>VDFB02000015.1:146237811-146317451 GCA_007258455.2 Sequoia sempervirens
GTGCTAAAATTAGTTCTAGTGTTCTTCCCTTGGTGTTATATTTATCTCTAAAATTTCCCATACTTAACCATTTCATCATCCCTTTTCCCAAGCTATTTGTATCATAATATAAACTTGGTCCAATCTCACATTAGCCCCTTAGGTAATCATCCATTTCCTCCAAGTTGAATGGAACCTTTTGTACCAATGCATCTATGTTTTCCTACCCTAATGGATCAAGACTTGACATCACCTTAAAAATATTCTTTATGTCATAGCATATGTCTGAAGTGCCTTTGGCATGCTTTAGATGTGTCAATATTAACTAGATTGAATATATTAATTTTAAAGTCTCTTAACACATTCCATGACAATAAAATGACTCATTTGGATTAAGGAGTACTTTCGTAAACCATTCCTTCATATTCAACAATCCCTTCTCACACCCACATCATAATTCATATCCATGTTAGTTGTAATGAGTTTTTTAAACCAAAAATCAATTAATCATAGGATAGAAGAAAACTTGTTATGCACAAGGATAAGAATAAAAGAGATTGAAAGAATCAATTCACTAGATATGCTCCCCATTACTGTAATAGACCAATGTAAAAAAAAGTCATAACAAGAATAGGACCAAAAAAAACTAGGAAAAGAAACCTTGTAAGCTAAATTAATAAGACATTGATTGCAATCATTTCTTCCATGATGTTTAAATGACCAAATATCAGATAGCTCAATCTTTAGTCAAGTAGTATTTCAATCACTAATTCTTAGATATCCATCATGATTAAACATCACATATCATAGGCCTTTTTAACAATCACTAGGACTGTAGATAATATTCAATCATGTCATAGGAAATAAATCATCAAAAATTATAAAGAAAGAGAAAACCAACTATAAAGCTCAGCAAGCCACCATACAAAAATTATATTTTGCAAAAAATAACATAAACTATATGTTGACATAGCATATATATAAACTATATATTTTGAATTTTAGCCTCGCACATGTAGGAGCACGACATAACATATTGCACCGAGAACCACTGCATCCATCCCCTGAGTGGAGAGTTGTGGGACTTCACTAGATGAGTGTTGCAAGAACATTGAGTCGAGGAGGAAGACTAGGAACCATTTGGCAGGAGGAAAGCCAAAGTTTGAGGTGAGGGCACTCAAAAAGGGAAAATCGACCAAGGGACAATGATTGTAAGTGATTCTTCCCCCACATTTAGAAATCTTGTTGCAAGTACTGTGATTTAGACTCTATTTATTCCCATCGAGGTGTTGCATGCTATATTTTGGTCAATTCGAGCCAATGTCACAAATCATGTTACAAAACTACAAGTTCACTGGCCAAAACATGGATCCAAGTCCTCTAGGATGTTGTACCATAAAACCCTCATTCTCCTTACAAACTCTAGGGTTTATTCAATCTCACAATACCCAGGATTTCCAAACTCAATCAAAGCATTCAACATTATTCAAATACTCTGCACATGGTCACAAAACCATCCCATTGATAGATTCATCAATATTATGACAAAACCCCACATTAATACCCTTAAAACAACATGGAAAACATAGAATTATCCCCTAGGGTAACATTCCACAACTTACAATTTGCTTCACTTCCACTCTAAAACATAGAAATACCTACTCTACCATTATATCATTTCATTCCATCAAGACACAGACTGGGATAGTAGATGGAATGGCTAATTACATCATCTAACCTTCAAACAATGCCTTCACTGGTCTGTCATAGGAAGTTCCAGAAAAGTAAAGAAATCTCCCACAAAATTTGAAGTTAGACTCTCAAAATGGATTTAAAACAAAACTAATTCATGCCACAAAAGAATCCTAAGAAATTCAAATGATTGTAACCCTGTACGGGTCCATACAAAAGCAACAAAGTACATAAATAATAGATTTTCAGTAGGAAAACGTTGTTTATTGATTTGGAATCCTTCAATATTTTTTCAACAACATTGTTTGAGCCTTAAAGAGGCTTATAAAAATGTTCCCTCTAAACTTAACCAACAAAACTTCCTAACTTCTTTTTAAAATCCTAAACTCTTCATATTCCCTAAAACAACATTTTAACAACTTTTTGTTTAATCAACATTTTTTCATTTTTGGTGCACCTTTTTGACCCCAAATACAAATGACTTAAAAACCACCCTAATTACATTGCAAATGGTCTTTTTAGACCTTATTTAACATAAGTAAAATAAACACACCCCTAGACTCACCTATGACTCTTCCTATCAACATTCAAGAGATAAATTTTTGCCAATAAGGTGTAGGTGTTCCTGCACCATACACCCCCACAGGAAAAAACTCATGCCACATGAGTTGCATCTGATCCCAATTTCTCCAAGCTTCATAGATATTCCTATTCCATACAAATCCTCTCCACTGGTTCATACACTTTGAACTTGTAATATGCTTGACACCTTTAACATTCTTGACATTGTTTGCACATGTATTTGTCTTTATCTCTGCCATCAGACTTGATGTTTGCCCTTTTCCTATTCTTTAATCAAAAATTGAATGTTTTCCATTACCTACACCTGTAAACAAAAAAATGTTAGCAATACCATTACCATGAACTATCTTTATCTCTTAATATTGCCTTTTTTATTAAGTTCACAACTTTTTACATTATTTTCATTAATGCACTTTTGGACTTAATAAACACCAATTGACCTCAAAATGACCTCAAATATATGAAACATGACTCTAATAACATGATTTACAAAGTAGGAACAATAACATTGAATCAAATTTCAAAACATTGCTTCATAGAGGCCTAATTATACCAAGGTGCTCTTGCACCAGCACAAGAGATGAAAACAAGACAAGGAGCCATTAAAAACTTTCAAATATTTCACTAACTCAACCAAACCTCCAAAAGAACAGTACAAATGCCAGTACTAGGGAAAGCCCGAAAGAGAACACTAATGAAAGTGGATTTTTTTTTTCAAGTTCCAAAAGAGTATAAATGGTTTGAAGATGTTACGGGTTTCCTGAAAATGGTGAAGGAATGTTGGATAGGGAGGGACCCAATTAGCCTCCTTAAATGGATTGTTAAGAAAGAAAGAAACTCTAATACATTTTGGGGTTCTTCTGAGTAGGGCCCATCTTTTATTATTTTATTTAGGGGACCCAAAAACCATAGGGGTAGAAACCTGTGGAGCTTAATCATTAAAGGAAAGGGGTTTGTCCATTTAGAAATAGACTGAAAGGATGGTTGCACAAGGGGCTATTTCACATTAAAGGTGGTCCAAAAAAATTCATAGACTAACTAACTAGACACCAGTACTACCTTAGAGGGACTATTGTCTTCAAGGAAGGTGGTCCAAAAAATTTCATAGACAGGTACAAAAATTAATAGCAACCTTCCACCAACTAACCCAATCAACCTCCAAGAAACAAAACAATGACTCCTCTAGATGTTCCCAAAAAACAAGGCTTCAAAACACAAGGTTGTGACCCTAAAAACCATTCCCATGGTTACCAAGTGATCTCTAATCATTAGACCCTTACAAGGTTTATTGATACATTCACAACTATTGTTACCTCCACATGCATTTAACTAGTAGTGACAACCTCGGTTTTAAATCCTCCAACCCCATACCTTGGGATCACATCACCATGAAAGAACTTCATCTAACATCCTTCTGAGTGCAGGTACCACCAAATAGGTATTTTTCATATTTTTCTTCCTCGTGCGAGGGAAATTTAGGAAGAGAAGAGGAAAGCGAGACATGTAGTAGGTCTAAAAGAGGGAGATCAACTAGAGACCTTAAAAGATTAGAAGAAAATTTTGTAAACGCATAGAATTTTTTCTTGTTGAAGGGGAGTCATGTTCTTATGATGATGAGAGCATAGGTGACATTGAGGTTCCCTTGACGTACAAACATCTACAGAAACAATGGGTACCCAAGGTCCAACTTCCTCCAATAAACACTGATTTTTGTGTCAACGAGAGGATATATCGCATAGCACCATCATCATTACATGGTTTGGGTCTATTTTGCATGGATGACATAAAGGTATGTTACAACAAATTTATTGAATTGGAGTATGTCAGACCCTATTACAATTACAAAGATTGGATGCAGTTGGTTCGATATACACGAATTATGTGTAGGTATGCACTATCAGCATATTATATACAGCTAAAAGATAAGGATCAAAATAAAGGAGTGGCTATGTACATTGACAAAAGGCCAAAAGAATCAAAGAATATTGCAGGGTTTATAAATAGTACACAACCTAGGTCAACAAATAAGCAACCCAATTGCATATTCGAGGCGTGCGAGGGAAACTGTGTATTCGTATGTGTGATAAAATCAATAACTATAGGTGAAGAGTTGCTAATCAATTACAATTTGAATTGAATAGATACAAACACAGTTACTATGGGGGTGGTATGAACTATATACCATTTTACCCACCTCCAATTAATGACTCCAATATACCATTTTATTATTATGTTTTTTTTGTAATTCTATTGGTTTCATTTCGATAATGTTTTTTTATATTTAATATTTGTCACAACAGGATAGTGATCATAGTTGGGGGAAGGCTCTGACCCAGAGCACAGATCATGATGCATCTTTAGGCACTTCTACTTGATAGGTTTACCTCATTGTAATTGTACAAATTAGATACGAGCAAAATGTTTTATTATTATGTTTTTTTCATAAGTTTATTGGGTTAATTTCGATAATGTTTTTAATATTCTTGTCATAGTTGGATGATCGGGGAAAGGCACCAGTAGTAGAGGAGAGAATCCATAGGGAGGTGTAGTCACTATTATGCGATGGAGACATTGCATATTCCACAAACCCTCTAGATATGATAAGGAAGACCCCAAAAAAATGCAATGAAGAAATCCTTCAGTTGTTATTCATAGTGCCTCAAACATATGAGATAAGAGAAAGGGTTAAGATATTGACTGAGAGAGCACAGAACTTGCAAGTAAGTTGTCATGAGATCTTTTATTATAACATAAGTTCATTCATGGTTTTATATTTTGTACTCTTTTATGTCATGAACTAAAATATGTGTTTTTTTACAGGATTTTTTGCATCCTCATGATGTTGCTGGCCATGATCAAGGTACTACAGGTGTTTCCCGAGGGAAGGGGTTGGTACAAGTGTCGATCTTTATCTTCTTGCACATACATCACATCATCTGACCCCATCATTCGTGCCTATATTTTTGATTAAAATTTTGGTAACACATAGCATACAAGCATCGAGTAGTGCACCCTCTGGCAGTGAACACATGCCAAAACATGTGTCAGGACATGTACCTAGGGATGCAAAGGCCACTAGTACTAGTGATGTTTTAGCAGCATTTCCTGGATATTCCTATATTACTAGTACGGGAACATTGCCGGTCACATTTGTGGTGATCGAGGATTTCATTCCCATAAAGATAGAGAAGGTCCCAGGTACTTCAAAATGTTTTAATTTTTATTATATATAATCCAATTGAAATTTACTTATTGATCACTCTTTTTAGACTAATGATCCCATGATCATTTTGTAGGAAATCATGTTTTTTATAAACATTTAAATGATATTACATTGGAGATCTTCGAGCCCACCATACGTACATGGTGGAATGCCCAAAATCAAGATTTAAAAGATGAGCTCATTAACTATTTAGTTGTGTTGTTCAATAATAACACATTCAACCGAACCAAGGTCCTTGAGAAAGCTGGTACCTATCTAAAGTATGTGAGGGACAAATATAGGTCACATTTAGAGAAGAACAAAAAGTATGAGCGTCCCCCCATGATTCTAGAGAGGGAGTGGAAGGACCTAGTGTCAGATGGAAAGGATAAGGGTGAAAATAAAAAAAGGAAAGACACCACTGGGCCAAGGAAGGTATGTGATACCATCAACAATGTAATTATATGCTAATTACACTTTCTTTTTACATAATCTAAAAAACACGAGCAGGACAAACTTGGCTCTAGTGGTTATATGAAATTAGCCGCATGAATTATAAGTATCAATAAATGAAATATTGCATCCAAATAATAAATTGCAAACAATTTTGGTTTTATCACACCATAGAAGCAAAATTCATGATCTTATGCAAAAATGCAAGGCTCTGAATTCAACAAAGTGCCCACAGAAGAGGACTTGAAGATTTCCTTCCAGCAAGGTTATGGAGCCATGGTTGAATGCCTAAGACTCTTGACTAGAAAAACACAAGCTTCCACTGCATTCGACATGCAGGTAAATAAAATCAATGGAGTTTAATTAAAATTGAATACTTGTGCAATCTATTCAATATTAATTTCCACCATAAAGTAATTATGTGCCTATTTTTTTTAAATAGGAAAGCAATTATAATTAAACTATTCTCGAAACAAAGAGAAGCTCAATTAGGTAATGCACTTTTCAATATTTCATTATGCTGCACTTTTATGCTTATGCGATTTTCATTAGTTCTCTTTGCTTCAATATGTCACCCTTTGTAATTATTTTAATTTTTAACACATCTCATATGTTATCGATGGTGCTAGGTTGTGTAGTCATTACATTATGTTAGAAAATAAGAGTAAGTCAATATAATTATATTAATGATTGACATTTGTAGTATTTCAATGATTGAGGGATCAAATCCATTCTCATGAGATTTGCATTCTACCAATTATGACAAGATTATAGTGAAATGGCATTAGCATATAGGCCTTCCCATGTTGATGCTACATATGACTTCAAATATGGTGTTTGTTCAATTCAGGTATCATAAAATAGGTCTGTTTTCCAAGTAATTTGTACTTGTCATGTGAAATGGCTTCTAATTTCAAATTTAAACTTAATGATTTGTTCAACTATACTATTGGCATGTTATGACAACATACTCATCATATTATATGGATTTTGATTTGAAATATGTAGGGAGGTGGCAGATCTTCAGCAAGAGAAATAATAGGAAGAGTGGCTGCTGGAGTTGTAGAAAAAAAAATCTTCAGCTAAAATTTGGGACTGAGGTATGACCATACTACTTATGAGCATCATAATTTGCACCAATTCCATTGTTTGGTAGGTTATTGATTTTTCAGTTGCTCCTTATAATCATCTCTAGTTGCTTACATGTCATTTGATCCATATGAGGGGCACCTTTCAATCTGGGAAGCAATTTTATAGATGATTCTCTTATTTAGTGACCAATGGAATAAGTGAGTGGATGGATTTCTCTTAGTAATCGCCTATCATGTGTTTCATGCACTGATGATAAAATAATTTCATTTGATAGAATTAATACAGTTATGTATTATATGTTGCTAGTTTGGTTTTTGGTTTGGGTTTAACTCTTATTTTTATTCATCATAGAGGGGTCTCTATTAGTCTTCATTGTTGCACAAGTTTCTTAGGAGGCACCATATCTTGCATCAGGTTGGAGTCGTCTGGATAATCAGGTATGAACATTCTATATGACTATAAGCATTCTATATTACCATGTCTTGTAGTCGATGTCACCTGATGTAAACAAAGATTATGATGATTCTAAGTAGGTCGATTGAAGTAGTATTTCTGTAGGTGCATTTCTGAGTTTAAATGTTTTAGAAAATATCCTTCAATTGTTGTTGCTACAGATTTGCATTACTACTCACCAGATAGTTGTCTTTGTGTGTCATAATGCTAGAATAAATCTCTTATTGTTGTGGTGGAAAATTGTATTAGCATTGAGTTCTATGCACATCATTCCCAACATTATTTGAGTCTTGTGTAGTCTTCAACTAGAATGAAGTGTAATTTGAAAATACCATTCAATTCAAAGAGTGTGTTGCATGGATATTAAAATAGACCTGCAAATTGTCCTTTGTCTTTTCATGCTTATATTTGGATAGTGTTAAAGTTAAGTTGATTACAATGAATGCACATTTTGAGTCTCTCAAGTCCATTATATCATCTTATGCAAACAAAACACCAAAAAAATCAAGCAATTAGCAAGTATAGAAGCTAAAAGACAATTGCCCAACAAAATCCCCGAGAGGAAAATCAGGAAATTAAAGGCATATCGGTGAGAGGTCAAGACTATCACACTAATCAAATTTCATAGGAGGATACATATCAAGAAGATACAACCCATGGTCTCACCGATGAAGAATTTCCCCAGCAAGACAAATACTCTCATAATGAGATCCATGAGTCAGTCTAATCATACGTCTCGCTGATGAAATACCATCGACAAGATACCCATCCTGTCTCACTGACAAAGCATGAAGAAATTTCCCCAGTGAGACAAATACTCTTGGAATGAGTTTGAAATGTCTTCCTGTCACACTGATGGAAGTTCAATCGGCAAGAATCTTGGCGACACACTCAGGATTGAAGGAATGAACATCAGGGAGATTTATAGCATCGGGGAAACTGGTAGATGTTTGAATGAATAATTTTAAAAAAAAACTGCAAGGTTTCATTGCAATTTTGATGAACATAGCTCAAAAAACCACAAAAACTTGTGATGAGGTTGCTATATAGGTGACGTACTTTTCATCATAATGGCAATGACAGTTTGCTCCACCTCATCAGAAAATGGAAAATGAAATTCCATTGGCGAGATACCCATCCTGTCTCACCGACAAAGCACAAACAAATTTCCCCAGTGATACAAATACTCTCGGAATGAGTTTGAAGTGTCTTCCCGTCACGCCGATGGAAGTTCAATTGGCAAGAGTCTTAGCAACACACTCAAGATCGAAGGAATGATCATTAGGGAGACTTATAGCAATGGGGAAACTAGAATATGTTTGATGAACATAGCCCAAGAAACCACAAAAATTTGTGACAAGGTTGTTGTACAGGCAATGTACTTTTCGTCGTAATGGAAATGACAGTTTGCTCCACCTCATCAGAAAATGGATGAACGGTTGGTGTTTTTTCGATGATTTCAAATGGATGTTCTGCAATGTTTTGTTATTTTTTGCATCAATAGATGGAAAAAGTTAGGTTGATGTTGCAATGGACACCGCCAACATTTTCTGTGGTGCTGATCAACGATTTTGGGTCATGATTTTGAGATATAAAAATTGGTGATTAAGGCGATGAAAATTTAGTGATGAAATTTAAATCAATGTTGCATTGGTAAGGTGACAATATTTTTGTGATGTCACCAAACATTCGTCAAAATTTGTAGTCAAATACAATAGTGTTAGGGCTTCAACCTCTTTGTTCTTTATGGATTTCTTTACTGGAATAGGTCTAATATTGCATAGTCCTGCTATTGTTGCAATTGCTTCCTTCATGATCTCATAGGGTTTGTCAAGGATCATCTAATTATCTTGAGTTCTGCTTAAAATAACATGAACAATGTCCACATTTCAAAAGTATGGAAATTAACTCCAAACGTCTAAATCCTTGTGCCCTAAATATTTGGCCTTTTGGATTTGCACAAGTAAAAGAGAAGTCTCAAGATTTTGAATCTTTTCAGGATCAAATTCATCAACTTGTAACTTACTCAATTTCTGCAATTCATTGTTGCACAAATTAAATACCACCATTTCCTTTTACTCCATTACTTTTTCCTTGTTCCCCATACTTTCGCTTGCTAGTAACTCTAACTCTTTTTTTCTCAACTCATTCACTTCAAAATGAAAATGACCACTCAATCTTCCTTATTTTACTTATCACTTTTAGGGTTTCATCATAAATCATAATTGTTTTCTTTCCACATCATCATTTGTACTTTAGTCTGTCAGATTCTCCTTCAGCCTAAGTTTTTAGTTAATTTGTGAAATGCACACAAAAAAAAGTTCCACAAATCTTCTATAATGCTTGTTTTCTACCAAAATTTTCTTCATTTCCTTTAGAATGAAAATTTACATCACATATTCTTGTGTCATCACATGATAGATCTCTTATATGAGGGTTTGATAGATTTTTATGTGATTTCTCCCCCTAAGGCTATTACTAGATTTAGTTCATAGAAGAGGTATCTGCACCAAATGAAAATACATGATTATCTAATTTATCCTTGTTCTCTGGTTCTTCTTTCTTTCTCCAGTTTTTTGCCATTTCTCTCCTCACATCTTCTATATTAAGCTTGTTCTTTTGTTCCGGATTCAGTTTCTTCTCAACTTTGTTCTTACAGAATTTTGAGATATGTTCAAATTTGTTGCAAGAGTGACATATAACAAATCTTTGATCAAGAGAGTTTGTATTTATCTTTGTCCTAAACTAATTATCCTTGTGTTAAAAAATATTGCATGTGTAATAGTAGCCTTGAAAAGAATGAAATATTCTACTAGTATTAAATCTTTTCATCATTATTCAACTTCTACATTCTATAGATTTATGCTCAAACTTGTTGCAAACATGGCATTGTCCACCAAAGAATCTATCATGGTTCATCATTCTTCTACATTCCATTGCTCTATGTTTGAATTTATTGCATGAATAACAAAATCCATTAAAAGATGTGTACCTTTGATCATTAGGATGTCGTCTGGGTATCCTTTTAGTATTGATCCTTCTATTCTTGCCTAAAACTTCCTTTAACTATTCATTTAGTTGAGACTTGGATTAGTCTTTGAACTTTGTCCTTCTTCAAGTCCTAGAACACCTTTATCCTTTGCAGGCTTCTACAATGAAGTTAATTCATCAAGTATTCTTGAACTTATCTTAAATTTTTCTTCAAAACATTTTTCCCTTTCCAGATCAGACTTGAGAATTGCTACTTGGACTACTCAATTCATTTTTCTATCTTTTGATTGATAATTTCCTGCAAATGATTCCAAAACTTGATCTATGAAAGGTAAGGGAAAATGGTCTTTTTTGGTGGTAGCATTGAGTTCCCTGTAATCAACACAAACTCGCCACTTCCCTCCCTTTTTGGGTGCAATCACCAATGGAGACACCCACCAGATATCTAAAATGGGGTAGATAAATCTTCCATCTAACAATTTTTGTAGTTCCCCTTTTACAATTTCTCGTAGTGTAGGATTATTTCTTCTTTGTGGTTGTCTTACTGGGGTACAATCATCTCTGATGTAATTCCTATGAGTGAAAATCTTAGGGTCTAAGCCCTTCATATCATGATAGTCCCACACAAATGCATGCTAGTGTGTTCTCAGTAAGTTTGGCAATGACAACTACTGTTCTTCACTCAATTTGTTGTTAACATTTAGATATTTTCCTTCTGACAATTGCATTTGTGTAGTTATCTCTACCATAGTTTATTCACTAATACTTGGTACTTTGAGTTCATGTGGCAGTAATGTATGAGACATACCTACTGCTATAGGAAGTTATGTTGTAGGAAGAGTGGGCAGAAGTGTCTTTACTGGATCAAAAAAATTAGAGGATGATGTTACCTCTATTTCACAATGATTCTGAATTATGTTAGACAATACTTCATCTTCGTCTTGAAGCTACACGAAAGAGATTCTACCTAACATCATTAGTTGTGCCACAAAATTAACTTCCTTGGCCTCTTCACCAACATGTGGCCATATAGGATTATCCATATCATGGGATGGTTGAGTTGGAGGGTAGAGAACAAGCTTTTTGGTGCTCTTTCCATTGAAAATGGGCATGTCTCCTATCCTGCATCCAATATAGGCATTTTTTGTTGCTAACCATGGCCTTCCTAGGATAATGGGGTACCCGCCTAGTGTAGCTTTAGGAGAAAGAACCATGAAGTCTATTGGGTACTCCCAAGAATCTAGAGTTACCACAAGGTCCTCTACTATCCCATCAAGTTTAACAATAGAACTATCAACAAGCTATAGGATAGTAGGAGTAGGTCTCATGCTTGCAACATTTAGTTGTTGCAAGATATCCTTGGTCATTACATTTATTGTTGCTCCCAAATCAATCAGAGCATGCTTTATTTGGACCCCATTTGTGACAACTCCTACCACAATGCTCCCTGGATCTTTATATTTGGGAATATTCACTCTCCTTAGCATGATGTCAGCTAGTTGTCCTAGACCACATGAACCATAGTGGGGTCTTTCTTCTTCTTGCCTATCTTCTTGAGGCATGCTTCCTTAATTGCCTTTCAATATAGGAACATCTTTTATGGTTCGAAATAGAGGTATCTGGACACATATATGCTTCAACTAATCTAAAATGTCAAAAATTGTGTCCTCCTTCTCTTCCTTTTGTTTCACGGTTTCCAATCTCTAGGGAAATGGGGGTGTTTTCTCATTCTACTTGACTGGGACTAGTTCAGGATTCTTAGGTACACTTGGTTGAATGGAGGTATTTGGAGGCTCCTCTTCTTCCATAAGAATCCCATTGATAATGGGTGTGGAAGGAGCTGACAAAGTAGTTCCTGAACACAAGTGGATGTCACTTACACTCACAGCATATGTAAGGAATTGATTTGGATCAGTAGAGTATACTGGTTGCTGCTATTTTTTGTTATTTGGGTTGGGTGTGGGTTGAGTTGGTTGCTGAGTAGGTTTAGGTGCATTTGATCTTGAGCTAGTATGAGCAGGAATTATAGAAGGTTGTTGGGGCTAAGAAGGTGGTTGCATGTAGCTATTTTTCTAGTTTGGCCATTGTTGTCCTCTCCTCCATTGATTTGTTTGTTGCCAATTTCTTGGAGGTGGTTGTAAATTACTTGAAATTGCTACCAATTCCCCTGAGGTTGTTGCCACTAGGGTGGAGAGTTTTGGTGATTAGGCCAAGTATTTGGAGGGTTACTCCAAGTTTGTGGTGGATATCCTCCATAATTAGATGGATATGGGGGCTTCCATTGGTTACCAAATGAATAAGAATTAAAATGTGGCCCAACAAAAGAGAGTGGATCTAGTGGCATACCTTGTCTTAGAGCCCATGGCCTCCTTTATGCAACATAGTAGACTTGATCTTCTTCAACCTAGATTCTCTTGAACTCAGGTGGAATTTGCTAACTTTCAATATTAGCTACCATCTTGCATCTGTAGTCCTTCTTTTGTCTGCAATGAGGGCAATATTCTGCCAACATTGCTTTTTCCTCCTCTTGTTTCTTTTTGGCCTGAAGTGTATCCAAATTTTTTATAATTTGTCTTGCTTGAAGTCTACTATTAACTGAGTAATATCCATTCTTGAAACTCCACTATTAGATGACTTACGCATAGAAGATTGGTAAGCTCTCCCTTTCTTTGAAGCTTCCCTAGAGTAGTTCTAACATATCTTCTTGATATCCTCCCTAGGAACTTGGGAGATATCTCCTCCTCCCATTAGGTCCAAGGCATCAATGCAGTTGTCATTAATTCCTCTTAGGAAAAGCAACTTTTTTGATTCTTCATTGAGCGTATGGTGTGAATATTTCTACAGAAAAAACATAAACCTTGCAATGTAATCCTCCAGGCTCTCATCTTCCTTTTGATGCATCCTAAAAATGTCATCTCCTCTCATGTCATTGCCCCTGCAATACTCCTTGTATTTCTCAAGAAAATTTGTTTTCATGTCCTCCCAAGTCTCCACAGTATTTCTTCCTAGGCTCATGAACCATCTTAATGTAGCTTCTTTCAGGGTGGTAGGAAATAGCTTAAGCCTATGGGAATAAGTGGTATAGTCATAAATCCTGTAGAGTATGTCAAAATCAAACAAGAAAGTATTAGGATCTTCTATGACAAGTCCATAGAATTGTGGATGCTAAATCTATATTTTGGTTAGTATAAACAAACACACATGAGTTGTTAATTAAATCAACCAAATAAGATAGAGCATCCCTATGAAATAATTTATCATACTAAAATATGCAAGCTAAATAGAACAAAGACAATTAGATGCAAGCACATAAAATCATGACCAAACCCTATCTCATAGTGGATTGGTGCTTCTATGGAAAGAAGCCCTTTCCCAATCCTTGCTTAAGCTTCATGATATGATATTTTGATGATCAAGATGATGGATAGGCAAAATCAGTTCTTCAATGAAGAGTGACTTTGCATAAGCTTTTGGGATGAAATTGTGGAGGATTTGCTTGAGGATGAATCCTCTATTTGTAGATTCCCAAATTGGAAGAATGCTCAAAATGGATCAATGTGGGACAAAAATTGGACCAATGAGAGGAAGAAACTTGTCAAGTGGTGAGTGGTTGATGCATGTGCAAGATTTGGGAAATGTGCCCAAGAGGGGGGAAATTTGAATTCAAATTTGTGCAATGAATGTTGAGTTTGACCTTTGGAAGGGGACATGTAAGAGTGTAAGGCCTCATAAATGCTCTATTGGGTGTACATGTCCACTTGGGGGGGAGATTCAAACTTGGAGAATATTCTCCCTTTATGCCAAGTTGAAAGTAAATAAATATTTTGATAAATCAATTAAAAGCAATTTCATGTGCAAGTGGCCAAATCTAGAGAATGCAAGTGGTTAGGATTAGCATTGGATTAGAATTAATCCTGATTTAGTTAATTAAAAGGAGGATTACGTGTTTTGACCTTTTTTATTTAGATTTAAAGATTAAACTAAATCAAAAAGGAGATGAAAGATGATAAAGATTTAATTAAATAAATATTTGATTTATTTAGCTAAAGGTGATAATGATAAGATTAAATTAAATAAAGTTGATGACCTTTAGAAGATTCAAATTGATTTTCCTGATGAATGGATGAACATGAATTTGAGTTTAGTTAATGAATTAACCTAACCGAATGTTGAATGTTAATTTTGCATGTCTACATTTTGCCCCTCTTTGAAGTAATGTACTTGTTGTGTTGGTTCAAAGAATAAATTTCTGCGATCAAAATTCAAAAAATTTCTTATTTTTTGGATGCCCCAATGGAAAGAAGTACACTGGTACATTGCCCCCTTGAGAGATCGAGTGAAAAGATTCGATTTGAGGGTCAATCTCGCGATAAAGAGGTTCAAAATGGATGGTTATGGATGATGATGCAAATGAGATGATTTTAATATGCTTAGAATAACAAATCTATATTATTTTAAACAACTTAAATGATGATATGATGTGATGATGGATGACATGGATGATGTAATATGATATGATTATGCAATGGATGATTTTTGGGATGCTTAGACTAACAGATCTATATTATGATGATAATCATGCAATGCATGTGAAATGATCATTGTTTCCTATTATGTATGATATGAATGATATGTGGCATGCTGATAATTTTCTGGATGCAGGATGGATGCATGATGGATGCATTGGATGCATTGGTGATGATGTTGTTAGTGCAGAAATGAGATGATGACAAGAGGATCCCACAAGTCCATGATCTGACGAGAATTTTATTAGAGATGATGATGATTATGATAAATGATGATTTTCTTATCAAGGATTGGGATTTTAAAAGGGCTACTTACTTTATGTTTGCTTACACACATATATACAATGCATCAAGGTATAAAGAACCAGGATGGCATTGTACCTAGTGCGATGGACTTTGACTCGAAAAATAGATAGGAGTATTCTTGTTCACACTTGACATATGGAAACCTTGCTAGGATGAACCTTTAGAAGTTTTAAACACCTCAGACCAAAACATGAAAAGGTATAACCAATCAATACAATAGTCAACAAGCTGTCCAAAACATCCTCAATACATGTCTAACAAAGAAAGTATTCGCCAAGTTATTTTACAAGAACATCCAACAAGCATAGCAGACAAAAGAATAATGATTGTTGCCCCATTCCTATCTCTCTAAATCCTTCGTTCGGATATCATCGAGAGGTCCTTGGAGTGAGCACAATGAGATAAATCAAAAGAAAAGATCAAGTACGCAAACAAGTCAATGTTCTTCATATCTCCAGCCAAAGGGATTTGTTTTGATAGGATAAGAATCCAAAGTGATATCCAATGATGCCCATTGTTGGAACGATATATCCTAGGACATGCATTGTATAGGATGATGATGGTTTGATAAGTTGATTGATAGGCTGTTGATATAAAGTTGATTGACATGTCTAAAAATGATTTTGTTTTAAAGGTTTTTTTTTTTCAATTTTGATTTTACGATTGAAGTTTGTTTTTGTTGACTGCTATGATTGTTTCTATTTGTGTTGCCAAAGGATGAATGATGATGATCAGTTTATTATGGATGATTGATTATCGGTGAAAGCGAGATGAGACAGATGGATTTTTTCAAATATTTGGATGTTTTTGACGTTTTTGAAATGTTTTGAGGCTATTTTGGTATTTTTGGATTTTTCAAATGTTTTGATTTTTTTGATTTTTCAAATGTTTTTTGATTTTAATGTTTTTCAAATGTTTTTGGATTTTGATGTCTTGGGGGCTGATCAAAGATGAGCCTTGCCTACGTTTAAGCTCAGAGACGGCGTAGTTCAAATTCCAATGTTTTTGATGTTTTTCTGACTTTTTTGAGTGTTTTTGGATTTTGATATGTTTTGGATGTTTTTGGATTTTTTGATTTTCTAATGTTTTTGGATTTTCGCATGATTTTGACAATTTTGATATGGATGTGTATGACGATATCAGTTCTCTATTTTGGGATTTTGTTAAAGACCAAGCTAAGGTTGACTGATCAAGATTGATGATGATAACATTGTTGAGGATGCACAACAATGCAGGGATAGTGTTAAGTAACACAAAGATATACTGATGATTTCTTGATTGGATTTGATTGATCATGATTGATGAAGCTTGGTTTGAAACAAAAGATGTTTGAATGATTTGATGTAACATTTGACATGAAAATTAGATGCGACTGATAGTGATTATTTGGATCAATGTTCGATGTTCAATGAAGCTTGATAAGGAATGTATTCTCATCAAAATATGCCATGGGCTAGTGATTTGGATTTTGGATCATAAATGCTTTGACCAATTTGGTTTCACATTTGCCAATGTTTGGATCACCATATAAGTTGGAGGATATAGATCAAGATTTATTCTCAAAGCAAGATGTACATATCTTCCCCCAGTGCCTAGCAATGTACGGAATGTTAGGGATGGATCTTTGGATAAGTTTATGGATGGATGGATACACGAAGGATGCTAAGGATTATCTTGTGATAAGATAAGGTGTTCGGATAAAGAATGCTCATTTGGATAATGCTTCATGGCTCAAATAATGCTACATAGGATAAGATCAATGAAAATGACCCATGTCAAGATGTTTACCATAAGCAAGTGTAAAGTGTGCCCCAAAATTTTGTCAAGATCAAGATAATTTGGATGATGGATGCAGATAGATGAAAATGGATTGGATAAATGGTTCATGAATGCATGGATTTATTATGGATAAGATGGATGGAATGCTCAATTTATTACGGATGGGATGAGATGCTTTCACCTGAACTGGCGCATGTAGATGCTCGATTCTACACATGATGCCTATTTTCCAAGTTTTCATCATGGTCTTGCCCAAAGCTCCGCACATGCGGTTTTCACTAGAGGACAATTTTTTTTTCTTTACTATTTTCAATCCTTTTTCTAATTTTTTTGGATTTTCATATTTTTTGATTTTTTTGTATTTTCTGAAAGATTTTAAGCTCATGCTGAATCACAAGGTGTTGCTGATGTAGATACCCCTGTCATAATGTGCCATCGATATCCTACTTGAAGAAGTTGCTTTGCTAAGGTACGTGCACTTGAATGCAACTTTTGGGATTTTTGATCTACTTCGTCGATACCAAAGATAACTTTGTCTTTATGCACACATCGTGATAGAATTCCTTTTGAATCCTTATGATGAAGGGTCATTGCCAATACATGGTCAATGTGAGAATTGGATATCATGCGTGGAGGCATGGATGGAGTGTGTTTAGGGATAAGAGATGGATTGGTTGACAGTTTGGAACCTTTGACTCTCCAAACTTGGGAAGATGAGCAATGATGGGTGGATACGAAAGTGTGTGTGAAATTAGGACCAACTGCTTGATATACTTTGTACGTCGCTTGAAAAGACTGCATTTGCTTTTGTGGACATCTTTGATGGATACTTTTCCCTTTTTTATTTTGCCCCATATTTTCTTTGATTGATGGAGCTTGATAGGGATAATCCTTCTTTGTATTCTTTGGTATCCATTTGTATTTGATTTTTCCATTATGCTTTCCAAATTTTTCTTTGATAATGTTCTTTTTCCTTTGGTGTTGGTCCCAATTCATGGATGGAGTGATGGGTGGATGAAGATTCATGACGCGACTGGTTGTAGTATTGACATCAGTTTCATCATAAGGATTCTTCATGCTCCCTATCTTGACGTTTGCTTGAGATGAAGTTGCCCCCAGTATGGTAGAAGTAGTACCTTCATGCTTTGATTCTGCCTTTTTTGAGGTGTCTTGTTCAATAAACATGCTCTGGCAAATGACCACTATCGATGACATTGTTTCAATTTTCCGCTCTGCTAACTCTGGATTATACTATTCTTTCTGATTTGCTTCTTGTTTGATATCTTTATTCATGATGTCCTTATTCTACATTTGTGATATATCTGATATTGTTGTTGACAACTCTATTTGACTATAGGAGTTGACAATCTACTCTTTTTGTGTAACAAAATCTTGTTCTAGATGAAGATCATCTACGTGTCCATCCATAGAAAGCATCTCATGGGTAGATGGAGGAGTCAGTGCTATGTGGATATGATCATCTTGCATAGATAGGAGAGTGTCCATTAGATTATTGTAGTATCTTGATGATACAAATTCTTGATCTTCAATGATTTCGGAGTTGCTTTCGACATGCCTTGGATCAAGTTCTTGACATGGGCCAGTTTCAAAGGATGGATTGCTTATGAAAGGTTCTTGGATGTCGTCATTATACATGGTAAGTGGTTCAATATCCTCAAGTGTTGAGTTCAGGGTTCCTTCAGTATCGGTAACCATGAGGTCAAAAGATGTCAACATGTCTTGGAAAGTCTGGACCATTGCTAGATTTTGGTGAAAGATGTTGATCTTGCTTTGGGATAAATTGTTGAGATATGTCCTCTAAAAAAGGCGATGTAGAGACATTTTCAACATGATCATGCATTATGTCAATAGGATCGAATAATCCTAACACTCCTTGAAATAGCTCACTAAAAAGTATCTCTTGATGTATGGTGAGTTGATCATCAGATGGGATAGAAATATCTTCAATGTGCTCCTTAATTGAGAGATTTTGAACATTATTTTCAACAATTGTCGTGGGGAGATTGTGAATTTCTTCAACCATAGAGTCAAGTGATGTGGACATTTCTTGAATTGGATCATTCTCAAGTATTGTTGGTGGACTTTGATCATGATTGAAAAGTAACCCTTGATGTACATTGTTTTGATCATTGAATGAAATAGAAATAACTTCAAGGTGCTCAGTGATGGATTGATCTTGATCCTTGTTCTCAACAGTTGTGGTAGAGAGATTGCCAATGCTATCATTGTCCCCAATAGTAATTATCTTTCGATCAATAAAGTCTTGGATGAGATTTCTTAGTCGAATACAACTTAATGTTGTGTGTCCCTTTGTTTTGTGATAATCACAATGGTGCTCCTCATTATACCCTCGTGGTTTAACTAAGGGTTCTTGATAGTTCTCGTAAATGGGGAGATTCATGAGATTTTCTTGTACCAATTGTTGCAAGACTGATTTGATTGGTCTCCCAAGTGGTGTGTATTGTTGCTTGTTTCTTTGTGAGATTTTCACTTTAAGTTAACCTTGTGGTGATTGATTTTGGAGATGAGATTGATCCTCAAGATGGGGTGATTGATTTTTGAGACATGGTGATTGATCTTCGAGACGTGGGGGTTGGATTTGTTGATATGGTTGACCTTGATATCTAACTTCTTGACATTGGAGATATTGTTCTTGATGTTGTTGTGGACGCAACTCAATGCTTTGATGACATGGTTCAACCAATGGAAGGGTGTATTGACTTTGGAGTGAAGATATCTCTTGGCTCAATAATTCAATTAGTTTGGCATGTGAAGCAAGTTGTTCTAGCGAAATTTTATTTTGATTTTGAATTTGACTCCCTTGATTTGGATTTTGTTGGAGCAAATTGTAAATGTGCCCTTGTGGTGTTTGAATGGGATGATGGACAAACTGATCTTGGATAATGTTCTAATTTGGGATGATGCTCATATTTGGTAGGATAGGTTGGAATTGACCATTGTTCATGTTGGGAAAATTCATATAATTTTAAAATGTATCCATCCCAAAGTTTGTCAGATTCATGTTTTGAAATCTTGTACTTGGTACCTTCTCATTTGGTTTGTAGGGATTTGGTGGGATGACATTGTTCGTTTCAAGGTTCATGCATTGATTGTTTGATTGATAGACTTGTAGGTTTGGGTTTGGATTTACCATCGGGAAATGCATTCCAATCTTTGATTTGGGCATACTCACACTTGTTCTATTGACATTTGTCAAAGGTAATGGTCCAATGTATGGATTGTATGAGTGTGAGTTTTGATAATCAATCAGAATTGTAAGGCTTTGAAATTTTGGTTGACTTGGATTACTCATGATGTATGGATCAAGTTTGTATTCCATGTTCCTCTTGCGTTTTGAACTTGCTGCAAAAGTGACCTCTAAGGTTCTTAAGACTAATGACGAGATGAAGGATGAGAAGGGGTGAATGATATGAGGTTGAATGTTTAGGGACTTCAGATCAATGTTAGACCTAGGGTTTGGTTTTGATTGTTTGATTTGGATGATGAAATTGTAAACCCTAAGATGTTGGATGTGATCTTTAGGATAAACGTTGTTCAAGAAAGTGATAATTTAATTAAGTGTGTGAGGAAGGATTCATCTAAACACACTTAACTAAGCAATTGACTTTGATTTGGTTTTAAGGATGATTTACCCAAGTCTAGGATGATGTTTTCAAATCTCTAAAGTTGTTTGTGGGATGAAGATGACAAATGTTTGGATGGATGAAGTGTTTGATTTGATCCTAAAAGACTTAGAGAGACTTTGTTTACTAGGCCAAGGTATTGAAGAACACACTTTTTTCTAAGAGTAATTCAAACCCAAAAGACCAATGTTTTCTCGAAAGACGATAAAAAGATAAACAAGCACGTGTGGTGTCAAATTTGTTATCTTTTTTTTAATGGATTCTTTTTACCACAAACACGCTCTTGATTAGTTTTCAAACTGAATGTCCAATGTCACAACTTCTTTTCTTCCCACAAGGTGCTATGTGGAAGTTCCAAGAAATCAGGACAAGGGTTGCCTAATGTTGACCTTTGTAAGAGCAAATTAAGATGTAAAAACAATTACTTAGAAACCTCTAAGGACATAATCCCCAGGGTAAGCAATAGTTCTTGGGTTTTTTCAAAGGTATTTGCTCTAACTAAGGGGTTTGAAATTTTGATGATGATGTTGAATGTTGGTTTTCCAATGTTTTCGATAAATGCACTGTGTTTTCAAACGAGCAATGTAACATCCTAATTCAATTGGTACGTTTTTCTTGGTGGGCTTGCCTCATGCCCTTCATAGTAGAAGAGATGACTTTACATGCAACCAAGGATAAAATATAAAGGTATGTTCAGAATGAAGTCTTAACCTCTATATTTCAACCAAGATCGGACATGGCAAGTAACTTCTTGGAATCTAAGTTCCAATGCACCACTTTGATAAACTCGTTTGATGGACTAGTTGGCAACTACACACATGAGTTGTTAATTAAATCAACCAAATAAGATAGAACATCCCTATGAAATAATTGATCATACTAAAATATGCAAGCTAAATAGAACAAAGACAATTAGATGCAAGCACATAAAATCATGACCAAACCCTATCTCATAGTGGATTGGTGCTTCTATGGAAAGAAGCCCTTTCCCAATCCTTTGCTTAAGCTTCATGATATTATATTTTGATGATCAAGATGATGGATAGGCAAAATTAGTTCTTCAATGAAGAGTGACTTTGCATAAGCTTTTGGGATGAAATTGTGGAGGATTTGCTTGAGGATGAAGCCTCTATTTGTAGATTCCCAAATTGGAAGAATGCTCAAAATGGATCAATGTGGAACAAAAATTGGACCAATGAGAGGAAGAAACTTGTCAAGTGGTGAGTGGTTGATGCATGTGCAAGATTTGGGAAATGTGCCCAAGAGGGGGGAAATTTGAATTCAAATTTGTGCAATGAATGTTGAGTTTGACGTTTGGAAGCGGACATGTAAGAGACATGTAAGGCCTCATAAATGCTCTATTGGGTGTACATGTCCACTTGGGGGGAGATTCAAACTTGGATAATATTCTCTCCCTTTATGCCAAGTTGAAAGTAAATAAAGATTTTGATAAATCAATTAAATGCAATTTCATGTGCAAGTGGCCAAATCTAGAGAATGCAAGTGGTTAGGATTAGCATTGGATTAGATTTCATCCTGATTTAGTTAGTTAAAAGGAGGATTAGGTGATTTGACCTTTTTGCTTTAGATTTAAAGATTAAACTAAATCAAAAAGGAGATGAAAGATGATAAAGATCTAGTTAAATAAATATTTGATATATTTAGCTAAAGGTGATAATGATAAGATTAAATTAAATAAAGTTGATGACCTTTAGAAGATTCAAATTGATTTTTCTGATGAATGGATGAATGTGAATTTGAGTTTAGTTAATGAATTAACCTAACCAAATGCAGAATGTTAATTTTGCATGTCTACAAGAACTTAGGAAGGACTGAAGCAAGGATATTTTTTAGGTTGTCAAATTCATTATGATGAGCAATGGGGAAAGGAAAAGCTAGTTGGTTAGGTCCATTTCTATTTGCATCACCCATGCCTGCCTGATGTAGTTCCAAAGAAAAGGGATTTTCAAGCTAATTTTGGAATTCATATGACACTTTAGAGCTAGTTAGATTAGGAAATGCATCAGCAAATGGGTGTGGATCTTCTTCTTCTTCTTCTTCTCTTAGCAGGTTGCGATACTCAACTAGCTAGAATGAATCAGGATTATTAGAAAGGAATATCCCATGAGCATATCTCCTCCTTCCTCTATTCATATGGTATCAACTCACTATCAAACAACTCACATAAAGAATTAGAAAAAAATGGTAGATCATTACTTTCCTAAATGAGGGGTTTACTAAGAACAAACTTTCATAAATACTACAGCAAGAAAAACTATCAATGACTCCAAAGAGCTCCCTAGTTTGACACCATCCTTGGCAACGACACCAAAAATGTTGGTCTCCTACAATGATCTAATAACTAATATTTTACAGTTGTGATTCAGAGATTGGACATTTAACCTGAATAGCTATCTCAATCATCATGATGGTGCATTTAACTTGTCAACCTAGGGACATGAACTTGAAATGGGTTAGCTCAGTATGTGCACTAAGGATCCAAAGTAGCCACATTCATCCTACAACTAAGAAAGACACAATGTTGAAAGTAAACTACTTGGAAAGAAATAAAATAAGTGTTGAGAATCAACCAACAACTATACTAAGCTGAAATGCATGACAAAAATGAAAATTTGAGTGAGCTGAAGAGGAAACTACTTTGTGTGCTTTGGCTACAGGAACAATCACAAAATGGAATTCTAGTGGCTGCAGGAACAGTCAGTGCCAGATTCTTAACTAATTACTAAACAAAAAGTAACGACTAAGCTAAAGGATGGAATGCTCACCAAGTCGGCCCCCTTGGATGAGTATTCTTTAAGACAAATGTAAACTCAGATGCATGAACTTATAACTTCATTTTATTCATTAGAAAACACAAGTACAATAGAGTAGCATAACTATATTACAAAGAAACTAAGAATGCGAGTACATCCTCAGATTAAGCAACGAATTTTGAAGGAGAATTTGAGTCTTATTTATAGGAAGAAAGGCTACTAACTAATCACCTAGCAAGGTGGTCAACTCCAGGAGATTAGAAGGATGCCACTTTAGAGAAAGCATAGAAAGTGGAGAGGCGGTTATGCATGCGCAAAATGTGGTCAAGCATGTTTGCCTTAACGCAGATCTAGTAGTAATGCCTATATTTGCTCAATAGACAATTAATACCATTTACAAGGCAATTACAATTTCTATTTCAATGAGGAATCTCCCATTGTCGAGAGTCTTCCCTCCATTGACCTTCGAATGATCACCTTGTTGACCGTTATGGCGAATGACCAACTGGCAGAATCTTGTTCAATTTTGTAGGTTGTTAATTATATTTGCATATCCATAACTATCTTAAAGTAGCATTCATTAATCCACATGTAAAATCAACACAGATAGTTCATATAGCATTTCAATGCCATTAAAGATCACAAAAATAAGCTTATTCCCAATGTCCATTATTTTGAGGAAATATCATAGAAAGATCAACATATAAGTATCAAAGTCTATGACAACTATAGCAAATAGACAATAAACTTCTATGAAAATTGAGTCATAAACTAAACTCATTAGCTACTGCATTGAAATTTCAAATTTTCACCAAATAGATTTTTTTTTAAATAAACCTATTAGTTTAGAAACTACATTCAATTTGCTACACATTCTATTCTTACATATTTTTGAAATAATATAGATAACTTATTCAAATTTTTATGTCAAGTTGCCTAACTCTGGTTTTTTTGAATTTTATGGCCACTTAAGGGCCTATTTTTTCCATGATGATTCTGCACATACCCCCCTCCCATCATTTCTTCTCATCTCACCTTTGTCGACTCCATTAATTGCATTAATTTTATTAATTGCATCAAGCTTTCTTCTTTGGATCTTTCGTTGCGTGTTGGGAACTCACCCGCCCCTTCATTCTTACCTCGAGCCCATCTTAGCTTAGGTTCTTGTCCTTCCACGCCTCCTCCCACCTTATTGTCTCCCCACCCCGCTTCCACCCACCCCACTTGCCTATCTCGATGGATTTGTCTACTTGCCCTTCATCTCCCGGTCCTAGTTGTTCAAGCTATATGGGAGAGGGGCCCATAATCTAGGGCAAGGACCAATAGTAGGGATAAAAGTAGATATATATGGGCCCCATAGTAGAGCATTTAATATCCACTTGTAAAACACTTTTTTCCAAAAAGTACATAATCTGACAAATCATGTGATGCCACATCAACCAAACATGTTCAGCGTGCCTAGTGCCCTACTATGGGTCCCTATATAATTTTACAAAAAGAATGCTAATCTGGCATCTTATTTGATGATGTGACCCTAAAAATAATTTTTTAAGGTAGATGAGTCGACAAGTAAACCGTTGTACAAAATTTAGACTTTTTTGAAATCATATGTTATGAAATTCAAAAACCCAGAAGTAGGCTACCCTACTATGGGCCCCTCTCCCCTAGTAGCTACTCTAATTTTCCATAAAGAATTCATCAGTCAGTTTTTCCCTGTGATCCTTCCATGTGTCCTCCTCTGTAGCCATCTCTCTAACCGAATTGTCTTCTTCCCCTGCTTCGTATCTCCCCCAATCTCCCTCCTATCCTTGACTAGGAGAGTAAATAGTGGTCAATTTATCTGACTCATCCTTAGATCCCCTTGCCATTAATGTTCTTAAATGTGGAATTAGGATTTCTTTGCCACCTAGAGCTATCACACACACTGTCTTCCTCATTGAAATTGATAATCCAATCCATTCTCTTCCTCTAGATGTTGTCAAGGAAATCAGACAAGATTGTGTTGTAGCCCTTAGGCATGCCAAAAATCCTAAGTGCAATGTCTCAAAACTTGAGCTTCTTTCCTTTAATAAATTATTAAACAACAAAGACCTTGTTATTTCCAAGGTGGAGGTGGATAAGGGCAATGCCACCATAGTCATGAACAAGCTTGACTACAATTCTAAAATTCTTGAGCTCCTATCTAATGCTAGCAACTATAAAGCCTTATCCTGTAACCCTTGCTCCAAAATTTTAAAGCATGTAAAATATATGGTGTCTTCCTCCTCATTTGATGAGGCAACCATAAAGCATCTCCTTCCCAAAAAAATCACTCCTTGCATCTATGGAGTGCCCAAAATTCACAAAGTTGGCATTCCTTTGAAACCCATTGTTGACACCATGGGGTCACCAACTTACAATCTTGTCTCTCACCTCTCTAAATTATTAGCCCCTCTTGTTGGGAAGTTAGACTCCATCAAAAACTCTACCCATTTTTTCTAGTTTTCCAAGGATCAAAGGTTAGAGAGTACCGACCTTTTGATAAGCTTCAATGTGGTTTCTCTTTTCAACAAGGTTCCCATCCCTGACTGTATTCAAATCATTAGGTACAAATCTAATGAGGAGATTACTTCCCTTATTGAATTGTTCTTAAGGTCTACTTTTTCTCCTTCCATGGGGTCATTTATGAGTAGATCGATGATGTGGCCATGGGTTCCCCCCTCTCCCCTATGATTACCAACCTCTACATGGAGCATTTCAAAGAAATGGCCCTTCAATCCTTCCCTCTCAAGCCAAAATGGTGGAAAAGATATGTAGATAATACCCATGTTTGTTGGCCACATGGCTTGGAAAAATTAGAGGACTTCCATTCCCACCTAAATAGCCTTGTGCCTTGTATTTCCTTCACCAAAGAGATTGAAGTGGACAACCATCTTCCCTTTCTCGATATTCTTCTTCTAAGAAAAACAAATGGTTCCCTTGGTCACTGTGTATATCACAAGGCCACCCACACCGATCTTTATCTCCACTCATCTTCTCATCACCACCCATGCCAAAAAAGTGGTGTCCTAAAAACTCTTGCTTTGAGAGCCTTTACAATTTGTGACAAGGATAACTTAAACTTTGAGTTAAACCATCTTTGTCACATGTTCAATCCAAATGGGTACTCTAATAACAAAATTTCTAGGGCCTTCAACCAATCCAAGGCGTGTTTCCTCTCCATCTCTAAACCCATCCACTCCTTTGGTCTCCCTATTGCCTTCCTCCCCTTCATTGAAGGCTTATCCCAAAAAATCACCAAAATCCTTCATAAAAAAGGTCTCCAATGTTCTTTCAAACCCCTCACCACTATGAAGAATCATCTCCCCTCTCTCAAAGATCCCAAGGGTATCGTTATCCACTCAGGTGCCTACAAGGTTGTGTGCTCTTATGGTGCTCCTTATATTGGTGAAATCAGTCGATAATTCAGCACTAGAATCAAAGAACACATTGCTGACATTAGACATGAGTGGATCCTCAAGTCTGCTTTAGCCGACCACTCTTCTTCCACCAAACACCATATTTGTCTTAAGAGCACCCAAATATTTCACTTGTCAAAAGGAAGCTCAAAGAATCCATTGAAATACACAACTACCCCTTGAACCTTAATTGTGACAAAGGGTGGAGGTTGAGTTAGGATTAGCATCCCTTGTTAGCCAACACCCTTCATCTCCCTTCCTCTCCCTGATCTACCCCTTTTTTTCCCCTATTCGATGGGTGTCCTTTCCTCCCTTCCTATGCTTTGGTCTCCTTGTCTCATTTTTTCTTTTTCCATGTGTTAGTGTTGGCCTCTTTCCTTTTTTCCCCTTTTGTTTCCCTTTCTTTTTTGTGGTTCCTTGTGCTTTTGTCTCCCTTTAATTTTTTTCAATTTTCGGTTCTTTCCTTCATGTTGCTTCCTTCTATTTTTTCCTTCTTTGGATTTTTTGGTGGTTGTGGTTTTTGGCCCTCTATTGTATCTCATCTTTTTTCCTCTTTCTTTTGGTCTCTGCTTCTCTTTTTTCATCTCCCTTGAAGTTTTTTTTCCTTCTTTCTCATTTTTATTTTCTTTCTTCTCTTACATTTTGTTGTTTTTTCTATTTATTATTTTTGTTTTGGTTGTTTCCTTTCTATATACATATATACATATACATGTATGCATATATATACATATATACATATACATGCATATATATACATATATACATATACATACATATATACTTATATATACATACACACATTTATATATAAATTGTGTTGGTTTTGTTGTTTTTATTTTCGTATGTGTATTAGTTTTGTGATTTTTATTTTTTGATATTTTGATATTTTTGCTTTCATGTATGTATGTATTTGTATTTTTTGTATTTATAATTGTTATTATTTTTGTATTTATTTTTTGCTTTGTTGTTTTATTGCATATAATATATAATAATAATACAAATACATTTTTGAATTCATATATATATATATATACACACACACACATATTTAACTATATACATTTACATTCCTATATACATTCGTATTCATATTTGTTTGTATTGTATTGTTATGCTAATACCATTACATATGAATACAAATAGATATGAATGGAATTTTTTTTGTTATTTTGTTTTATTTATTGGTTGTTTTTGTATTTATTTTTGTAATTGTATTGCTTTGGTGGATTTTGTTTTGTAATTTGTTGTTTTTTTTATTATATTTGGTTGCATTCTTTTTATTCTTTTTGTTGTTTTTTCTATCTTTTGTATTTTTCTCAAGTGTATTTTTATATTATAATTTTGTTTTTTATTTAGTTTTGTTTCTTTGTCTTATTTATATTTGGTTTTTTTGCTTGATTCTCCTTTGTGCCTTTTTTCTTGTTTGATAATTTTCTTTGTGCTTTGGATTTTTTTTATTTTTGTTCCAATTCCTTTATTTCTTATTGTTGACTTGTATCTTCTTTTAACTTTTTGTTAAATATCCTTGAATTTTTTATTGTCCTTTTGTTTCATTCTTAATCTTGTTCTTGGTTATTATTAATTTTTTATGTTTTTGTTTTTTGTTTGCATTTGATCTTGTTATTCTTCCTTCTAGTTTATTATTGCCCCTCCTTTTTGACCCTCATTTTTGTCCTTTTTTTTGTTTTTTTGTAAGTCATTAGTTGCAAATTCTTTTTTTTTCTTTTGTATCTCTCCTTGCTCCATCCATTGTTTTCTTTTCTTTTTGTTCCTTATTGTTCATGTGCTCATTCTTGCATTTGTTTTTTAAGTTGTATATATGTATACATGTGAAATTATGTATACATATATATAGTTTTATTTTCTTCATAGGCTTGTATTCCTTGTATTTTTATATATTTTCATTTTTTCTTAATAATTATATATAATTATCATTATTAATCATTTTTCTTGTTTTTCATGTTTTGGTGCTCTTGTTTTTGGAATTTTTGTTCTTGGCCTTTTTAGAATTTTAGTGCTTCTTCATCTTTTTAGCTTTTTTTCCTTTTGTTTTTTAACTCTTTTTTCTCAATTATCTAGTCCTTCTAGGTCTTCATGCATTTGATCTCTCCTCCCCCTTCTTTTGTTTCTTTTTAGGTAGCTCTTGGTCTACAACTTTTCATTTTCTCCTTTAGCTCTATGCTCTCATCCTGATTATGGATCATGGAGTGTGATCCAAAATGTTGATGCAAAAATTCTCACACAATCAAAAACAGAAATCATTGCACAGAACATTATGAATTGTGGAAACTTGATATCATTAATCTACTCCCAAATGCTTAAGAAAGAATTCACCATTTTTCTTGCTCTCTTTATATATTTAAAAATTTCAAATATTATCAAGAATTTGTTTCTATCTAATATTTATATACTTCACACATATATCATACATATACAAAACACATCATATATTTTATTTATTTAAAAGATATTATTTTACATTAAATTTAAGAATATTTTATTTTATTTGTAAAATTATTATGTAGTGAAAATTATACATGGAAGACAATATGTTTACATATTGTTTAAGAATTATTTTATTATGAGATAGAAAGCACTTAAAATTATATAATACTTTTAATACTTTTCTTTAATTATTATTTTTACTATTTACTATTTTCTTTTATTTTGTTCTAATTTTTTAAAAGTATAATAAATATTATATATTTATATGTAACTTATTTTGTGAGATGAATAAAATCTACTTATACTATATTAAAATATATTTAAAATTTTAAATACTATTTTATTCCTACTTAAATTTTAAATATTTTGACACTATTTAATTACATATTAAAAAATAAAATAAATAATTATAAAAATTATTGATAAATTAATATAAATATTAGTACAAAATTTCTAAATAAAAATTATGTGCAATTTTTATCATCAACGTTTCAGATCATACTTCACGACCTATCATTATAATGTTGCACAGAAAGAGAGAAGAAAGATGATGGATTATGAAGTATGATCAGAAACATTGATGATAAAAATTACACAGAGTTTTAATCTAGAAATTTTATACTAATCCATCATAAACGGTAGAAACTTCATGCTGTATCTCCTAAAAACACTTAAAAATATCAAATATCAAAATATGTATCATAAATAATTTGAAATCTTGTTAATATGTATGCTAATTTACCTCTTTTGTTGTCATATTAGCTTAGGTGGACATTTTTATTTTTGGATGTTTCTTTATTTTTCTGACTGCTTGCCAAAGAGAAATAAATGAAATCCACTTTGGTCGTTGGCCATCACGTTAAGAGAAAAGTTCTGTAATTTCTCAAAAGTATCTTAAAAAGCGGAAGGAGTCATAAAGAAAAAGAAGCATTAAAAACAATACCTTTGCCTACTAGGAAGCTCCAATCGAACCTTTACAGCTGTAATCCAAAAGCGTATAAATGTTGCAAAAAAGCTCAATACCTCATTAATCCACCCAAAATTGGGGCCCGTGTTGCAGAAAGCATCTTCAGTTACTTATCATTTCCTTTGGTTTACTCTCAGAACTTTCTTAGCTGGAAAACAAAGATGAATTCATTGGATTAGACAACAAAAGGGCTACAGGTCAAATTATCACAGACCAGTTGGACAAAAGTTAACAATGGTGATGACCTGAATCAAGACCTCAGCACACTAAAGCGGACGGTGCAGATCCATTCCAAGCAAATCTACACCGTTCCTACAGCAGTTATTTCGGCCAGATCATTAAATATTGACGTGATATTAGTCACTGTCTTGGAAGTAACGGACTGAACACGTATGAGAGTAGAAGCATTATGTGACATTTCACATGGGCTGCTTGCCCTTCTGTATCAAAAGTTCAAAAGTTCAATTTGATGTAGGAAAGCCCGGGACTGTTTTTAAATTTTATATTGGAAGCATTTATGCCCATTTGGATTGGATAGTTAGTTTTTATGGTTTCCAGAGAAATGATTTTGTGTCTGGATGGACCCCTTCTCTTCTTTCCGCCCCTCCAAAAAAAAATGGACCCCCTTTCTTCTTATTATAAGTTGAGTTGAAAACTTACTATTGAGTTGAAATATAAGGTAATTAGATGTTAAAATATAAATTGAGTTGAAATATACAAATAGGTAATTAGATGTTAAAATATAAGTTGAGTTGAAAACTTATTATTATTTAATTAAGATGGTCAATATGGTTTCTTTAGTATATTTATAGATTTAGGTTAAGATTGAAATAGGTGTCTTAGAATCTCAAAATCTTTAGGATTTTCTTAATTATTGGGAGCGCCTCTTGTACTATGAGTCAAATTCTATTCGATGGTGTGTCTTAGACCACTCTTCTTACTACACTTCATTAAAAAACATAAAAAGTATCTTCAAAAGTAATATTTTGATTATTACATGGCCTGTGGAAAACTCATACTTACTACTTTTGATCATTGTACCAAGCCCTTAAATCACTATCACAAGGTTTAACCAATGGAGAATTATCCTAGGCTAGACAACTACTTAAATATGTTTGTCAACACTACAAATGTATTATTGCAAGTCCAAATACTCATGCAAATCCTTGTTTCTAGTCACAAGAGGATCACGATTAACAAGTTTAGATCCATGTGTCATGTTCAAATCCTCAATTTCAAAGATTGGTTTGACAACTATGGAACGGAAATGTTGTTGTATATAATTTTTTTCCATTCCTAAGGTAGTCACCTCACAAGTCTTGAATTTCTAATCTAGGGGTGAGTTTATTTTGTGACATTTTTCATAGAAAAATTAGCAACAAACAAAGACCTGAGTACCATAATTTTATTAAATAATTTTTTCTAGCATTATTTCATACAATTACAACCCCATCTATTTATCTTAAGGTATTTACCAATTATTGCATTAGTTACTTTTTTTTAATCATAGAGTTCATGTAGAGATGCTATCATTTCTTTTACATTTTTTGTGAACTTGACATTCCTACACCCCCTAAGGTCTCACAATTGACACATGGGTTTTCATTATTGATATCAATTTGATTCCTACCCACCAATCAACCCTTACCAACCCTTACTTTGTTTGTTTAATAAGAAAAAATCAAGAACAATATTTTGATTACTACATGATATGACTAAAATAAATATGATTAAATTTGAATATTGTAAAAACTATAAAACCAACTAATAGAGTTTAGGGGTCACAATAAGAAAACTCCCCAATTATTGTTTTACAACTATTTTAATACTTAAAATTAATTCAATTCACAAACGTGATTTATTTTACCACAGGAGATATACAACACACTTTTCAGAGTATACCTAACTTCACATGAAAGTGCTGCTGATAACGATAACAAAGTGCTTCTTAATATAAAAATTGTGTGAGTGTTTTTACCAGAAGCATTTATCTGCATGACTGTAGAAATATCACATCTATTTCCACTTGTGTATATATATAACTGACGGTCATCATTAAGAGCACAATGCTAAGCTCGTGGAATGTTAGTTGATGGGTAATGAATACCGAGGCGTTCATGCTTGGTCTATAACAGCTAAGCAGTACAGTATAGTCACCACAGAAAACTCCATTCTTTCCCAGTTTTCCTAAAGACCCCTTTATTAACTGTTATACACAACGGTGTATATGCACTCCAAGCTCTGTGGAACAAATCTACGTGGCTGGTTATTTTAGCTCCTTCAGTAAAAATTTCCTCTGGCTTACTCTCAGAATTTTCTTAGCTGGAAAACAACAATGAATCCATTGAATTAGAAAACATAAGAGCTACGGGTCAATTTATCACAGACCAGTTGGACAAACGTTAACAATGGTGATGACAGAACCTTAATGAAAACCTCAGACTTGACTAAAGCGACTTCAAAATGGGCTGTGGACGGTGCAGATCCATTGAAAGCAAATCTACACCGTCCCTACACCAGTTATTTCAGCCAGATCATTAAATATCAACGTAATATTAATCACTGTCTTTGAAATAACGGACTGAACAAGCATGACACTAGAAGCATTATGTGACATTTCACATGGGCTGCTTGCCCATCTGTTTCAAAAGTTCAATTTGATGTAGGAAAGCCCGGGATGGTTTTTAAATTTTATATCGTCACTTAGCATTTATGCCCATTTGGATTGGATACTTAGTTTCTTTGGTTTGTAGAGAAGTGAGATTTTGTGTGAGGATGGACCCCTTCTCTTCTTCTTTTCCCCCCCAAAAGAGAGGAATGTGATTACTTCCAAAATGTTCGTATAATACAAGTTTTAAATGAAAAAGTAAAAGAATATAAAGATATATTTAAAAGATTAATTTTGGAAATAATTGTATATGTTTTTTTATTTATTTTTAGATTATATTTATTTTTCTTTAACAATCGGACGTTAGTGTGCAATGGGTACACCAAAGAAGTGTGGAAGGTCAAATAGGATAAATTTTGGTCTATTTTTTGTATACATTTACTAATTACTAATTTTGGCCAATTGGTAGGCCATTCAACAAATGATGATATTTATGCAACAAAGGTCTCAATAGAGAAGTTATAGCTTCAAATCAACTATGCATCCACTTACAAGAATCCAAACATGATTGAAATAAAACCTTTGAATCAAGAATTTAATTAGGCTCCATTACCAACAGGCTCATGTTATGTTTGCAATAATGAGGAAGGGATAGAGAGAGGGAGAGATAGGAATAGAAAGAGGGAAATATAGAGGGGGGAATAGAGAGAGAGAGAGAGAGAGAGAGAGAGAGAGAGAGAGAGAGGGGGGAGAGAGGGAGGGGGGGTAGAAGAGATAAATATATAGACAGAGAAAGAGGGAGAGAATGTGAGAAGAAGAGATTGAAAGATAGAGATAGAGATAGGAAGTGGCATATAGAGAGATAGCAATAGAGGGAGAGATGGAAGAAGAGATATGGAGATATATAGATAGAGAGGCAAGGAGATAGATATAGAGGTCTAGGAAGAGGGACGGGGAGAGAGAGAGAGAGAGAGAGAGAGAGAGAGAGAGAGAGAGAGAGAGAGAGAGAGAGAGAGAGAGAGAGAGAGAGAGAGAGAGAGAGAGGGATAGAGAGAGGGAGACATGTCTAGAGTTAAAGGGGGAGAGAGGAAAATAGAGGTAGAGATGGAGATAGAGTGAGAGAGGAAGAGGGGGAAAAATAGATAGAAAGATATAGAGTGAGGGAGAGAGAGATAAAGATATATAGATTGTGAGATAGAGTGACATAGATATAGAGATATAAGGAGGTATAAAGAGAGGAGAGAGAGAGAGAGAGAGAGAGAGAGAGAGAGAGAGAGAGAGAGAGAGAATTAGAGATAGATAAATAGAGATAGAGAGGGAGTGAGGAGTAGGGAGAGATAGAGATATATGGAAGAGAAAGAGAGAGATAAAGATATAAGTGGAGAGAAAGGGGGAGAGAGGTAGATATAGAGAGAGATAAATAGGGGGACAGGGAGGGAGATATGGGGAGAGATAGAGAGAGGGGAGATGGAGAGAGGGAGGGAGAGATAGGTAGAGGAGGGAGAGATAGATAAGAGGGTGAGAGAGGGAGAGAGATAGGTTGAGGAGGAAGAGAGAGAAGAGAAGAGGAGAGGCATAGGTAGAAGAGGGAGTAAAAGAAGAGGGGGGAGAGAGAGAGAGAAATACATAGAGAGGGAGATATATATCAAAGAGATAGAGGGGGAGAGATAGAGATATATAGAGGAAGATGAAGAGGGAGATATAAAGAGATATAGATAGCGAGATAGAGTGATACAGAGATAGAGATATAAGGAGATATAGAGAGAGTAGGAGAGGGAGAGAGAGAAAAAGAGATAGACAAACAAAGAGAATCAAAGATAGATACATAGAGAGGGAGAGAGAAATAGGGGAGATAGAGGGAGAGAAAAGAAGGGAGAGATAGAGATATATGGGAAGAGAAAGGGAGAAAGAGCTAGAGATAGAGAGATAGATATGGGATAGAGAAGGAGTGAGGGAGGAAGATATGGGGAGAGATAGAGAGAGGGTTGAGATAAAGAGAGGGAGAGAGAGAAAGGGAGAGAGATAGGTAGAGAAGGGGGAGATAGAGAAGAGGGGGAGAAAGGGAGAGATATAGGTTGAGGAGGAAGAGAGAGAAGAGGGGGAGAGAGATAGGTTGAGGAGGAAGAGAGAGAAGAGGGGGAGATGGAAAGAGATAGGTAGAAGAGGGGCATAAAGAAGAGGGGAAGAGAGGGAGAAAAATACATAGAGAGGGAGAGAGAGAAGAAGATGGGGGGAGAGAGCTTAAAGAGATAGAGAGGGAGAGATATAGAAGATGAGATAGTGAGATAAAGATGAAGAGGGAGAGGGAGATAGAGATATAGATGGTGAGATAAAGTGATAGAGAGATAGATATATAAGGAGATATAAAGAGAGGAGAGGGAGAGAGAGACAAAGAGAGAGAATTAGAGATGTATACATAGAGATGGAGGGAGGGAGAGAGAAACATGGGAAGATAAAAAGAGGGAGAGAGAAGTAAGGAGAGATAGAGATATATGGGAAGAGAAAGAGAGAGATAGAGGCATATGGGAAGATAAAATGAGAGAAAGGTAGAGATAGAGAGAGATAGAAAGATAGAGATGGATATATAATAATAATATAACTTATATATACTATCATATATAATGATAAATATAAATATACTTCAATTTGTATAATATAAAATATATATATTAATTATTAACTATAATCATTTTATATATGCATTTAATAGTTTTATTAAAAAATATAATATATAATAATAAGAATAATTATTTTATTGATAATTTATTTTTTATTATATAAAATATATATTATATATTAATTATGCTAATATATACTTAACTACATAGGATAAAGGATGTCGTAATGTTAAAACCTAAATGTGTTCATTATTAGGATCTTGGCGATAATTTTCATTTTAATAAATATACACTCGTGAAAACCTTATTTTTAGGATGCAGCTCTTCAAATTGGAGAAGTGAAAGGTTAGTACCAACAAGGAAGAGTTTGGAGGAGCAACAAGTAAAGCAACAAAAGTATAGTGGAAAACAACTGAAAAAATGATGAACATATGATATTCATTTAATCATCTTGCACGCCACTCGAACACTGTACAACATCAATCTTAAATATGTGTTGGGCATTGTTCATAGAGGGAATGCCTTTAGCGTAATAAAAAATAATGTTAGAGATAGATAAGTTAAATTTTTCTTTTTTAATAAAGAAATTTATAATGAATAAGAATAATATATATATATATATATATCATGTTTTCAAATCTATTTTCTTAATTTTTAATTTTAATGTCTTAATCAAGATTGAGGATGTCTCGAAATGAAAACAATTGTAATTTCAACCTCTAATTTAAAACAAAATCAACACAGGTAACTAGATGTTAAAGTAGAAGTTGGGTTGAAAAATAATTATTGAGTGAATGTTGTTTCTTTACTATATTTATAGATTTAGGTTAAGATTGAAAAGAGGTACTTTAGAATTTCAAAATCCTTAGGATTTTCTTAATTATGGGGAGTGCCTCTTGTACTGTGAGTCATTCTACTCGATGGTGTGTCTTAGACCAGTCTTCTTTCTACAATTGATTTTAAAACGTAAAAACATATTTTTAGAAATAATATTTTGATTACTACATGATCTGTGAACAACTCATACTTACTACCTTTGATCATTTTACCAAGCCCTTAAATGACTATCTCAAGGTTTAACCAATGGAGAATTATCCTAGCATAGACAAATCCTTAAATATGTTTGTCAACCCTACAAATTTATTATTGCGAGTCCAAATACTCATGCAAATCCTTGTTTGCAGGGACAAAAGAATCATGATTGAAAAGTTTAGATCCACAAGTCAAGTTCAAATCCTCAATTTCAAAGATTGGTTTGACAACTATGAAACTAAAATGTTGTTGTATATATTTTTTTACATTCCTAAAGTAGTCACCTCACAAGCCTTGGATTTCTAGTCTAGTGATGAATTTATTTGGTGACATTTTTCATAGAAAAATTAGCAACAAACAAAGACCTAAGTAGCATTATTTTATTAAATAAAATTTTCTAGCATTATTTCATACAATTATAACCCCATCTACTTAGTTTAGGGTGTTTACCAATTATTGTGTTAGTTACTTTTTTACCATAGAGTTCATGTAGAGATGCTATAATTCCTTTTACATTTTTTTGTGAACTTGACATTCTTACACCTCTTCGGGTCTCACAATTAAGGTATGGGTTTTCATTATTGATATCAATTTGATTCCTACCCACCAACTAACCTTTACTTTGTTTGTTTAAAAACATTAAAAAATAAAAAATAAAAAATTGATTAATACATGAATTTGGAAAACTCATATGGACTAAAATAAATATGATTAAATTTGAATAATATAAAAACTATAAAACCAACTAAAAGAGTTAAGGGGTCACAATCAAAAAGCTCTCAAGTTATTATTTTACAAATACTTTAGTATTTAAAATTTATTCAATTGACAAATGTGGTTTATTTTAGCATAGAAGATGTACAATACACTTTCCAGAATAAACCTAATTTCACATGAACTAAAGTGATTCTAATAATGAAGAACTTTTACCACATTTATTTTATTTAAATAAATGTAAAAATATCACATCTATTTCCCATATAACTGGTGGTCCTCATTGACAATAAACCTAAGTTCACATGAACTAAAACGCTTCTGGTAACAAAGTGCTTCTTATACTAAGAATTGCGTCTGAGCTGTTACCAGAAGCATTTAGGGGAGAGGGCCCAATAGTCGTGCGGGGTCCAATAGTCGTGCACCCAATCGTACATATAATACCCAATAGTCGTTTATATAATGTCCAATAGTTGTGATTTGACTACCGATAATTAAACAAAATGTATGCTTTTGATCTAAAAAGCAACCAATCATGTGATACCACATCAGCGCTCAACTACTCATGATGTAATGCATAATGCACGAGAATTGGTCTCACTATTTTTTGGGGCCTTTTTCGACACCTTGACAAAAACGCATGCTGATGTGGCATCATATTTGATGATGTGGCCCTGAAACCTTAGTTATAAGCAGAGAACTTGCCAAGTAAGCCGCTGTAAAAAATTGGGAGTGATTTGAAATTTCGACGTAGGATAATTAGAAGCGCGAAGTTAGGGTGCACGACTACTGGGCCCTCTCCCCTATATGCATACTGTACAAATATCACATCCATTTCCACTCTCATATATATATATATATATAAATAAAAATAAACTGAACTGATGGTCCTCATTAAGAGCACAATGCTAACCTCGTGGAATGTTCGTTGATGGGTAATGAATACCGAGGCCTTCACGCTTAGCCTATATTAGCTATACCGTACAGGTATAGTCAGCACAGAAAACTCCATTCTCATTTTTCCTAATTACCCCTGACGTAACTGTTATACAGAACGGTGTATATGCACTCCAAGCTCTCTGAAACAAATCTACGTAGCTGGTTATTTTAGTTCCCTCAGTAAAAGTTTGCGAACGTCAGGCTTGACAAACATAAACTAATTCTGATTACAAAACCATATACAACGTGCACGAGTAGCGTTCCATCTCAATCATCTCCATACTTCTTCCAAGTTTCCAACTCAGATGATGTTATCTGTGGATGTACGGCTCCTCCTTTGGGATTCCCCCACCCTTCTATAACTGTTGTCCTGCACTGCAAATGTTCAGTATGCACTGTGGGAAAGAGCAGAGCAAGAGAGATACTCAAATGGGAAGATCAGACAAATCCAGACTGGTTCAAGAGTTGGTAATGCTACTGTGTTTTCTGGTCGCTCGAGGTGACCAGCTGCACGAAGGGAAATGGGAGCTGCTCTTGGAAAACGCGGGAGTTTCCGCCATGCATATGACAGTCTTACACACCAACAAAGTGCTCATCTTCGACCAGACCTTCGCCGGGCCGTCGCAGATCCGGAGAACGGACCCGCCGTGCAATAGCAAGTCACCCCCTGCAAATCAAGACTGTTGGGCGCATTCTGTGGAGTACGACATCGCCAGCAACCGAGTCAGACCTCTGCACGTCGCCACCGACACCTGGTGTTCTTCCGGTGCCTTCACCAGCAATGGCAGACTTGTTCAAATGGGCGGAAGTCACGACGGCGAGAACATTACTCGCTATTTCACGCCATGCTATGACTCCACATGCGACTGGGTGGAACCGGCGGCGCATTTGTCGTCCCCAAGGTGGTATGCTTCCAGCCAGATCTTGCCTGACGACCGGGTCATCGTCGTTGGAGGGCGCGGTCAGTTCAATTATGAGTTTATCCCGAAGCACGCACCCGGTGAAGGCGTGTTCCAGCTTCCTTTTCTAGCACAGACGGCGGACCGGGAGGAGAACAATTTGTATCCCTTTCTCCATCTCTCTTCCGACGGCAATCTCTTCATCTTCGCGCACAGGAGTTCCATTCTTCTCGACTACCGCAACAACCGGGTCGTGAGAACCTTTCCCAAAATGCCCCGCGGTGGCTCACGGAACTACCCGAGTACTGGTTCTTCAGTCATGCTGCCCCTCAGCGCCGCCAACAATTTCCAAAGAGCGGAAATCATTATCTGCGGAGGAGCACCGAGGGGAACCTTCACCGCAGCCTTGGCGCAGAATTTTAATGTGGTGTTCAAGACCTGCGGCAGAATAAACATCACTTCTCCAAATCCCGTCTGGCGAATGGAGAGCATGCCCGGCCGGAGAATACTGAGCGACATGCTCATACTTCCTACGGGGGACATCATCATAATCAATGGCGCCAATCTCGGAAGCGCAGGCTATCAGAACGCCAGAGCGCCCGTTCTGAGCCCGTTTCTCTACAAACCGGCAGAGCCCGTGGGAAGGAGGTTCACAGTGCTCGCGCCCTCCAAAATTCCTCGGATGTATCATTCTACAGCAAGTGTTCTTCCAGATGGGCGCATACTGGTTGCCGGAAGCAACCCCAACTATGGCTACCTCTTCTCCGACGTGCCGTTTAGCACCGAGCTACGAATGGAGGCCTACATTCCTTATTACCTCGACCCACATTACGATTCAAAGAGACCGACCATACATTCTGTTTCTGCACAGACGATCAGGTACGGATCCAAATTCACCGTTGGCTTCAAACTGCCAGTACTAGATAGATTCTCCAGTTTCCACTTCCACGCCTATGCTCCGCCCTTCACTACGCACTCGTTCTCCATGAATCAACGAATGCTTTCACTCAAATCGTCCATTTCCGTCTCCGGCTACTCTTATTCAGCGACCCTGACGGCGCCGCCAGGCCCGGTGGCGGCGCCTTCCGGATACTACCTGCTCAGCGTCGTCTGCGGCGATGTTCCCAGCAAGGCCGAATGGATTCGCTTCGTCAATTAAAAAGCTTGTCTTGTATCTTCTCGTAATCCTTCTCCTCCACAGAAAATTTGAAGGCTAAGGAAGAAACACAAATTCAGACTAGTAATAAATTCTTGATTTACTCATTCAATAAATGCAACGTGCAGGAGTTCGCTGAAGTTCAATAACGATCGTCGTCCTGCAATTTGGACAAGAACAAATCGCAGCCATTAATGTTGGTCATTTTTTGCTTAAAATTTAGTCCGGTCTTAGAGATGAATTATCTCTATGCCCGTCTCATTACTGAATTATATTGCACTTGTGCTCAAAAGAGTGTCCCTGAATTATTATGCACTGTACTCATAAGCTCGTCTATCTTGTTTTATTTAATTTGTTCTATTTAATTTCAAAGTTTTGAGATCTGAACGTTTTCTTTCTCTTCTGAGCCTCTCGCTTAACATGCCAAGTGTTGGGACTCATTTAATGTGCCTTACCACTAAGCTACGCATATTCTAAACAAAGGTTTATGGATTGAAACCTATTTAAACTCTATTTTATCCAGTGGAGGGAGTGGGATTTGAACCCCGATCTCCCATGCAAAACCTTAATGCCTTAGCCAATGCGCCATTCGCTGTAATAAAATGCAAAGCAAAATGTAGTTAAACAACACAATCCAGTATTGGAGAAAAGACAAGATTGAATTCATTCTTGCTAGGAGAGATTATTATAGATCACGATGATTTTTCCATCCTAGAAAAATAGCAAAGACTCTTTTGCAGAATAGAAGCCATTTTGATGTATTTTTCATCATTTTTAATGGATTATTTCCTCGTTTGAAGTGGATTCAGAGACAAAGTTCAAAAAGGGTCAACTCCGTTATCATCTATTGTGTAATGTCTTTATTTTATTGTTACGCTTTTCTCAAATTTTAGTTGTTTAATTTTCTTATTAAAATTAAATTAATTTGTTGGATTTCAAATTAGTGTAACAAAATAATTATTACAACTAATTTTGTATCAGTCATTAATCATGCAACTAACTTGATACCCTAGAAGCGTCGCACCCTTGACCTTTTTTGCGAATAATTTGCACAAAATCCTCCAAGTTGAGAAAATTAGATGGATCAATTGGGAGGATTTTTGTCTCCATTTTGCAAGCGTGATTTGTTAGGGCATCTACTATAGAATTAGCTTCCCTATAGCAATGTGTAATTGTTACTAAAGCAAAGCCCTCAACGAGCTCCCAAACTAGTTTTAAGATATAAGAAATGATCCAATTTTCTTCCTACTGGTTCTCGCAAGCATTAATAATGTTTAAAGAATATCTTTCAATATGAATATTTTTTAGTTGCATGTTGTGTTCCATCTTTACACCTGATAAGAGGCCATGCACCTTTGCTACATTGTTAGTGCTTGTTGGTAGCTTTAGAGACAAGCCTTTTAGTAACTCCCCTTTGTTAGTGTGGATTACACAACTTAACCTAGATAATCTCGGATTACCTTTAGATGCACCATCAAAATTTAGCTTCACAACATTTGGAGCTGGGACACACCATTTGATTCTACAAGCTATCCACTTTTTGGACATTAGAATGTGCCCCCTAGTTTGGAACCTTCAAGAGAGACCAATGATTTAATATTTCATTATCCCAACTTGAGAATGAGTTACATGGATTTGAATTTTTCTTTACATCTACCATTACTACTTCCAATATATTCCTTTCCAATTTATTGAGGAAAATCTTCAAATCTAAAAACTTATTTCTAAAAATCTTTATGTTTCATTCGAGCCATATATTCTACACTAGTAAGGTCAGGATCACCACCCATAGTGCTTCAAAGAGAGAACCATTATAGAGTAATGACCAACTTTGAAATAAATCCAAAATGGTGTTTGGCAAGGGTAAAAGCCAATCAAGTTTGCTTTGGATCCAATTCTAGCATGTTTGAGCAGAATTATAGTGGAGCAAAAGATGATCTAGTGATTCTTGGTGGACACCAAATAAAATATAGTTGAATGGTTGAGCTAAGCCCAACCTGGAAAGCCTGCAACTATTCAGAACCCGGTTATGAATAGCTAACCAAGAAAAAGTGCCTACTTTAGGGAGAATTGAGGTGTACCAACAAAGCTTATATGGCCACTTACCTAGTTGAATTATATCCTCAAAAAGTAGAGATTTATAGCCTTGTTTGACATTATATTATCCTATTTTAGATAGGGTCTAGATAATTTTATCCTCATAATCTGAAAGTAAAATAGTTTTTATGTCCAATATTGATTACAACTTATGTTTTTGATGCTAGGAGAATGAGAGATTATAGAAAATTTTCCATGTAACATTGGCTTTGAAATTTGCATTGTCCCTTACTAAATAATACTTGAGCTTTGGTCCCTAAGCTACATTTTAAAAACCCTGAGCCTCCTATAGGCCATCAATTGTAGTTAATGAAGGGTTACCATTCCATGAATCTTCCCAAAAATTGACATTTTCTCCATTGTTGACAATCCATGATAGGAAAGGTGAGAGTACATCTCACCATGTGATGATGAAATTCCACATTTTTGAACCATCCAATGGGTTTGAAAAAGTGAAGATTTTTTCTGAGGTTGTTGAATCTAGGTACTTGGATCTCATGATTCAAGTCCATTTTGAAGAAAGATTTGCATAGAGCTTCCACATTAGCTTTGCACCTAAGGAAAAATTTCTCAATTCTAGATTTTGAATGTCAACACCTCCAAAGAATTTATCCTTGCATATTTTTCCCCAGGAAACTAAAGGTATTTTCCTGGAGTAGTCCAAATTGCATCTCCATAAAATTGCCTAGTTGTTTTGATAATGTTCTCATGAATCCCTCTTGGTATTTTAAGAACATATAAGAAGTAATTTGCAATAGTAAATAGCATTGATCTTATCATAGTAAATTTTCCTGCTACTTTGCCTTGTATAGTTGTAAAGATCTTGAGCCAAAATGAGGCTTTTTGAGCCCTTGCAAATAAAGGAATACCCAAGTAGCTATAGGGCATTTTATTCTATCTAAATTCTAAGATAGAGAGGCTATAACCAATTGGCCATATTATCTTGCATCCATTATTGCAAATTTATGCTCTTTCTTTTCTCTCTTGTAGAAGGTTGTTTTTGGTTTTGTAGGTGATCCTAGAGGCTTGATTCCTTGAGTGACTCTAACAAGTGTTAGATAATATCATGTAAAAATTGTAAGTTCATGATAGCATTTGTGCATTATATCATGATAATAATATGCAAATGTAATCATGAAATAATCATGTAAGGTTTATAGTCATTATGAACCATAGGTTCATCATCTAAGTATAAAGATCATGTAAGTATGTAAAAAGCATAAGATAAATATATGTGGCATTCTTGAGATAGGTAATCAAGAAGAAAATGCCTCGAAGTAGGGAAACATAAAATAGACAAAGGTAGCATATAAAATAATACAAATGAACACAACATAATTGTGATGTAGGAAAAAGGGATCTAGGGTCTAAATCACACATCCTACATCACAATGGAAGGGAAAAAAAATGATCACAAACACCCACTTGGCTACTACCCACTATGGAAGAGCCAAAATGGTGGATTAGGGTTTCCATTCTTTCTTTTGGGGGGTCGATTGATTGATTAAAAATTCACTAAATTTGATGATGCAAATGTGTAATTAGATTAACTATGCAACTACAACAAATTGCTATGATTTCAAGAAAGAATAGAATAGAAAAAAAATAGTTACAAAACAACAAAGTACAGAGATAGAGGAACCTAACATATGAATGTGAGCTTAAATTGAATATACAGGGGCATTGGTACCCTAGACCTAGAAATGTAGACCTTCATAATAAAAAACCATGTCTTAGTTAGTCATTGTTTGTAGGATCTGTTAGGAATTGTATGCAAAAAATATTAATTAAATGCAAATAAAGGTTAAATAGAGTAATGAAAAACACAAAAATAATAACAAGAGACTATATTTAACGTGGTTCAGCCAAACTTGGTCTACATCCAACAACAAAGAGTCCAATATTATTATCTAATAAATTGAACTGATTACAACCAATAATCCTTGCAACTCAATGGGTGTTGCCACAATAGTGGTTTACACTTTCTGGGAGATCTTGATTTTTGCTAAAATCACATATTTTTAGAAAATATAATGATTTAAGCGTTGAAAATTTCTATTTAAAGGATTCCAATTGAATAGGGTTTGATCAAACCACCTTAGACCAAGCCCCCTTGGATAGAACCCTACTAGTTTTAAACCATACCTATAATGAAGTCTCCTTTACACTTATCAAAATGCTGATAAAAAACCACTTTTGATTTACCTTTTGGGGGATCAAATGAATTCATTTAATTTTATTTTTTTGGTAAGTATGTAGTCCTTATTATAAGCTTCCAAAAAAGTATAATTTTAATTAAACTTAATTTGATTATTATATTAATTTTTTTATTTCTTGTGAATGTAGGTTTTTCACCGAAAATCAAGCTCTCTATTTTGCACATGTGGAAAAATAGATGATTATCAAAGAAAAATTTGAAAAATATGAGTACACCAAATATTTGAGTCCTTGATCCAACAATTTTTTTTTTGAATTTGCATGCATACAAAAAAAGTTACGTGTTATATGGTTGTGCTATGTCTAAATTGTAATTTGTTTGACTTTAAAACTTGATTAAAGAAAAAATATTCAATAAAAAACTATCTAGCCAAGTGGAAGCACTAGATATTAGATTTACAAATCTAAATTTGAAAGGATTATAATTTTATACTTCATGGAAAAAAAGTTATGCATTATGCGATGAGCGTCAATTTTTTTAAAATGTTGTTTTTTGAAAAAAAATAGTTTTCAAGGGAGATGAAAAAAGAAGTGCAATCTGATTCCAAACAATTTGAAAAAAAAAAAAAAAGAATCTATAGACAAAATGTCACAAAACTCTAGTTTGCATCATCTTCAAATTCCTCACGGTTTAGCCACTATAGGTGCCTGAAAGTGAAGATTTAGTTAAAAATAATAATTTTAGTGTCCAGTTTGGCAAAACATTGTAAACCACTATTGTGGGATCACCCCAATGCCACTGCAAATGGTACAATACAATGTCAATAGAAACCAAAACTCTTATCCTTTTATCAAGACTTATGCCAGTTACAAAAATAGGGTTTTTTATGCTACCCTTGACCTCGTCTTAGGGGCGCTACCCCCAAACCCTCGTCAAATAATTTGGGGGGAAATCATGCCAATAAAAGTGGGAAAAATTTAACCTTTGAGTCTGATTAGGATCCATATACCAACATGATCTTCCTTTCTAGACTTAATGTCAGAACTTTGTATGTTAATGATTATTCTATTTCCCTAATTTATTGACATGTAAGGCTTAAATGCTTCATTGAGCAATTAAGTATTCAATCCTTTCCTAAATTCACTTTAGATATGTCACTTGCACACAAGTGAGGAGAGAAAAGGTTGTGTTGTATAGGGGCCTTCCTAAGTCAAACCCCATTCTGGTGTTTCCACCTCCATAATGGCTATGATGATGTAGAAATAGTTCTTACCATAGGTCTGGTAGAGGAAAATGAATAAAAGAATGATAAATTGACAAGTGTTGCAACTTACCACTTAGATTTGATTTCCTTGATGGGATAAAGTCATTGTACTCATCACCTTCAAGGATAATTGGAAGCTTGATTTGAATTTTTGCAAGTGTTAGTGCTCACAAAAAAAATGGACATGAAACTTGAATAAACTCACATGAAAACTTGATGCATTTCTAACATGATGTAGTTGATTGAAATAATGTTGCAATGGTCTTGCTAATTCTTCTCTTGACTACATTTTAGGATGCTCAATTTAACTTCAAAATGCTAGGATTTCCTAGGTTTTCAAATGGTGAAAAAACTTGTATTTATATGCATTTATTTAATTTTCTGCAAAATTAGTTATTGATAGTCGACAAATGAATTCAAATTTCTAAATTTTAAAATATTGAAAATGAAATATTCAAATTGGGACCAAAATAGGCTAGACAAGGGTGCAAGTGCTCTAGTCTAGACCTATTTTGGGTTGTTAAGTGTTGGTAGATAAATAATAATTGATATTATCAATTGAACTATAACTTTTTATTCATATTCATATCATAAAGCGAGCTATCTAAGATCACAAATGTCTCTAGGAACATAGGGGGAAGCTAAACCTAGTGTGAAATTATCAAGGGTGATAATTTATGACACTATAATAATATAGAAGGTGAAATAGAAATGAGAAAACACATAAGAATACATAACCTAAAAATGACATAATAGGATGATAAGAGTAAAAGCAAACACTTGATTAAATAAAAAATGTTGAAAAAGGAAGGACAAAGATCATGTAAGATCCATAATGAAGGGCATGCCATATAAAATAAAGATCAATTAAAAAGAGTAAAGTCAACACATAAATCAAAATAATCTAACTCATAGTTCAAGAATATAGAATGGTTACCAATAATTCCAACCTAGTATCATCTAAAACCTATATGGGGAACACAAAAAGAAACATGTACACAAGACAAGAAAGAAGTTACCAAGAAACACATAAGACATGTTCCTAATAACTTATATGAATTACTAAAAAACTATTTACATTATTGACATTATAATTAAGAACATAACAATATAACATAAGAACACATATAATAATTATAAATATAGGTATATAAATTATCAAAGTTTTATAAATTATGTTTCAAAAAATATTATTCCAATATCTCATCATCCATTTCATGGTAAATAGATACATTTATAATATAGGAAGATCTTCATTCTCATTCTTTTGTAAAATAGTGCTCTTTACAAATATTCTTGAAAGAGGATTTTTCATTTTAATTTTTCCTTTCTTTTCTACTTTTCTTGTTTTCATGAAGGAGGTTGAATGTGTTAATTTTAAACTTCATTAATATTATATTTTTTAATGTACATTTTTTAAATCCCACTTTAAATTTACCATTCATATTTTTTGTTTCACATGTGGAAGAATTTCTCCTTTGTACCATTAGAATATTCATATATATCATAAATGTCATTCTTTATATTTTTAGGATGTGTCAATTGAGATAGCATATATATTTATATTTTATATTTTTATGTAAGAAAGTGAGTAATTTTTATTTCCCTCTTGTAGGTTCTTATAGTCTCATCTATTATAGTTTACTTTCTATTTTTCTATTTTTTCTATGCTTTTGACAAAATAATGAACATGTTCTTCTCACTAATATGGAGGATCTTTTGATTTTTTCGCATATTTATCCCAAATAAAGTGAATATAAATTGAAATAAACTCATATGGATCCCTATTAATGATAAACACCTTTCTTTTATGAACATATTTAATAAATTAATACAATATATATTATACCATATTTTATTTCTCTATCTATGATTACCAAATGAAATTAAAAATCTATTTAAAAAGGAATATTATGAAATAAAACTAGTACGTCTTTTGAAATCACCTCTAAACTAAAAATGGTGTAACCGAAAGTCTTACTTAAATTATGTTATTCATATTTATGGAAACTTTTCAAAGTGGGTGAGTATAATAAAATTAGATTCGATGCATATATTATATAGATTATCTAGATCACCAAGAATAATTATAAAGTTCTTGTCATATTTGTATCCACTAATTTATAATAGGATAAACAATTATTATTATTATTATTATTATTATTATGAATCTCATTATCTAAAATTTAATCTGTTATGTAGGAGATGTAGAAGAACTACTTCTAACTTTATTTATACCAAGAAATTTATCATCATGTGCATGCTAATCAAGATCCAAATAATTAAACTTATATTCATTTACCTCTTTCATGCATGTATGCTCCTCTTAGAAGTGTCATTTCATAAACAATATCATTGTACATGAGTTAGTAATGGTTTTTTATATTAGAAATGTAAGGTAGGGGGACCAACCACACCAAGGCTCCAGGTCACAGAGAGCCAAGAGTGGAGGGCTGCCCTATCTTACCTCAAGCTAAGCAGGTGTTTAGGTCAATGATAGCGAATGAAGAGCACTTTCAAGTGCTTTTATCACTTTGTTGATCCAAAAACTTGAACTAGACTAGACAAGCCAGTTTCTGGAATCCAGACTGTACCTCAGACAACTCTCTGTCTGAGGACAACAATGCAGGTCTGGGATGATAGTGTAGTGTACTGACATTTGTATGGTTAGGAAGTGAAAGGTATAGTGTAGAGTGCCAGAAAACCTACTTACAGTCTAGTCAGTGAGTTTTAACATGCTTAACAAAATGTAAATAACAAAATATAAAAATAATTATAGAGATAATGAAGGAGATGAAGAAAATAGAGGTGACAAAGTCCAACTCATTGAGAGTCTAGTTCACCAATGAGCTCCACACACACGTACACCTACACATAGCCAAGAAGGGAAAATTGTTGGGGTTGTATAGGGGCTTGCCTCAATCAAACCCCCACTTTTGTGTTTCCACCTTCATAGATAGTAAGGAAAGCCATGAAGTAGAAAATATGATAAAGAAAATAGAAAGGAGATAACTAAACACTACAAAAGATACAATGCTACTCTATCAAATCACAACAAGAGAGGATAGTGAAGCAATAGTACCTCCACCTAAAGGCACTCAAGGCCAATGAAGGGAGAATGCAAGAAAATGAGCTTGGAAAACTTGACATAGCTACAATGGTGACAAAGGGAGGTCTCACAAGACTACAAACTCATAGCTTCTATGGCAGCACAACATGTACAAGAATGAAGTTGATGGAGTAACAAGATATTGTAATGCTCAAGAGAGTGTATGAATTGCTAAAAGATTAAGTGAATTGCTAAAGAGATTGTGAAAGAATTCTAAAGAGTGGATTGAATGAGAAAGATATGAATTTCAAGATCAAAATGAAGGGAAAGAGCCATTTTTGGGTTAGTTGGTTAGCATAGAGGCATTATGCTTCATGCCCATTGGAGAACATAATGTCTCCATGGACTCTAGGGGTAGGAATCTGTCAGAGACAATAGTGGACCATGTAGAAATTTGTGCACCATTCTTGCATCCCTGACAAAAATTCCCCCACCGACACACAAGACACATGCCAAGTGGATGGAAGACAGGTGAGTGATGTGGAATTTCACATTTAGGTTTGATTTTCTAAGGGGGATGGATGCAAATGGGGAATTTACACAAGGGATGAAAATTTGCTCCTATACGTTTCTCCCCCACTTTAGTGAGCACAAGTGTCAATGAGTGTTTGATAAAGTAGATTGAAGAGTTTAGAAATGTATACCTGATCTATCAAGGAAGTAGACCACAATATGGTTAGATCGAAAGTGCGGGGAAAAAGATAACTCCAAAAGTACTCTCTCCTAAGGAGGTTTGAACAAAGGACAATAGTGGTTTACAATTTTTGGCCAAATTGGACACTGAAATATTTTTTTTAACTAAATCTTCACTTTCGGGCACCTATAGCAGCTAAACCATGAGGAATTTGGAGATGATACAAACTAGAGTTTCGTGAATTTTTTTCTATAGATTCTAAATATATTTTTTACATTTTTTTTGGAATCAGATTGCACTTCTTTATCCATCTCCCTCGAAAACTAGTTTTTTTCAGAAAACAACATTTTAAAAAAGTGACACTCACCGTATAACGCATAACTTTTTTCCATGAAGGATAAAATTCTAATTCTTTCGAATTTAGATTTTCAATTCTGATATATAGTGCTTCCACTTGGTTAGATATTTTTTTATTGAATATTTTTTTTTAATCAAGTTTCAAATTGAAACCAATTAGAATTCAGACATAGCGTGACCGTATAACACGTAACTTTTTTTGTATGTATCGATTTTTTTTTTCTTTGTTGGATCAAGGACATTGATATATAGTGAACTAATATATATATTTTTTAAATAATCTGCTATTTTTCCACATGTGTAGAACAAAGAGCTTGATTTTTGGTGAAAAATGTAAATTCACGAGAAATAAAAAATAAATATAATAATCAAATTAAATTTATTTAAAATTATACTTTTTGGAAAGCTTATAATAAGGACTACATACTTGCAAAAATAAATTTTAAATGAATTCATTTGATCCCCCAAAAGGTAAATCAAAAGTGGTTTTTATCAACATTTTGATAGATGTAAAGGAGACTCTGTTATAGGTATGGTTTAAAACTAGTGGGGTTCTATCCAAGGGGGTTTGATTTAAGGTAGTTTGATAAAACCCTCTTTAATTGGAATTCTTTAAATGGAACTTTTTAAAGCTTAAATCATTATATTTTCTAAAAATATTTGATTTCAGCAAAAATTAGTTCCTCCCAGAAATTGTAAACCACTATTGTGGCAGCACTACATAGCTCCTCAAAACTACAAAGCTGTACAAAGTACGACGAAGGACCATAGACCAACGATGGAAAAATCCCATAGGATGCAAGTACTTCAAAGGTCCTCAGACCTTCAAAGAAAGCACCCCCTAGGTAATCTCTCCTTAAGGAAGCCCAATGTAAAGGGACTCCGCAAAGTTGGGCTAGAAAGTAGTTGCATAGGCACACCTACAAAGCAACATGTAAATTTGCAGATAAAACCTATTAGAAAACAAAAAAAAGCCACACAAGAAAATCAAGCAGACAATAAAAAATTGAAGAAAGAGCTTTCAAAGGGGTCCCTCAGGAACCCTTCAAAAGAAAAGGGCTCCACTTGAGGGGCACACTATTTGAAAGTGTGAGAGAATTTTTTACAAATCAATTCAACATCAAGGAATCCGTTTGAAATATGTTCACTCCATCAAGGAATTCAAAAGGAATAAAATGCCCCCTCATGAGGGGAAGGTCGGGGCTTCTCCCACAGGAAAATTTGCTCCCTTCTTGGAGGAAAATTCTTCAAGTTCTTTCTTTACAAACCCATGACGAAGGAAAAATGTTCCGCTAGGGGTTCCTTGTTAAGAATGCAATTTTTTAAAAAATATTTGAAAATATTTTTGAGAAAATATTCATTGGCCACCAAATGCATTTTCTAAAAATCAAAATGATATGATGGCCTCCCCTTAGGATGGTGCATGTCGAACACAAGGCACATGACATCCTTATAAGGAGAGAAAATAAAGAATGAAAAAAGTGATGTTGTGGCCAATGGAACATAGCAAGATGTCACCATGGCAATGTTGTCACACATGTGAGGGACAACACATGAGAACCACAACATCATGAATCAAGCAAAGAAGAGAGAAAGATAACAACATTGTAAAGAGATACAATGACATCATTAACAAGGAGACATAGGGGTGATCTAATATTTAGGGGTAAGAGTTGCTTATAAATATGTATAAGCATAATAATAGTATATTTAATGAATTGTCATCAACCCCCTACTATATCAAACTATATGAAGAATGCACAAGAAGAAAATAAAAATAAAAAAATAGATCAATATGGAAGGGAAGCCTAAATTCTCCCAACATTTTGTATCATCCCCAATTTATCAAAAATGAATACACATATAGAGGAAGAATGATGCTACAAATAGAGGAAGTTTTACAACATATAATCACTGTGGTATCCAAATACCTACAAGGGTGACAAGGGTCATCTAGGAACACATAACGCAAGCACAAGGAAACACAAAAATACACACAAACTACACTATAGATAAAGAAGAGGCTCCCCCCTAACACTCATCGACCTCCAAATCTAGATCATTATATTAGGAAGGCGGATGATCCTGCAAGGGAAGAATGTCAAGGGGGGAACCATCTGACCCCCGACAACAAGAGCCAAGGAAGGAGACTCTTTAGGGTCTTCTCCACTCAGTTCTTATTCGAGAAAGGTTAGCGACTTAAAAAAGATCATTGAAAGGGTCAAGACCTCATCTAAGGAATTAAACATGAACTTCACCAAAGTTCCATGTGCTACCTCATTGGATAAGGGAGGTAGTGCCTAAGATTCACTACTAGGCTCACTAAGTGACTCGAGAGAAGTGATGAACTTCAGGGATGTCGAAGCTTCCTCCATCACAAGGACAACACATGCTAATGCAAAACCACCCTCTAAAGAAGGTGGACTCCTCTTTGAACCCTCATTGATAGAAAGACCTTCTTCCATCTCCCGCTTCGTTAGAGGGTGTGAGACCACCACAAATGAGGAAACATGCACAAAGGAGGAGGAGAAAACCGTGGAAAAAACCACCATTGTGTTTAACGTATCCACTGGCTTCAAGAATGGTGGGATGCCTAGGAGGGACATCAGAAGGGGCAGACTGATTGAAGGGTTAATAAAATCCTACACCTTTTTAAGGTTAGGGGTGTTTAAACTTGCAATAGGAGATAAAAGCAACACCAAGATTGACTAAACTGAAGTAGAGGGGATGGGAGAGGAGGACACAATAGCAAACCCTAAAATAAGGACGGTCGACTCCCCTTCTTTCTTCTATAGAGCAACCTTCTTAGCGGCTAGATCCTTTCATCGACGCTTGCGATCACGCATGAGGTGGTCCTTGTGACTTTGAGAGCTAAAGGTCGAGAGCTAAGATGGAACAAAAGGATCATGCTCGGCCATCGGAGTGTTCATCACGACCATTTTCGATGAAGGGAGAGACTCTTGAACGAGAGTAGGAGGGAGAGACTCTTGGACAAGAGTAGGAGGGATAGATTGAGAAGAGGTTGGAGTAATGGCAGGGGGAGTTAGCTCTAATGCCTTGTTAGCGAACCTCTTCCCATTCACTTTGTTGGGAGTAGGAGCGGTAGGAGGCTATAGAGGCTGAAACATAGAGGACTCCCCACAGGGACCCATTCTCTTACCATAAAGGTAGGTCCAAGCCCCAACAAGCAAGGTGGGTGATGTCACCTTCAAAATTTTCAAATTTTGAGTGCCCATGATGAAAAAAGTTGATTTGCACACTTAGAAATGCCCCTGAAAAATCTGCCTAAGTGACTTACTTTGGAAGGTCATAACTCAGAGCTAGTTGATTTTCATGTCAAATACTTTAGCAAGAATACTCATGTGACATATGTGAACATGCATGTCAATTTTTAGCTTCCTGTGATGAGTTTTGATAAGGTTTTGAAAAGAAAATCTAGAGGGTTTTGGGACTTTTGTTGTTTGCAAACTCTTAGTCTTGCGAAGTGGCCTCCTGTTTAAGTTGATATTTCATAGCTGGATGATCATCATGATGAGTGGATTGGTTCCATGCATTCCCCTCACATTCATATTCTCCTTGGTTTGGTTTCAAATCCTTAGGGTCTGATTTGATATTTTTACCAAGTCAAAGTCAAATGTAATTTTGTTTTTACATTTGCATTTCCTAAATTGTTTCAAGGAGGTCAAGTTTGATCCTTAATATCTTGTGAAGAATGTGGATCGAAGGAAAACCCTCTTGCACATATACTCAATGGACCTAAATTATTTATTGTTTACAGGGGTAGCTTCCAAGGAGGTGACTTGGTGAGCCTTAATTGGTTTTTAACAAGTACAGTTGTAGAAAAGTATGAGTGAGCCAATTTGGATATTAATATATTACACCTAGGAATGAATTTTACCAAGATGTTTATTTCACTAAGTTTTTGGTTCAAATGCTTACATGCTTGCTCAATTTTAGGCCCCCAAAATAAGATTTAATGGGTTATTTAATTATCTTCTAACTGCGACTGGGTCAAAATTGGTGTTCCAAACAAGTTTCAAAATTTGCAATTCTAAAGCCAACCCATTTTTTTATTTTGGTCCAAAAAATCTCCATCTCCTTTTTTGTCTAAATTGGAGATCATCTGATGCATTATTTTAATGCATTTTAGTCATGGAAAAAATATCTGGCAAACCAGTTTACAAAGGAGGTCTTGGAAATATTCTGACAATGCAAGTTTTGAGGAAATGAGTTTTCTCTAAATAATTGATAATGTCCCTACACAATTTTTTTGTGGCTCTAGGTGTCTCGGTGTGCCTGTAATAAATTTTCCCTATTTAGGTTATAGTTGAAATCAAAATTTCACTATTTCCTAATGTTTAAGTTGCTAATGTTTAAAATATTTTACATATTTTAAATATTATTGCAATGAAAGTGTATGGGAATAGAGGAAATTTTAGGGAAACATCAAATATTTGACAATTATTATGAACTTTATAAAGTTTAAAAAACTTTATTAAAGGAAGTCTTCCCTACCCACCCGTGCAGGTTAATGTTGAGGACAACAGAGGATAGCAAGGAAGCATGGAGAATGTTGGGAGGTGATCAAGGAAAAGTTAAATGTTTGTAAACATTGTTAAAGTCTTATAATGTTTTTACTTTGTTAAATAATGCTTTCCCCACTTGTCCATGAGAGCTCTTGCTGATGACAACAAAGTCTCACGTGGAAGCGAGGAACTGTGCTAAGAAGCATTATTTGAGGAAAAAATTTGTTTGAGAAGATGTCTTTCCTTCCCTTTGGAGGTCTTTTTGAAGCGTTTTGATGCAGATTGAGATGTGTTGTAGAGTGGAATGCTATTCACGTTTTTGGCCTTCTAGCTAGTTTTTGGAGGCTCTATTTGGCTCAAAATTGTTGTTCCATGGTCTAAAATCATCCATTGATCATTACTAATACCAAGGAAGAGATTTTAAACATGTTTGGAATGAATTTCGGGCACTTGCAGGCATCAAAACGCCCCTACACTGTAAAAAACGACCCCAACTTGCATTTGTAGTAAAAAAGTATCAAAATTGTTTGAGGAATTGTACACCACCATGATCAAAGAGTTGTAGAATGAAGAAATTAGGGCAGAGAGGAGTTTGATTGAATGATTAGCAAAAACAAGCAGCGTGGATGAATTCCCCCCCTCGTCGGCTAGCCCGTGTGAATGAAGGGTGATATCACTAGAGAGTTGGGGGGGTACGAGGATTGGTATCTCCAAAACAATATTTTAAGACTTTAAAATTATTTCATTTTTATTGTTTTTCCCTGCTATCCAGAGTGATAAAATGTTGTCATCCAAAAAGAGCAACGAGAGAGCGGGCATTGGAAGGAAGGCCATGGTGGGCCCAAGTAAATATTTGCCCGATGAATATTTTAAAAGGCTCCACCATGTAAAATGAGTATTTCAAATGCTTGAGCGAGGTAAAAACAAAGGGAATAGATGAATTTTATGTAGCCCGATAATAAATCAAAGCCACCATTATAAAAGCAAGAATTTTATTTTTCCAAGTAAAGTGAAATAAATATTCACTATAAAAGACAAAGGTCATTATTTGTTGGAAAATAAAAGTGAAGTGCATAGGGTAAAATGAAGAGAAAGTTAGAAATCTTTCATGAAGGAACAAAAACACTTGCAACAAGAAGAGATAATTTTCATTATAGGGGAAAACATGGGAGAAGTGAAGTTTTTTCACAATGAAGCAGTAAGTTTGCAGCCTGGGTAAAATGGAGTAAAGGTTTTCACAGTCAAACATATAATTTCAATAGAAGGACATAAAGGATGAAGATGGTCATGATGAAGGGAATATTTTCTATTATAGGGCAAGTGAATGCATGATGCGTGAATCAAGGAGTAGATTGAAAATTCTTCATGAGCTGGAGGCAGTTACAGATCAATAGAGAAGAATGGATCTAGGTGTCAACTACCGATGTAGTTTTAAGGTTTCTCCTTCTTCTATATCTTCTTTATTCTTCTCATTTGTACAAATTTTGAAGTTCTAAATTAGGAGAGAAGGTAGATTAGTGCTAAGTATGAGTCATATATAGAATATGTAAATTGTAATAGTTTGATTTTATGAGCAAGTGGTAACCAATTTGTGCAGAAACAATTACTATTCATGTAGTTGTCTCCAAATTTGTATGCTTTTAATTATATGAATTCAATATATCAAGGATTCTCTGATTTTTTCATCACAACTTTCATGTGATTGTGTTGTTTGGACATGGTTCTCTTTCAAGTAAATAGTTAAATTACTTTGATCAGATAACTATAATTTTGAGTGCACAAGTGAGACTGGTAAGTAGAAATTTATGGAAATATGATTGGATTTGTTAATATAATGCATTAACATATTTCTAATCCATTGGATGAACTTAGTTTTCTAATAGGATCTCTACTGTAGCTTTATATTTGACTCCATGGCCCATGATTAGGCACTGATCTATTACAAAGCCTATGACATTTTCAAGAAAAAATCAAATCATATTAAATCTTTGTTACTTTGGTCCTTTTGATTTCATGTTTAAGTTATCTCAATTCTTTGAAAGAGTGTAGAGGATGAATTTGAGAGAAGTTTACCTAGTAACCCTCTATGTGTTTAAGATGAAGATATCTAAATTATGTATTCTCAACAATGTTCAATGCAAATGGGATTATGCTTGAACCTGGTAGGATATACAATACCCATCACTCATATACCTGAGAAACATCCACTTTGATAGGTCTGCAATTTATTGTTTGGAATTAGTTTATCATACATTCAGGCCTACAATTAGTAACACCCTCCTGACTCTTGTGGAGCTCAAAGTGTAGAAGGCTTTCATAGCCTTGTCTATTTGCATTTCTTGTCTTCAATCCATTGATAGTGCAAATTCCTTGTCCTAAATATTCAATCCCATAGTTTAGGCACTATGTTCCTTCTTAGGATTGAAGGTTGCAAGAAAAAGAACCAACAGTGCAAAGGTTAGATATTTGAATCTTGGCTTTACGCCAAGTAGGTACCATCAGACTCCTTATGTGAAATCCAAGAGTAGTCATCCATAATTGCTCTTCAAGAAGGGAGGTAGAAGTGGCACTCTAGGGATGGGCAGGCCTCTCCTTTCCCTTCCAAGAGGAGGATGAATCTTGCTGCTATGCTATCAAAGGAGCCGCTTTTAGCTATCCTTTACCCCTAGTTTTATAGCTTACATAATTTTCGTAAAGTAGGTCCATTCTAGGAGGGAGTAGACCAATAGAGGTGGGCCAAAAGTGATCTAAGGAATAAACCCCATGGGATACCAATGGCTAATATCTAGTGTCATGCACAATGTGCATGGCACCTTCATGAGAGAAATTTAAACATTTGTGAATAAAAAAAGTGATTCCATTCATGGAAGCTAGCCACACGATTCCCAACTTCACTCTAAATAGATCAAATTATAGAATAATTTCAAAAGTTGTATCCATAGCCCTAGGTCCAACTAGGATGAAAACATTTATAGAGCCATACGGCTTAAAAGAGAGAGTATGTTGTGCATACATATAGTAGACTTAGTTTCTTCATATTCCTTCCTTTGCAACAAATTTAACCACAACATCTCCTTTGAAATAACATTTACTCAGCTTGCAGGCTCAACTAGGACTCCTATCACAATGTTCCCATTGAGGTGAGCAGGAATATATAGAGGAAATGGCTTATTATTCAAAGGAAAATCTTGCGAGGTGAATTTCACATCTAGAGAACCAGTTGTAGGCTACAGGGGAGGAGTAATGAAGACCATGTTTACATACACCAATGGTTGAGGAGAAGCATTTTAGGGTTCAATAATCAAGTTTGCAGAATGGCATGGAAATGGATCTGTGTAAATCTACAACTCGCTATTGGCCTTCACTACCAAATTATTTGTGTTTTTTTCTTCCCATTGAGATGGATGGTACCATCATCGATGCAATGATATATCTCATGACACAGGCACATGCAATGCTTGGTATCATGCTCGTTAACACAATGGTACTAAAAAATATCATTCACATCATACCAATTAGGATAAGGTTCCCTTAGAGGTTGGTGGTTGTCCAAAGTTATGATTTATTCCTTCAACAACTTTTGTAAAATGGAAGAATAATATTCTACTAACTTTGTAAACTTCCTATTGCATCTAATGTCATGATCGTTAGTCATTGCGACTACATTTGCAACAACTTTACCTTTTCCTGAGATAGACACAATAGACTTTCCTTCTGAACAAGAGCATGAGGAAGATCCCCCAAATTGAACTACTGTTTGCTAATACTCTCACAATGCGGCACATAGATGCACAAAGAAAGGGAATTTCATCAGGGAAAAATTCTCTCACTAGGCTCACTGTAGGTTTCTTATGAACACCTTTTTCACATTGGAGTCAGGCAATGGGTACAAGATTTGTGAAAAGAGTGCTTGGTATCATGCTATGAAGTCAATTATCTTCTCATTATCCCCTTGCTTACATTGGACAGGATCTGAGAAGGTCATCTTTAGACCGACGTTAGCCTAGAAATTAGGGAGAAACTAGTTCGCAAGATAATTAAATGAGAATACAAAATTATCAGGCAAAGAATAGTACCACTCGAGTGTTGTGTCCTTGAGAGATCAAGGAAAGAGTTTTGACATTAAAGCATCATGATGAAATAAATCTTTACACATGGCGTTGAATGATAACACATGTTTCTATGGATCCCCTTTTCCACCATACTTTTCAAAATTAGGAATCTCCATTCCTTGCGAGAAGGGAGTACTCAAGATTGCAACCAACAATGGGCTATGTTGGAAGAAAGGTTGAAAAATTGGTTGGGTGGTGGCTTGGGAAAGGCTTGCCTACTAGTTTTGCATCTGACCCATGTTCCGAAGAAGAGCATTTAGAACAGGATTAGAGGATGACAAAGGCCCAATGGAGCCTCCAAAACCACCACCACCAGAACCACCACCACTAGTAGGACCTCCACCAGAGCCACCTCCACTACCAAAACCACCACCATGGCCTCCACCAAATCCATCTCCATCAGTGCCACCTCTGCTACCAAATCTTCCACCACTCATTCCCCTAGAGCCTCCACCACTAGGGGAAGTAGGAGGGGTGGAGCTGAAACCAAGGGGTATTCTACTCACCTTGATAGTGTTAGGATTTTGAGAAGTAGAGGAAACGCAAATCAAAGGGCCTGTTTTGACCATGCATACAAACATGGTAGGCATTAGGACACTTATTTGTCTCTCATAGGCATCAAACACCTCCCATTAGGTAGTACCTGATCTATACTTATACGAAGGGATTTAGGCTTTGGTTAGAATGGTAAGGAAACACAAGAGCTATATGCCTGTCTAGTCCTTTCCTAACAAATATCTCACCTCGCTATTAAGTCTAGTGGCTCGTGCTATGCTTGGTGCTCTCTCCAAATGATTCACAATGTTTGATAATCTATTATCTAATTCCATAAGATTTTCTATAGGGATATGCACATCATCCTCATCCATAGACGAAGACATAGGGGATACTGGAGGGGTAGGAGCATGAGTGGTCTTTTCTAAAACCCATCTCATCAGTAAAACCTATAGGAAAAATAGTAGTAAAGTCAATAGCCAAACCAATAGAAAAACAGGTGGTAAACCTAGAAATGACCTTCACCTTTTCCATTGGTAGGTGTCACACACTTCTTCTAACAATGTACTCAAAATTCATGGACTGGTTTGCGATGCTCATAAACCTTCACAACACTCAGGTTCACAATAGTCACTGGGCATCAAAGAAGAAGTCTTAACAAAAACAAATGATAGATGTTGATTCACATCAGGTTCACCAAAAATGTAAGGTAGGGGGACCAACCACACCAAGGCTCCAGGTCATAGAGTTCCAAGAGCGGTGGGCTACCCTATCTTATCTCAAGATAAGTAGGTGTTTAGGTCAAGGATAGAGAATTAAGAGCACTCTCAAGTGCTTCTATCACTCTATTGATCCAAAAACTTTAATGGACAAGATGAGCCAATTTCTAGAATTTAGACTGTACCTTAGACAACTCTTTTTCCAAGGATGACAACATGAATCTAGGATAATAGTGCGACGTTCTGGTATATCTCTAGTGTGTTGGAGTCTATATGGCCAAGAAGTGAAAGGTATAGTGTAGAGTGCCAGAAAACCTACTCGTAGTCTAATCAATGAGTTTTAATGTGCTTAACAAAATGTAAAAAGTAACTATAGAGATAATGAAGGAGATGATGAAAATAGAGGTGATGAAGTCCAACTCACTAAGATTCCAATTCACCAGCGAGCTCCACACACACGTACACTTACACACAACCAAGAAGGGAAAGTTGTTGGGGCTATATAAGGGTTTGCCTCAGTCAAACCCTCATTTGGTGATTCCACCTCCACAAATAGCTAGGAAAGCCACAAATTAGAAAATATGATAAATAAAATAGAAAGAAGAGTACTGAACACTACAAAAGATACAATGCTACTCTATCAAACTACAACAAGAGAGGATAGTGAAGTAATACCACCCCCACCCATAGGCACTCAAAGCCAATGAAGGGTTAATGCAAGACAACAAGCTTGACAAAGTCAACACAACCACAGTGGTGACAAAGGGAGGTCTTGAAAGACTCAAAACTCGTAGCTTCTATGGTAGCACAACACATACAAGAATGAAGTTGATGGAGTAACAAGCTATTGTAATGCTCAAGAGAGTGTATGAACTGGTAAAAGATTAACTGAATTTCTAAAGAGATTGTAGAAGAATGCTAAAGAGATGGATTGAATGAGCAAGATAAGCATTTCAAGATCAAAATGAGAGGGAAAGAGTCATTTTCGGGCTGGCTAGTCAACAAAGAGGCGTTATGCTTCATGGCTAATGGACAACACAACATCTTTGGGGACTCCAAGTGCAAGAATCTATCAAGAATGATAGTATACCACATAGCTCCATCCATGTGCCACACTTGCATCCTTGGTGAAAATTCCCCCCATCGACAAACATGAAAAATGCCAAGTGGATGGAAGGTAGGTGAGTGATGTGAAATTTCACATTTGGGTTTGATTTTTTAAGGTGGAGGGATGCAAAAGGGGAATTTACACAAGGTTTTCAAATTCGCTCCTATACAAGAAAAAAATAGATAGATATATTAAATTAGGTATTAGAGGTAGAGAATGTAATTTTATTATTATTTTTTATCAAATATTAGAGGTTTAATTTAGTGGAAGAAGATGTTTTAGACTATCAAATATGGGTTAGTATGAATAAATATAAATATAAATTTATCCTTCTTTTCTTTTAGTTTAATAAAGAAATGACGATTAATTATTTTATTATTTATTATGTAAGGCTTGCAAATATATTTGTTATTCTTAAGTGAACTAGGTGATAAATATGTTTGTATTTCATAAAGAGGATATATGTTTCATTAAAAAAGGATGTGATATCTATACCTTGTAGAACAATATATATTAAAAAATATCATCTTATATGCATCAACTAAGAAGCTCTTATATATTAAATTAGTTCTTCACTTAAAATTAATGACAAAATTAACATTTATCTTTATTTACTAATTTTTGAATTTATATTTTAAAATATTTCAATCAACATATTATAGAAGGCTATCAAAATCTTGTTTAAAGTATTGTAATATGGTTACAATGAATATAAATTTTGAATGTTTATGAATATATCCAAAACTGGTAAACAGTTATATTTTATTTATTCTTCTTAGTATTAATTTATTCTCTTTAATAACCACATATTCATACACCAACTAATTCCACTTATTTTTCTTAATAATACTTTCTATTAATAATACATGTTAAACTATTATATTATTAAACTATTTATTAGTGATCACTAATATACATTTACTCAAAACTCTTCATTTGTAGATGAAAGTGAAAGTGTTACAAAGTGTATAAATAAAATGGAGTATAATAATGTGATGAAAACATAGGTACCTAGGATATATGGCATGTGTGTTTTTCTAATAAGAAATGTAATATGAGGGATCATTAAAATATTTAATACCTATCAAGAGGTAGAGATAAAAATTAGATATATTATTTAAGATCTTATAATTGAAGAAGTTATAGGATAATTTCTATTAAGTGGACCTCCTGGTATACTCATATATCTCTTTAATATTCATGTTTTGTTGTATCTTATGTTTGTTCTCAAATAAATTCATAGTATTAATTTATAAGTGGATTTTATAACTGAGTAGTTCCCACCTAGTCAAGAAGTTATGGTTTATAGTGGTAAGTGTTAATGTGCCACATGGTGGCCTTTGGGCACCACCAAAAAGGAAAGTGATGCCTTTTGCTTGATTAAGCAGTTGCGTCCGCATCAAGCCTTGTTCGTGTTAGAGCAGGCTTAAAAACCTTCTAAGTATCGCAAGAAGGATGGTATAGTTTATAGCGGGGAGTTTTGATGTGCCACCAAAAAAGTTATGTCTTTTTCTTGATTAAGAAACTGCTTTTGCATCAAGCCATGTGCCATGCGAGCACATACCAGAAAATATTCTAAGTATTGCAAGCAATTGTTGTTGCATGATTGGATGAGACTTTTAGTGGGTCCACTACGAGGTAAAAAAAGGAGGAGGTTGTGCGGTGCGCCCATGAACTTTCTGAAGGAGAAAGGCTCGTTTATGTCCAACTTGATAGCTTTAAGGATTTTAGCATTGTTAAAAGCTAGTACTACACTTACACAATGCTATCGCTGCCTTGGCACATAGCGGAGAGGGCCTAATAGTCGTGCAGGGTCTAATAGTCGTGCACCCAATCGTAAATATAATACCCAATAGTCGTTTATATAATGTCCAATAGTTGTGATTTGACTACCCATAATTAAACAAAATGTATGCTTTTGATCTAAAAATTAACCAATCATGTGATACCACATCAGCGCTCAACTACTCATGATGTAATGCACGAGAATTGGTCTCACTATTTTTTGGGGCCTTTTTGGACACCTTGAAAAAAATGCATGCTGGTGTGGCATCATATTTGATGATGTGGCCCTGAAACCTTAGTTATAAGCAGAGAACTTGCCAAGTAAGCTGCTGTAAAAAATTGGGAGTGATTTGAAATTTCGACGTAGGATAATTAGAAGTGCGAAGTTAGGGTGCACGACTACTGGGCCCTCTCCCCTAATCATGTGGCGCCATTTCACTCTCTTAGCTACCTTTCCAAAGCATTGATTGCTTTGAATTGCAAATACTTGACAAGTGTTTGTGTTGGCATCAGGCTATGAGCTTCCCATTCAAAAGCATAAATTGGTACATTTCCTACACTCTGGCTGATCGAATGTGCATTTACTAACGTTAATGAACCCAATGACATCACTATCTGACAACTTTCAGTACAACTAATCGCTTGGATGCAATTTTTCACATGCCCCATCAAATCAATAATCACTCCATGGATTTTTCATTAATGACAAGGTGGTTGAAAAGTACTCTAAAGGTGAGTTGGAATGTGTAAAATGAATGGTAATAAAGCTCTTTAAAGTAGCCTCAGTACGTCTCCTTCTGGGAAGTGAATCTAGAAATAATTTCCTCTCACCCAAGGTTTTGGAGGATGAGGTGGCTCATTCTATTTAAAGAGGAAGGGTGATACCCTTGCTATTCGTAGGAGCCATAATCAATCAATTGTTGAAGGTGTTAATGAAACATCCCACTGGTAGGGACTTAAAAGTGGTTAAGATGACCCTTGGTGTCAATTTCATAAGGAATTTTGAGAGATACAAGGTAAACACAAATATTACATCATGATTTGTGGCTTCCTTGTTGGATTTTGGACAACAAAAGGAAATGGTGAGGGAGCTGGCTACAAAATTATTTTAAGAACATAATCTTGGAGCATGCTAGAGTAAGCCTTGACTGCAACAAGGCATGGGGTTGGTGTCCCAAGGTCATGAGATACCCAGAGCATGCACAAGAAGGGTGTTGAGGTGGATTGGCTTCCATTTCTTAGAAATTTTCGTATGGTGACACTGGCACAACACAAAGTTTTGGCATGCATGGGAAGTCATTTCCTAAAGAAAGCAAAAAATTTGGAGCGTATGTTTTTCCTCCAATGGATAGTGGATTTTAATGCCTCCCCTAATGTGGCATGAGGAGACCACGTAATCTCTTGCATAAAATCTACTATTTCTATGCTTTTCTTTCACTTTTTGTTATGAGGCTTTTGTTCTATTTTGACCTCCATGTGTAAAGTACTTGGTATGTGGGGAATTTTGCTTTGCTCCCTAGGACAACTTTTAATATAAGCATCCATAGTAATAATATCCATTTATTTATGTTGTAATAGCTTTAGTCTCTCTTCCATAGAAAACTATTTTCCCTTCTAATTTGTTCATAAATCCATAGACTCTAACTTATTTCTTAGGGGCTCATTTCAAATGGAATTATCTACTTATCTCTTTAAGGGAATCAAAGGCTTCTCATAGTTTCCATATAGCATCCATTTACTTATGTTGTAATAAGTTTAATCTATATTATTCAATGTTGCAATTAGAATATCAATACATGAGGTGCCTATTCTACTTAAATAAGAAATCTAGTAAAAAATAGGTACCTTAAGAATGATATCGATTATATTTTTTAATATTTTTGCTAAAGATAAGTATGTTAGTTTAATTAGATTTATTTAATAGAAAATGGGCCTGTGCAAGATCATGGGGGTTCAAAAAGTGGCGATGTGAAAAAATGAATTTTTAAATTGCTCAAAAACACAAAAATCCACTTTGACTTTTTCTAGGCTTAGGTAGAAAGTACATGATGCCATAACAAACACCAAATCAAAATGGATATCTATTTCATTTAGGTTGTTTTTTTAATTTGGTCGGGTCTGGGACCCGACCACTAAGCATTGTTTGTATTATATTATATTTAATATTTATCTTATATTATAATATATATTATAATGTACTATATAATAATATTATATATTAGTATAATATATATATTATATATTATAATATATATATATATGATGCAAATAGCAACTCAAACTAGGTGTGTGCAAGAAGTTGAGTCCACTTTTTGGCCAAAAAGTGGAAGTGTTTTCCCTAATTTTCAGTATTTGACACATTTGACCTTAAAATTTGAAGCACTTAGAGATGAAATCTTTAAAAAAGTCACTAATCATAAAATGTAGTGCTCGAAGTCTAGTTTTCAAATATGTAATTTATTTCAAACCCAAATTGTACAAATTGAGTTTTAATAGGAATTTCTAAAAACCACTATTTAAAAGTTATTTTTTTTTACCATACCATGCACGTGTACGACATCCATACTTTGACTTAAATTATTGTATTTTTCTAGGGAAAAGTTTTATGACTCACTGAAGCTTGTTTTTGATTTTTTTTTTGTAATTTTTTGTTGAATTTTTTTTTGTTAATATTTTTATTAGGTAGATTTGTTGTTTTGAAAAATCGTCATGTACGACATGCATAAGATAACCTAAACTTATCATTTTTTTATTTTTATTTTTCAAATTGAAAAGAATTGTCTGAAGTTTGCTCTTGTGCAATCCATTTGTCAAAATGTTATGTTGATCAAAAGTTATTAAAATAGTAAAAAACTCTGATATTTAAAGTTTATGGACCAATTTTATTAGAAATTAATTGAAAAATAGAAAAATAATTCAATTGCAAAACAAATTACATATTTAGAATCTGCATTGTTTCATCTAAAATGGGTTTTAATTTCATCATAAAATTTTGCAAAAAAGGTCGTCAGCCATATGTCCAAAGTCAGTATTTTTCTTTGACATTGTTAGGGCCTTCAACTTACATGTCAAACTAGGTTGAAGGCCTAGGTTCGGACTTCCAATGCTTTTCCTGAACCAAAAACCCTGGCAAAAACTCGCCCATGATGCAAAACAAAATTCAAATTTAAAAAAAGGGATCCCGATTATAAAACGGGATTTCGTTTATTAATAAACGGGATCCCGTACTATAATCGGGATCCCATTCCCATCCGACAGTATTCCGACCGTTGTAAATGGAACAAGATCCCGTTACCTTTACAACGGCTCTGACATTCAATGTCGGTGAAGGGGATCTCGATTGTAGAGCGGGATCCCGCTTATTAATAAACGGGATCCCGTTTTATAATCGGGATCCCATTTTATAGTAAGCATGATCCTGCTTTATAAATGAGATCCCATTTATTTTATTTAAATACACTGTGCAAAATTACTGTGAAGTCTGGAACTTTGCAACTTCATATGTATGGCCGAGAGCACTAAAAATGAATTATTTTTCATAAGTTATTATATTTACAGGTGGTGAATTTGATTTTTGGTTGATTTTATCAAAGGGAGCATCATCTACACCATTTTTGAAGTGAAATTGTGTTATTTTTGTGCTTGTTTGGAGGAACAAAAGGTTTCAATTTGCAATATGGATTGAATTTTTCAAAGGAAGCATGAAGAAAACAATTTTTAAAGTGGAATTGTGGTAGTTTTCTACTTGTTTTGAGGAACACAAGAGGAAGAATTTTGTCATAATAGGTATTCAACTTCCAATTTGGATTGAATATTTTGGAGTATATCACCATTAACATTCATTTGTGCTTGAGAATTTTATAATTATGGAAGATAAAACTCGTAATAAGAGAAGAAAGACATTGACTCTTCAAGAAGTTGAAGCAAATAGAGAAAAAGAGAGACAAAGACAAAGACAAAGAAGAATGAGAATGAAATCAATGAACGATGGTGGAGCAACCAATTCAACAACTATTGAAGATGAAAACATTGAAGATACCATAGTTGTAGATGAAGCTAATTTGTAAGGAGTCAATTTGGAGAAGAATATGATTATACAAACAAGTCCTACTATGTTTTCAAATCCCTCTTTGAATGTTAAGGAGAATGTTTCAATATGCACAAATCCAGGTACGTCTTCAAATCCACATGTTAGTGAAATGGTAAATTTGTATGTAGAAGTTTTACAAGATGTTGGATATAATGATGTTGACATTGACTATATTCAGAGAGATGAAACTTTTATAGAACTTGTTGAAAACAAAAAAGAAAAATATTTTGTTGCAAATGAAAATCAAAATGATCATTTTATTGAAAATGAAAACAAAACCTATATTTTTGATGAAAATGAAAATGAAAATGAAAACTGTTTTGTTGATGAAAATGAAAATGAGAATCATTTTATTAATGAAAATGAAGATGAAAATGAAAATGAAAACCGTTTTGTTGATGAAAATGAAAATAAAAATGAAAATGAAGATGAAAATGTAAATGAAAATGAAGATGAAGATGAAAATGAAGATGAAAATCTAGAATGTGATGTTGAATTTAATGAAAATACTTTTTTTAAATTGGAAGTGGTGTTTTGGATAATCTTCCTGATCAAATTTCTTGGAGGAAAATAAGAACACATGCGAATAGAATATACACCAAATTCTTTTATCGTAAAAAAATTGCATTTCAATGTCAACTAATGATGCAATTGATGAGAAAGCAAAAAATGAGGAAAGTAATGAAAATGTTAGGCTTTTATGTTAAACCAAAAAAAAAGATCAATCATTAAAACATGCTATGTCTACTGTTGCTAGTGCCATTCAATCTATTAGGAAAAATAGTCAATCTAAAGATAAAAACACAACAAGAAGAGCTATAACTACTGCTATAGTTAATAAAACAACTTTGAATAAAAGAATGGTAAGCAATATTAGTGAAGTTTTAAAAATGCATCCTAAAACATTACTAAGAGCGGCAAAAAGAAGAGAAAGTATAGAAAATGATCCTATCAATCAATGTTGGAGTTTTAGTGGATGACTACCGAGGTTTGATATAAAATTGAATGTTGAAATTAAATCTTGATCGAAAAATATTGGCATGATAATACTTTAGGTTTCATCTAATGCCAGAGATGTTTAAAATTAAGTGGTAGTTCAAAGTTCGCGATCCTCACCCAAAACACCTATTAGATTACACACAAACAAAATTTTATTGAAAATTTTAGAAGCGATTCAAAGGTTACCCGTAATATTAAAATAAGTCAAAGGTCTTTAAAAATGTAAACCCCGGTATGTAAAAATTAATAAGCAACGGTCATCTATTGTTGTAAAATACATGTCCAATTTTATTATTTTTATGATGTTTTTCGATATATACATTGTACCTTGCATTCTAACATGATTATATAGGATTGTGGTATTGATATTCCACCTGAAGCAATAAGAGAGTTTATTTCAGGTTTGTTTTGTGAAAAATCTAATGATAAATTATTTTATTTAAGTTCTTGTATTTCTGGACAATGCATTAACTGTGGAAATCTTTCATTTTTAATAATTTGTTTGCATGAAAGTGTTGATCATGATTTTGGACAATAATTAGTAGACGTCAAAAGATTTAGGAATGTTCACTATTCTTTAAAAGATGGAAAAATAGGAAAGCGTTGTGATTTAGTTACAGAAAACGTTAGTGTGCATGATTTATGAGTGAATTTAATAATAAAATTGTACCAAAATATGTTATGCACTCTAAACATGCTTGATGGCTTGATGACCAATTTCGCGCATGTAGAAACACATTTCCAATTGGTACTATACTTTCAGTGGTTGATTTTGCGGAGAATTATACTCTCGCTCCATAAGAGGAAATTCAATCTCAATATTATAATTCTGTGCAAGTAGCTATGTTTGTCCATATTGTTTATAGACATGCAGATGATAGCACCGAGGATGATAGAAAAGTTTTGAGGGAGTATCATTTTTATTTGAGTGACAATCGGTTACACTCATCAGAGTTTGTTCAATATTATTTTAGTATATTTTATAGAAATTTAAAAGAAAGAGGAATCCATATGAAAGAACACCTCATATGGTCAGATAATTGTACAGGGTAGTTCAAAAATGCTAGAATGTTCTATTGGTTAAGTAGGGTTCACAAGGAACTTAATGTCCAACATATATGGAGTTTTTTTGAAGCTGGGCATGGTAAAGGAGAACATGATGGAGCTGGTGCGTGTGTCAAAAGAATTATTGCTAGAGAACAATTAAAATTCGAGGATTCAGTAAAATTTAAAAATGCACATGAGATTATGGATTGGTGTAATAGAAGATTATCTGCACCTGGTTCGAGTGATTACTCTATAGTTCATTGATTCTTTTGGTTGGTGGAAGAAGAAAACATTGTATCCGCAGAAAGGATTGTGAGAGTTAATTAGTGGATCTACTAAATGGCATCTATTTAGGACCGCAATATCAAGCACAGGACTATTTGGACAAGGAGCCATGTTTTTGCCATTTTTGTATCTTAGGAGATTGGGAAGTTTGGGAAATACGTAATGGGTTGAAATAAGGGACAAAGATCGTTGACACCTCTATAGAAGCAATATAATCAATATGAAAGAACTATTGAAGAAACTTCATCAATTGTTTGCATCTCAAGATTATGATTGTGTTTAAGACTCCTGTACAAGAAGGTAATTTTAATTTAATTTATTTCATTTTATTTTTATTAAGTTATTTTTAATACTAAATTAGTTATATGGATATGCACAAGTTATTAAATTGAATTTTGCTAAGGTGATGTATGTAGTTATTGCAATCGAGGGGAATGAAGAGCAACATAATATTGGTTGGCTCGTTGTGTGGAAACTAAACATAAGTTGATAACACCTCGAGAAGATGATGATGGCTTTCATTATCCAATAGGTACGGTGATCCCCTTAAGACACCTCCTTAAGCAAATTTTGATAATAAGTTTTAGATCCCCTTAAGCAATTTTTTAGAACAAGTCTTTAATCCCCTTAAGTAAATTTTGAGAAGTTATTTGATGGTGGTTTTTGAACATGTTTTCCAATAGGATCAGTGGTGGTTGTTGGCACTTGGCTACGAAAATACTTGAGAAGAAAGAATGGTCTACCTGCATTCGAAGACTATGAAACACATAAAAGATTATGCATTATTCACATCTGGTGGTGGCAAAAAATATAAAACAAGAGCGCTATCATGGAAGACCTTCAAAAAAATTACTATGGTCAATTTCTATGGAAGAGCATGAGGCAATCATAGATGCATTGCAAAAAAGAGAGGATGCAGATGGTACAATGGATTAAGTAAATAAAGGTAAATATAGTTTTAGTTTTATTTTGTCCTTTTAAATACATTAAATACATGTTTCAACATTAATAAATGTGTTATTAGTTGAAATTGATTTAAATTATTCTTTTATATCCCAAGGCATAATCAATCACAAAAAGGACGATCTAGTCCATGCAACTAACCTAGACAAATATGGAATACTGGTAAAATAGGTAATTATCAGCTAAAATTATATTTAAAATACATGCTTTGATTACATATTGATATTGCTTGGACATTAATAGTTAAAATTGATTTATTGTCATTTTGTGGTATCCTAAAGCCATCATTGCATTGATCTCACTTTTGAAACAAAAAAGGAGAGGATGCCTGGATTCAACCTACACACATGTGTGGAATACTTCAAATGCAGGTACTTGAGTTGTGTACATATAGATAGTTTTATATAAATTAAAATATGTATGTTTTGATGATTTAATTGATATTGCTTGTACCTTTTGAGAATGTGGTGTAAGACCTACTACATTCTAGCCAAGGAGAGTTTGAGATGTTCTGAGATGGCATATCCAAATTTTGTAAACATCATTTTATATTTATATATGTACATACATATACTTACAAAATTAAACATACTCTATGTATTTCTATGTATCAAATCAATATTTTATATATTTAGGCTTATTAAGGACCCCTTTTAATACATCCCTTAAGACATTCTATTATGACCCTTTTAGACAACTTAATTAACATGTTCATTATGACCCTTTAGACATCCCCTTAAGACCCTCTAAGACATCTCCTCACTAACACGTTTCTATTTATCATTAGACATCCCTTAATATATATTATAAACCCCCAAGACATCCCCTAAGACGCTCTATTAGGACCCTTTACACATCCTTAATTACGTTCTATTATGACCCCTTTAGACATCCCCTTAATTAACATGTTCTATTATGACCCCTTGACATATCCCTTAAGATATATTATAACCCCTAAGACATCCCTCTTAAGACGTCGATATAAATCTTTAGAAACTCTTTAATTTCAATATGTTCTATTATGACCCCTTTAGACATCCCTCACTCATATTCTATTATGACTTTAGACATCCCCTTAAGACCTCAAGACATCCTTGACTAACACGTTCTATTAAGGACCCCTTAAGACATCCCCTTAAGACGTTCTATTATGACCCCTTTAGACGTCCCCTTAATTAATATGTTCTATTATGACCCCTTTAGATATCCCCTTAAGACCCCTTAAGACATCCCCTTAATTAACACGTTCTATTATGACCCTTTTAGACATCCCCTTAATTAACATGTTCTATTATGACCCCTTTAGACATCCCCTTAAGACCCCTTAAGACATCCCCTTAATTAACACGTTCTATTATGACCCCTTTAGACATCCCCTTAAGACCCCTTAAGACATCCCCTTAATTAACACGCTCTATTATGACCCCTTTAGACATCCCCTTAAGACCCCTTAATACATCCCCTTAATTAACACGTTCTATTATGACCCCTTTAGACACCCCCTTAAGACGCCATTATTTGTTTTGACAACTTATAAATTAGTGTTAGATGAACTATTATTTATAGTATTTATTAATGCTTTTATTCTCTAATCTTCTATGGTATTGTTATGGTTAGGATTAGAATTTTAATTAGAGTTAGAATTGAACCCTGATTCTAACTGTAATACTAATTGAACCCTAACCCTAACCGTTATTAGAACCCAACCCTTATTGAACCCTTACCCTATCCTAAAATTAATCCTATCCCTAAGCCTTGTTGTATCTAACCCTAATTGAAACCTAACCCTAACTCTAGTTGTGTCCTAATCCTAACCTTTACCCAAAGCTTTATCCTATAACCCTAACCTTAATCCTAATCTTAAAGTAACCTTAATCTTAATTGAATTCTAAGCCTAATTGAACCCTTTTGAACCCTAACCCTAAATATAACCTTGATCTAACCCTACGCTAACCATTACTCCAAGCTTTATCTTAGAATTTTGATTCAACTCCAATCCTAACAAAGTCATAATCATAATCATAACCCAATTGTAAATAATAATAATGTTATATAATTTTTTTCATATGATAAAGTTATATGTGAATATAATTCTTAATTACATTTATTTTTAAATATAGATATGCTAGCTTTAAATATATTGCTTTAAAAATTTATTTTATGTGTATAAATTTATTATATTTTCTTTGTATTTAATTTTATAATTTTAAATTCATTTTAGATGTCCATTTATTATGAAAAACTTATCTATTTAAGTTGCTATATTTTTGTACAATAAAACCTTTAGTAAAGCCTTAAAATTTTAATATTTATTTACATATATATGTTAATTTTGAATAAAATAGAATATTAGTGATTTTTCCTTTTTGAAATGTTCTTAATTTTTTTTAAAATATTGAATATTTTTTATGTTGGAAGATTTCTACTATTCATGTACAGTGTTAATTCATGTGTATTTTGAGCAATCATTATTATAGTTGAAGATTATTTTGATTTTATAACTTTTTTTCCTTTTTGAAATGTTCTCAATTTTTCCTATAGTTAAATTTGACATGTTAAAGACTTTCATTACCAACTTGATATTAATCTAAATATGCAGTAATCCAAAGACTTTACATTCACATGATTATTTCCAAATAACATTAAAATAATAACTTATGTAGATTTTGGAAGTGCATCTACACATTTTAAGCATAAGATCCATGTCCACTTGACCCATATTTTAACGCAATTCAGGTTTAGACCCTAAATTTCTAGTATATAAATAGATTGCTTTTGTTTGTAAATTATGATTTATTGACTGATTATTGTAAATATTAAAATTTCCTATATTAATCCATGTATGAGATCACTCAATTTCACATTAATGTCCTATATTAATGTCTTGACTATGAACATAAAATGCATAAATGTACATGTGTAAGTTAAAATTTTAAACAATAATAAAGTCCATAATTTATGTAACATATTAAGTGCATGGAACCAATGTATTAAGCGCACATGAAATAAAGTCCAACAGAGTACATGATAAACAAGAAATATAGTCCATGAAATAAACAAATATAACACATTAAATCACATGTTTCTAGGTCATGTACTGTCTCTATAATCAAGAGACCTCTTCACACCATGCGGACTATGTGGATGACCTGAAACACTCTGTACATAAGAGAAAGATGAAATTAGATAAGATAATAAAATGATTAATGACAATTTAATTTATAATCCTTCATAAAATTAAATTACTATCATATCTATCCGATGCTTTGTACCTAAAGAAACTCTAAATTTCTAAATCAATCTACATAAACAGATAAAGAAATTCGAAATAGATGTGTACAATTTACAATTAAATTTTTTAATTCAATCTAATCTGTATTTTATCATATTCCAATTATAACGATTCTCGAGGTTGTGCACTAGGCTCTTTCTCCGTGACTTAACTGTATATGCTCAACTACAAGATGTGTCTCATGCTATAAAAGAAAAATAATATGTGAAAATATCATATTATGTATATATTCAATTTAAAATTTATAATTCACTTTAAATATAATAAAAAAATTAAATTACCATTTGATCTGAAACTTGCTCTACATGTCCTCCTAGTGGTGTAACTATGTCTAGGTTAGGGCTGAAAGTTGCACTAACAAAGTCCTACAAGATAAAAATTTAAGCATGTACAATTTAATTAGGTTAATATATACATATATATTCAAGTTTGCACATTTTGTGTAGAAAGTTTTGTAAACAACCTGGAAATCAGTGGCCTCACGAGTAACTGCAACATCAAATGTTTTCCTAATGCCCATTCTTATTGTGGTATCAACCTAGACATACATGTACATAGACATTTAATGCTTATAATATTTACAAGTGTGCATGCATGCGTTTCATATATCTAGTGAATTCAAAAGTCATAAAATTGTAGCTATACTAATGTAAAATTTAAACAAATTTACAATATGAATGTACCTGCCCCTGATCTATGACGCTCGATAGTGGAGGAGTGCTTGACAATCCCTCAAGAGGAATTGACGTGGATGCTGATTGACTCACCTAAACCAACATGAATATTTGAAACATATATGTGATTCAATTATAAATTTAAAACTCAAGTTAAATAATTTATGATTTCATATATAATTTTAAAAATTGAAATCAAAATACCCCATAAGGGTTGCCAAGTATGACCAGTGTTGATGTATGTACTCATGGAATAGATGATTGCCCTTGCATTGTTAGTGTCATCTGTACACCAAACAATTTGATTGTTAAAATGTATTGCAAACTTTTCTTTGATATATACAACCATAAAAATTATTATAAAATGAGCGTACATCTAGATGCATATTTATACCTATGTCATAGTGTCCTCAGGGTGATGTTCTGCTATGAGGAACTCTACAAATGAACTGATGCGACTAGATGAACCACCAGAATCTCCCTCGGCCCACTTGAACTAGGTGTGGCCTAATAAGCAGTCTATATAGCATACTTGATGACAACTAGTACATATATGGGGATCGGTCTCACACCTTGAGCAGTGACTCGGACCAGCCTCCATAAAAATCCTCCATCATCATCATCCCTCTATGCCCCCACTCACCATTGCAAAAGCGTGTTGATCAAGGTCTCCCCACGCAGTGTACTAAGGGAACCTACTGCTGAGACTACAGAGCCATGATGTACAAGTGCAAGAATGTAGGACCGTGGAGCACAACAAGGCTGCACATGGCCAGTGTCGGGATCAACCCTTGCCCTTAATTCTAATAGGCATGCCGCCACACCTTGAAATGATCTAAAATAAAAATATCTGGGCTTTGCCCCAAAACAAACTTTTACATAGTTTTCTTGCACAATACAATGGGCACCCCACTGATGTGGGGACTATCAAAACCATATACCATCGGGATTCCCAAAAACAAAAGTAACTCATCCCAGATGTATGCACCACCTCACATACTCTTAGATTTGTTGGGTGGAAATGGGCTGGTCGAAAGTAACGGGTCAAGAAAGTAGGGGGCTGGGATGGGCTTCTCGCTATTTTGCTGTCCACATTTGCTCTTGTAGAGAGACCATCAGAATAAAATTGTCTCATTTGTTCTCTGCCTCGTCGATGCCTATCAAGATCAGAATCGATCATCCTGATGGAATCAACAACGTTTTGCATTGCAGATGCAAAACGTTTCACATGTGGAGGAATCAATGCTTGACTCTGCATAGCATTGAATTGATTTTGTAAGGATGCAACTTGATCATTTATTCGTGCTCTCAAGCAAGCCTCATCAAATGCCATAGGTGCTGGAGGTGGCATATGAGGGGGAGGGGGAGGGGGAGGGGGAGCTGGAGCTGGAGCTGGAGGAAGAGGGGGTGGGGGAGGTGGATCTGGCTGTGGCTGAGGTGGTGGATTGATGATATCATCAATGTTAAAATCATCCATGATATTCTTGATATAAATGTGCACCTACATTAAATCATACAAAATAGTCCATGTGCATACATATATTAAGATCATATATTTAATTGAAATAGGATGAGCAACATATATATTAAGCTCATATATTTAATTGAAATGCACATGTATATATACATTGATTGTTCAACTCAAGAGCATGTCCATACAAAATTAAAAATTAAATGTATGTACATGTACATTTAAAATAAAAAATATGATGCATAATTTGCATGCATACTGTAAATCATTAAACTAAACTATGTACATACCTACAAATTTCAAAATTTAAGAACTATATATGCAAATTTTTAATACATGCACATACATACTAAACAATAAACTTGAAACATTCACAAAATCTCATTTTATGTCTAACACACACACACATATATATATTACAATTTTTCAGCAGGAGAAATCATGATCTAGTAGATAGTCATAAAATATATACTCATTATATACTCATTCTCAGCTGGTAAGTTCATAACTCCACCAAATTAATAAATCCATGTCACTTGAAATATCCATCTAGAACCAAAATCATAAATTCATGTCACTAAAAATATCCATTTGAACCAAATTTATAAATCAACACACAAAATATCCATCAAGCTCACCAAATTTATAAATTCATAACTATTTAAGATCATTGTTTTAATTTATAAACTATTATGGCTTTCTACTATAGATCTTCATTTCTTTGTGTTTTCTCTCTTTCTAAAATTAGTAAGCCCTCCCTCTAGCCATTGTCGATGCTCACCTCCACGATCCCATCCATAGCCCTAACAGCATCAACAAGGGTTTGCATCCTAGATGCAAACATCCTCACAGGAGGTACGACACATTCTTCATTTTGAATAATGTTGATTTGATCTTCGATGGTTCTAGTAGAAGCATTGATTTGTGCTTGCAAAAGAGCATGTTCATTGATTTTAGGTGGTGGAGGTGGGGGGTTACGAGGTGGAGTGGGTTGAGGTGGAGGTGAAGGTGTTGGAGGAGGATGGCGTGGAGGTGGATTGCGAATATTATTGAATGGATCCATGTGATCTTTAAGATATGAGTGAATTTGCATTAGATTTGTAATTTCAAGATGTAAGATACATGTTTAAGAAATACTTTTAAACCATTCAATATAAATGACCTTAAATAATTGAAATAGGATGATAAAATTATATGTAAGCCTCATTTATATGTCTAAGGCACATGTTACTTGAATGAAAATACAATTAACTATTGATATTGTATAATCTTGCAAGATCTTATTATTGCTAAATTTGGTTGGGCCTTGGGCAACTTTGATCCTGTTAAGAAATGTCATATTGGAACCCCTTAAGAAAATCGAATTACAATTTAGGGTGACAGGATGGCTTAAGGGGATTTACGTCTAGTGAGGTCCTAGGAGAAAATGGCATGGCTCAAGTGAATAAAATTTGGTGAAGTTGCCCAAGGCAACCAAATTTCATTAAGAGCATTTAAAGAAAAAATGATGGCTTTAGGGTTTAGGGTTTAGAATTTAGAGTTTAGGGTTTAGGGTAATAGGATAGCTTAAGGGGATTTACATGCAGTAAGATCCTAGGAAAAAAATACATGTCATAAGGTAATGAAATTTGGCGGAGTTTCCTAAGGCAACCAAATTTCATTAAGAGCCTAAGAAAAAATGATGGCTTTAGGGTTTACGGTTTAGAATTTAGAGTTTAGGTTTTAGGGATTTAGGATAACTTAAGGGGATATATGTAGTAAGATCCTAAGAAAAAATTACATGGCATAAGGGAATGAAATTTGGTGGTGTTGCCTAAGGCAACCAAATTTCATTAAGAGCCTAAGAAAAAATGATGGCTTTAGGGTTTAGGGTTTAGACTTTAGAGTTTAGGGTTTAGGGTAATAGGATAACTTTAAGGGGATATATGTAGTAAGATCCTAGGACAAAATTACATGGCATAAGGGAATGAAATTTGGTGGATTTTCCTAAGGGAAACCAACCAAATTTCATTAAGAGCCTAAGAAAAAATGATGGTTTTAGGGTTTAGGGTTTAGACTTTAGAGCTTAGGGTTTAGGGTAATAGGATAACTTAAGGGGATATATGTAGTAAGATCCTAGGACAAAATTACATGGAAAAAGGGAATAAAATATGGTGGATTTTCCTAAGACAACCAAATTTCACTTTATGATCCTGAGTAGGACAAAATGAATGGTTTAGTGTTTAGGGTTTAGGGTTTAGAATTTGGAATATTTTAATGAACTTGAAAGCAAGTGAAGAACATTTTCTTGTGGAATAGTTGATTGAGAGATCTACTCCAAATAAGCCTAACCTGACCAAACCAGATCATGATGGCAAACTTGATCACCAAATTTTAAGAACTCTCTTTGATCCCCTAAGAAAATTTGAATTAAGTGGGATTTAGTGACAGGATGGCTTAAGGGGATTTCACTCAGTGAGGTCCCAGGGAGAAAAATGACATACTCAAATGAACAGACTTAAGTAAAGTTTCCCAAGGAAACCAAATTCCATTAAGAGCCTTTAAAAAAAATGATGGCTTTAGGGTTTAGGGTTTAGACTTTAGAGTTCAGGGTTTAGGGTAATAGGATAGCTTAAGGGGATGTACATGTAGTAAGATCCTAGGACAAAATTACATGGTATAAGGGAATGAAATATGGCAGATTTTCCTAAGACAACCAAATTTCACTTTATGGTGTTGGGTAGGACAAAATGAATGGTTTAGTGTTTAGGGTTTAGATTTTAGAGTTCAAAGTTTAGGGTTTACAAAACTTAGGGTAAAGTTTTGGTGCCCTTTGAAATATTTAATGAACTTGCAAGTTAGTGAAGAACATTTTCTTGTGGAATAGTTGATTGAGATCTACTCTTTTTTCAACTGACCAACCTAGATCATGAAATCTCATTCATATTATAATCTTGCACGATCTTATTATTAGAAAGCAAATTTGGCTGTCTCGCCATTAAATCCCCACTCAAATTTTAAGAACTTCTTTGATCCCTTTTAAGAAATTTGTCAGTATTGGGACCCTTTAAGAAATTGATTTACGGTTTAAGGTGATAGGGATGGAAGTTTTAAGGGGATCTTAGATGTCTAGTGAGTCCAAATTTAAATAAGTACTATAGCCCTATTGGTTCGAATTGTATACCTGTGGTCAAAAAGTGTTTACCCTCTAATAACAGCTAGAAAGTATTGTGATGTAAAATGAATCAATCTATACATATCACAAAAAATAACAATAATCTTAAATGTAACGACATACCTAAACAACAATAGTAGAATGCCAAAATGATCCCCTGCACCCCCAACCATATATCCTAATTGAATTGCAAACCTAATTGAAACTTAATTAAATTATAACCTTTACCTAATCTTAAATGTATTCCTATATTATATTATATTTAAATTAATTTATATTTGTATTATAATTATATTAATATTTACTATATATTCCTAATTTTAACCTAACTATTTACTACAAACCTAATTGAATCTTAAGCCTAATCCTCATTAAAACGCCAAGTAAATTGTAACATTACCTATCCTTAATTGTAATCTTATATTATATTTTATGATATTAAATATTTATATTATTTAATATATTATATTAAATATAATATATTAAATAATATAAATATTTAATTATATTTCTTTTATATGAATCATCCTCCTATTTCTAAATTGTAATAATAGCATGTAGTTCCTCCAAACTATCATCATGTACCTCCTCCCTTTCCCATGTAATAGGTGTACCTTGTAGGTGTTAAAATGGTTCCATCTTGGTCTCCTTATTGATGCATTTCTATCCTTCCACATAAATCTATATAGTATCGAAATATAGGTAATTTTATGGTTATTGAATCTCTCTTAATTGCTAAAGAATCCATTATGATTGAGGATGGGTGGATTATTATCTAGGATCACATCTTAAAAATCCTATAGAGGTCATGTGGTATGTTTTTCTTAATACATATATTCCCATACAAACCTCTTTCCATGTATTATCAACTCTCCTATATAATAGACACCTTCTTGGATTTAAATTTCATATGATATATATGTACCCAAGTATTTCCAATTGGAATTTCTATAATTATACTCTTGTGGCATTCTAGATATTCAAAATAGTTT
>VDFB02000015.1:146317551-146487607 GCA_007258455.2 Sequoia sempervirens
AAAGAGAGGATGCAGATAGTACAATGGATTAAGTAAATACAGGTGAATATAGTTTTATTTTTATTTTGTCCTTTTAAATACATTAAATACATTTTTCGACATTGGTCAAATGTGTTATTAGTTGAAATTGATTTAAATTATTCTTTTATATATCCTTAAGGCATAATCACAAAAAGGATCTAGTCCATGCAAATTCAACCTAGACAACATGGAATACTTGGTAAAAATAGGTAATTATCAGTTAAATTATATTTAAATACATGTTTTGATTACATATTGATATTGCTTGTTCATTAATAGTTAAAATTGATTTATTATCATTTTTTGTATCCTTAAGCCATCATTGCATTGATCTCATACTTTGAAACAAAAAGGAGAGGATGCCTCGATTCAACCTACACACATGTGTGGAATACTTTTAAATACAAGTACTTGAGTTGTGTACATATAGATAGTTTTATATAAATTAAAATATGTATGTTTTGATGATTTCATTGATATTGCTTGTACCTTTTTGATATCAGGTGGTGTGAAGACCTACTACATTCTAGCCATGAGTTTGAGATGTTCTTGAGATGGCATATCCAAATTTTGTAAACATCATTTTTAGATGACATATATGTACATACATACTTACAAAATTAAACATACTCTATGTACTTCTATGTATCAAATCAATATTTTATATATTTAGCTTATTATGACCCCTTTAATACATCCCCTTAAGACATTCTATTATGACCTTAAGACATCCCCTTAATTAACACATTCTATTATGACCCCTTTAGACATCCCCTTAAGACATCCCCTTAATTAACACATTCTATTATGACCGCTTTAGACATCCCCTTAAGACATATTATAACCCCTTAAGACATCCCCTTAAGACATTCTATTATGACCCTTTTAGACATCCCCTTAATTAACATGTTATATTATGACCCCCTTAGACATCCCCCACCTAACATGTTCTATTATGACCCCCTTTTGAGACATCCCTTAATATGCTATTATAACCCCCTTAAGACATCCCTCTAAGACGCTCTATTATGACCCTCTTTAGAAATCCCCCACTAACATGTTCTATTATGACCCCTTTAGACATCCCTTAATTAACATGTTTCTATTATGACCCCTTTTAGACATCCCCTTTAAGACCCCTTAAGACATCCCCTTAATTAACAACACGTGCTCTATTATGACCCTCTTTTGTGACATCCCTCAGCCATTATAAACCCTTAAGACATCCCCTCTTTAATTAACATGTTCTATTATGACCCTTTTAGACATCCCCTTAAGACCACTTAAGACATCCCCTTAATTAACACGTTCTATTATGACCCCTTTAGACATCCCCTTAAGACATATTATAGCCCCTTAAGACATATCTATTATGACCCTTTTAGACATCCCCTTAATTAACATGTTCTATTATGACCCCTTTAGACATCCCCTTAAGACCCCTTAAGACATCCCCTTAATTAACACGTTCTATTATGACCCCTTTAGACATCCCCTTAAGACATATTATAACCCCTTAAGACATCCCCTTAAGACGTTCTATTATGACCCCTTTAGACACCCCCTTAAGACGTCATTATTTGTTTTGACAACTTATAAATTAGTGTTAGATGAACTATTATTTATAGTATTTATTAATGCTTTTATTCTCTAATCTTCTATGGTATTGTTATGGTTAGGATTAGAATTTTAATTAGAGTTAGAATTGAACCCTGATTCTAACTGTAATACTAATTGAACCCTAACCCTAACCGTTATTAGAACCCAACCCTTATTGAACCCTTACCCTATCCTAAAATTAATCCTATCCCTAAGCCTTGTTGTATCTAACCCTAATTGAAACCTAACCCTAACTCTAGTTGTGTCCTAATCCTAACCTTTACCCAAAGCTTTATCCTATAACCCTAACCTTAATCCTAATCTTAAAGTAACCTTAATCTTAATTGAATTCTAATCCTAATTGAACCCTTTTGAACCCTAACCCTAAATATAACCTTGATCTAACCCTATGCTAACCATTACTCCAAGCTTTATCTTAGAATTTTGATTCAACCCCAATCCTAACAAAGTCATAATCATAATCATAACCCAATTGTAAATAATAATAATGTTATATAATTTTTTTCATATGATAAAGTTATATGTGAATATAATTCTTAATTACATTTATTTTTAAATATAGATATGCTAGCTTTAAATATATTGCTTTAAAAATTTATTTTATGTGTATAAATTTATTATATTTTCTTTGTATTTAATTTTATAATTTTAAATTGATTTTAGATGTCCATTTATTATGAAAAACTTATCTATTTAAGTTGCTATATTTTTGTACAATAAAACCTTTAGTAAAGCCTTAAAATTTTAATATTTATTTACATATATATGTTAATTTTGAATAAAATAGAATATTAGTGATTTTTCCTTTTTGAAATGTTCTTAATTTTTTAAAAAATATTGAAGATTTTTTATGTTGGAAGATTTCTACTATTCATGTACAGTGTTAATTCATGTGTATTTTGAGCAATCATTATTATAGTTGAAGATTATTTTGATTTTATAACTATTTTTTCCTTTTTGAAATGTTCTCAATTTTTCCTATAGTTAAATTTGACATGTTAAAGACTTTCATTACCAACTTGATATTAATCTAAATATGCAGTAATCCAAAGACTTTACATTCACATGATTATTTCCAAATAACATTAAAATAATAACTTATGTAGATTTTGGAAGTGCATCTACACATTTTAAGCATAAGATCCATGTCCACTTGACCCATATTTTAACGCAATTCAGGTTTAGACCCTAAATTTCTAGTATATAAATAGATTGCTTTTGTTTGTAAATTATGATTTATTGACTGATTATTGTAAATATTAAAATTTCCTATATTAATCCATGTATGAGATCACTCAATTTCACATTAATGTCCTATATTAATGTCTTGACTATGAACATAAAATGCATAAATGTACATGTGTAAGTTAAAATTTTAAACAATAATAAAGTCCATAATTTATGTAACATATTAAGTGCATGGAACCAATGTATTAAGCGCACATGAAATAAAGTCCAACAGAGTACATGATAAACAAGAAATATAGTCCATGAAATAAACAAATATAACACATTAAATCACATGTTTCTAGGTCATGTACTGTCTCTATAATCAAGAGACCTCTTCACACCATGCGGACTATGTGGATGACCTGAAACACTCTGTACATAAGAGAAAGATGAAATTAGATGTAAGACAATAAAAAATGATTTAATGACAATTTAATTTATAATCCATCATAAAATTAAATTACCATCATATCTACATCTGGATGCTTTGGTGCGCCTAAAGAAACCTCTAAATTCTCTAAATCAATCTACATAAACAAGACAAAGAAATTCGAAATTAGATGTACAACTCTACAATTAAATTTTTTTAATTCAATTTAATTCAGATTTTATCATATTCTAATTATACCGTATTCTGAGGTTGTGCACTAGGCTCTTCTCAGGACTTGTCTGTACATGCTCAACTACAAGATGTGTCTCATGCTATAAAAGAAAAATAATATGTGAAAATATCATATTATGTATATATTCAATTTAAAATTTATAATTCACTTTAAATATAATAAAAAAATTAAATTACCATTTGATCTGAAACTTGCTCTACATGTCCTCCTAGTGGTGTAACTATGTCTAGGTTAGGGCTGAAAGTTGCACTAACAAAGTCCTACAAGATAAAAATTTAAGCATGTACAATTTAATTAGGTTAATATATACATATATATTCAAGTTTGCACATTTTGTGTAGAAAGTTTTGTAAACAACCTGGAAATCAGTGGCCTCACGAGTAACTGCAACATCAAATGTTTTCCTAATGCCCATTCTTATTGTGGTATCAACCTAGACATACATGTACATAGACATTTAACGCTTATAATATTTACAAGTGTGCATGCATGCGTTTCATATATCTAGTGAATTCAAAATCATAAAATTGTAGCTATACTAATGTAAACTTTAAACAAATTTACAATATGAATGTACCTGCCCCTGATCTATGACGCTTGATAGTGGAGGAGTGCTTGACAATCCCTCAAGAGGAATTGACGTGGATGCCGATTGACTCACCTAAACCAACATGAATATTTGAAACATATATGTGATTCAATTATAAATTTAAAACTCAAGTTAAATAATTTATGATTTCATATATAATTTTTAAAATTGAAATCAAAATACCCCATAAGGGTTGCCAAGTATGACCAGTGTCAATGTATGTACTCGTGGAATAGATGATTGCCCTTGCATTGTTAGTGTCATCTGTACACCAAACAATTTGATTGTTAAAATGTATTGCAAACTTTTCTTTGATATATACAACCATAAAAATTATTATAAAATGAGCGTACATCTAGATGCATATTTATACCTATGTCATAGTGTCCTCAGGGTGATGTTCTGCTATGAGGAACTCTACAAATGAACTGATGCGACTAGATGAACCACCAGAATCTCCCTGTCCACTTGAACTAGGTGTGGCCTAATAAGGTCCATAGCATACTTGATGACAACTAGTACATATATGGGGGACGGGTCTCGACACTCTTGGAGCAGTACTCGGACCAGCTCCATAAAAAAATCCTCCATCATCATCATCCTCTCTATGCTCCCCACTCACTATTGCAAAAGCGTGTTGATCAAGGTCTCCTACGAGTGTACTAAGGGAACCTAATGTTGAGACCAGAGCTTGATGATGTACAAGTGCAAGAATGGGAGGACCAGGAGCAACAACAAGGGGTTGCACATGCATGGGGTGTCGGGGATCAACCCTTGCCCCTAATCTCTATTGTGGCATGCCGCCACCAACACCTTGAAATGATCTAAAATAAAAAATAATTGGGCTTTTGCCCCAAAACAAACTTTACATATAGTTTTCTCAAATAATACAATGGGCACTCCCAATTAGGATGTGGGGGACTATCAAAAACCATATACCATCGATCCCAAAAATGTGCACTCATCTGCAGATGTATGCACTACCTCATGGATATTCTAGATTTGTTGGGTGGAATGGGTTGTCGAGTAACGGGGTCAAGAAAGTAGGGGGCTAGATGGGCTTTCGTTATTTTAAGGTCTAATATTTGTTTGTAAGAGAGGCCATCAGAATAAAATTGTCTCATTTGTTCTCTGTCTCATTGATGCCTATCAAGATCAGAATCGATCATCTTGGTGGAATCAACAATGTTTTGCATTGTAGATGCAAAACGTCTCACATGTGGAGGAATCAATGCTTGTCTCTGCATAGCATTGAATTGATTTTGTAAGGATGCAACTTGATCATTTATTCGTGCTCTCAAGCAAGCCTCATCAAATGCCATAGGTGCTGGAGGTGGCATATGAGGGGGAGGGGGAGGGGGAGGGGGAGCTGGAGCTGGAGCTGGAGGAAGAGGGGGTGGGGGAGGTGGATCTGGCTGTGGCTGAGGTGGTGGATTGATGATATCATCAATGTTAAAATCATCCATGATATTCTTGATATAAATGTGCACCTACATTAAATCATACAAAATAGTCCATGTGCATACATATATTAAGATCATATATTTAATTGAAATAGGATGAGCAACATATATATTAAGCTCATATATTTAATTGAAATGCACATGTATATATACATTGATTGTTCAACTCAAGAGCATGTCCATACAAAATTAAAAATTAAATGTATGTACATGTACATTTAAAATAAAAAATATGATGCATAATTTGCATGCATACTGTAAATCATTAAACTAAACTATGTACATACCTACAAATTTCAAAATTTAAGAACTATATATGCAAATTTTTAATACATGCACATACATACTAAACAATAAACTTGAAACATTCACAAAATCTCATTTTATGTCTAACACACACACACATATATATATTACAATTTTTCAGCAGGAGAAATCATGATCTAGTAGATAGTCATAAAATATATACTATTATATACTATTCATTATAAGTTCATAAATTCCACCAAATTAATAAATCCATGTCACTAGAAATATCCATCTAGAACCAAAATCATAAATTCATGTCACTAAAAATATCCATTTGGAACCAAATTTATAAATTCATCACACAAAATATCCATCGTTCACCAAATTTATAAATTCATAACTATTTAAGATCATTGTTTTAATTTATAAACTATTATGGCTTTCTACTATATAGATCTTCATTTCTTTGTGTTTTCCTTTTCAAAATTAGGAGTTCTCCTCTCCTCTAGCCATTGTCGATGCTCATCTACGATCCCATCCATAGCCCTAACAGCATCAACAAGGGTTTGCATCCTAGATGCAAACATCCTCACAGGAGGTACGACACATTCTTCATTTTGAATAATGTTGATTTGATCTTCGATGGTTCTAGTAGAAGCATTGATTTGTGCTTGCAAAAGAGCATGTTCATTGATTTTAGGTGGTGGAGGTGGGGGGTTACGAGGTGGAGTGGGTTGAGGTGGAGGTGAAGGTGTTGGAGGAGGATGGCGTGGAGGTGGATTGCGAATATTATTGAATGGATCCATGTGATCTTTAAGATATGAGTGAATTTGCATTAGATTTGTAATTTCAAGATGTAAGATACATGTTTAAGAAATACTTTTAAACCATTCAATATAAATGACCTTAAATAATTGAAATAGGATGATAAAATTATATGTAAGCCTCATTTATATGTCTAAGGCACATGTTACTTGAATGAAAATACAATTAACTATTGATATTGTATAATCTTGCAAGATCTTATTATTGCTAAATTTGGTTGGGCCTTGGGCAACTTTGATCCTGTTAAGAAATGTCATATTGGAACCCCTTAAGAAAATCGAATTACAATTTAGGGTGACAGGATGGCTTAAGGGGATTTACGTCTAGTGAGGTCCTAGGAGAAAATGGCATGGCTCAAGTGAATAAAATTTGGTGAAGTTGCCCAAGGCAACCAAATTTCATTAAGAGCATTTAAAGAAAAAAGATGGCTTTAGGGTTTAGGGTTTAGACTTTAGAGTTTATGGTTTAGGGTAATAGGATAGCTTAAGGGGATTTACATGTAGTAAGATCCTAGGAAAAAATTACATGGCATAAGGTAATGAAATTTGGTGGAGTTGCCTAAGGCAACCAAATTTCATTAAGAGCCTAAGAAAAAATGATGGCTTTAGGGTTTACGGTTTAGACTTTAGAGTTTAGGTTTTAGGGATTTAGGATAACTTAAGGGGATATATGTAGTAAGATCCTAGGAAAAAATTACATGGCATAAGGGAATGAAATTTGGTGGTGTTGCCTAAGGCAACCAAATTTCATTAAGAGCCTAAGAAAAAATGATGGCTTTAGGGTTTACGGTTTAGACTTTAGAGTTTAGGGTTTAGGGTAATAGGATAACTTAAGGGGATATATGTAGTAAGATCCTAGGACAAAATTACATGGCATAAGGGAATGAAATATGGTGGAGTTGCCTAAGGCAACCAAATTTCATTAAGAGCCTAAGAAAAAATGATGGCTTTAGGGTTTAGGGTTTAGACTTTAGAGTTTAGGGTTTAGGGTAATAGGATAACTTAAGGGGATATATGTAGTAAGATCCTAGGACAAAATTACATGGAAAAAGGGAATAAAATATGGTGGATTTTCCTAAGACAAGCAAATTTCACTTTATGATCCTGAGTAGGACAAAATCAATGGTTTAGTGTTTAGGGTTTAGGGTTTAAAATTGGAATATTTAATGAACTTGAAAGTTAGTGAAGAACATTTTCTTGTGGAATAGTTGATTGAGATCTACTCAAATGTTTCAACTGACCAACCTAGATCATGATGGCAACTTTGATCACCAAATTTTAAGAACTTCTTTGATCCCCTTAAGAAAATTGAATTATGATTTAGGGTGACAGGATGGCTTAAGGGGATTTACGTCTAGTGAGGTCCTAGGAGAAAATGACATACCTCAAATGAATAAAATTTGGTGAAGTTGCCCAAGGAAACCAAATTCTATTAAGAGCCTTTAAAAAAAAATGATGGCTTTAGGGTTTAGACTTTAGAGTTCAGGGTTTAGGGTAATAGGATATCTTAAGGGGATGTACATGTAGTAAGATCCTAGGACAAAATTACATAGCATAAGGGAATGAAATATGGCAGATTTTCCTAAGACAACCAAATTTCACTTTATGGTGTTGGGTAGGACAAAATGAATGGTTTAGTGTTTAGGGTTTAGATTTTAGAGTTCAAAGTTTAGGGTTTACAAAACATAGGGTAAAGTTTTGGTGCCCCTTGGAATATTTAATGAACCTGCAAGTTAGTGAAGAACATTTTCTTGTGGAATAGTTGATTGAGATCTACTCTTGTTTCAACTGACCAACCTAGATCATGAAATCTCATTCATATTATAATATTGGACGATCTTATTATTGTTAAATTTGGTTGCCTTCGACAACTTCACCAAATTTTAAGAACTTCTTTGATCCCTTTAAGAAATTTGTCATATTGGGACCCCTTAAGAAATTGATTTACGGTTTAAGGTGATAGGATGGCTTAAGGGGATCTAGATGTCTAGTGAGGTCCAAATTTAGTCATACTATAGCCTCATTGGTTCCATCTAGCTCAGGGTCAAAAGTGTTTACCCCTCTAATAAAGAAAAGTATTGTGATGTTAAAAATGAATCAATCTATACATATCACAAAAATAACAATAATCTTAAATGTAACGCATACTCTAACAATAGTAGAATGCTAAATGATCCCCACCCCTAACCATATCCTAATTGAATTGCAAACCTAATTGAAACTTAATTAAATTATAACCTTTACCTAATCTTAAATGTATTCCTATATTATATTATATTTAAATTAATTTATATTTGTATTATAATTATATTAATATTTACTATATATTCCTAATTTTAACCTAACTATTTACTACAAACCTAATTGAATCTTAAGCCTAATCCTCATTAAAACCCCAAGTAAATTGTAACATTACCTATCCTTAATTGTAATCTTATATTATATTTTATGATATTAAATATTTATATTATTTAATATATTATATTAAATATAATATATTAAATAATATAAATATTTAATTATATTTCTTTTATATGAATCATCCTCCTATTTCTAAATTGTAATAATAGCATGTAGTTCCTCCAAACTATCATCATGTACCTCCTCCCTTTCCCATGTAATAGGTGTACCTTGTAGGTGTTAAATGGTTCCATCTTGGTCTCCTTATTGATGCATTTCTATCCTTCCACATAAATCTATATAGTATCAAAATATAGGTAATTTTATGGTTATTGAATCTCTCTTAATTGCTAAAGAATCCATTATGATTGAGGATGGGTGGATTATTATCTAGGATCACATCTTAAAAATCCTATAGAGGTCATGTGGTATGTTTTCTTAATACATATATTCCCATACAAACCTCTTTCCATGTATTATCAACTCTCCTATATAATAGACACCTTCCTAGATTTAAATTTCATATGATATATATGTACCCAAGTGTTTCCAATTGGAATTTCTATAATTATACTTTTATGGCATTCTAGATATTCAAAATAGTTTTCATAAATCTACCAAATAGACCCATTCTTGACATTGAACCTACATAATTTTAGGTATGTCCAATGAAAGATTAGGGTCTAGGGTTCATAAATTTCAAATGCTTTAGTGTTATGGGTTTAGATTTTACAGTTTAGGGTCTAGGGTTTAGCAAACTTAGGGTGAAGTTTGGGTGGCCCTTGGCATAATTTAGACTTGCAAGTTAGTGTCAATTGGAATCGATTGTACGTGTTTAGATTCTGAATTTGCTAACTAAATTTGCAAACAAACATCAAGATAAACTTTATGAATTTTAACTATTCTTTAACATATTGATTTCTAATCTAATTATAATTTAATATTGAAACTAAAGTTTAATATATATCATTTTTTTTTCATACAAAGCAGATAAAATTTAAAACATTTAAGCAATGCGAATGATTTTTTTTTAGTTCGAAACTACCTAGTTTTCAAAATCAAAATGATTGGTTCGATTCCAATTTAGGGTTTTAACAATTTTTTTTGTTCCAATTCAATTTAGGGTTTCAATTTTAAACAATTAGGGTTTTTCATGCAATTTTTTTGTTTCAATTCAAACTAGGGTTTTCAAGTTCAATTTTTTTCATTTGATTTGAATTTAGGGTTTCGAAAAGCTTTATTTGGATTTGTAAATGCAATGTTTTTATTTCATTTCAATTTATAGGGTTTTGAAATGCAATTTTTTTTATTTGCTTTCAATTAGGGTTTTCAAATTCTTTTTTGGGTTTAATTGAACAATTTAGGTTTCAACAGTTAAATTTTGTTTCTAAAACACAATTCAAGGTTCATTTTTTCATTTTTATTAAAAAACATTTAAGTTTCATTGCATTTTTTCATCTATTTTTACAATTATTCAATTCTACTATAACAGTTAAAAAAATGCTTAGAACATGAAATAAATTAAAAAAAAATGTTAAATTAACTTATTTTTTTCAAAATTTCAATTCAAAATAGAAAAATGGAAAAAAATGGCATGTAGGTGGGTACCTGTTGCTGATCGTGGGGGTCACTATCGCCAATACTCAGGGTCTCATCCACTGAGCAGTAAAATCTATCTTTAAAAAAATAAAAATATTAGTATAAAACGGGATCCCGATTTCTATAAATCGTGATCGATTTATAGAAATCGGGATCCCATTTTTTATAAATCGGGATCCCGTATTTTGAAAATCGGGATCCCGTTCCTTTTCCTTTGGTTTGGGGTCCTGTGGGAAATGGAATCCCGAGTTTTAAAAAGTCGGATCCCGTTTCGTCTTAGGCTCGGGATCCAAAACCGTAATGGGTCCCGATTTTTAAAAATTGGGATCCCGTTTATTAAAATCGGGATCCCATTTCCTCAATGCCGATTTCAATTTTTTGGTTAAGGCAAAAACTTCCACGTTTCGTGGACTCAACTTTGTGCACTTACCCAAATCTCATTCTCAATCTCCTAACACATACATACATCTCAGAAAAATGAAAGAAATTAACTCAAATCTACTAAAATGTTTCATAATCTTCATTCAAAATCTTCTAAATTATTACAACTTCGAGGCATAATTGAAAATACATTCATTTACAACCATATGGGCTGACGCATTCCATTAAAAATAGGAAACTAAACTGATTTAAAATAGCAAATAGAAATCACAAAATTATTTCCTTCAAACAAACTTCTTTGATAAGATATTTCTCTTGCATGTTGCATACTTTCAATGGATCCCTTTTTCTGCAAATTAAGCCATAACCCCATCCATGTGTTGTTATAACTTCATCTTCATACCTTAAAAAACATGGTTTCTTGGTCTTTTCTCCAAGGGCTACATCCCAGGCTTTCCTCTCCAACTTTTGGCATCAAGACCCCCCCTGAAAAATTGTCAAGTTTTGATCTTTTTAACAAAGAATTCACCATCATTTCTTGTAACTCCTCAATTTTCATGCCCAACCAGGAAAATCCTCATAAAATGCATTAAAAATTAACATAATAAATGTTAAAAGATTCTTTGAACCCATCTTCATGAAATTTCTAATTTTGGATGACAACTTGAATTCTCCACTCCACTCAATATGACCCCAAAATAAAAAGAAATCTGTCAACTCAATATTGGGCATCAAATTTCCATTGCTACATTTAAAGAATAATAAATGAGTTGTCATAGAGTGTATCTCCCAAAATCCACGACCAATTTTCCTATTTGATTTTTTAGTTTTGAAAATTGCCTCCACAACTATCTCCAACACAAAAAAATTACAACTTTAATAAAAAAAAATTATTTAAAATATTATTTTGGCCAAATATTGCTAGTTATTTCTCAAAAAACATGGGTATGTGGAGGATTATGATGGGCCAAAAAGTTGCAATATGATGGGTATGTGTAGGGTATGTGGCTGACGACTTTTTTTATACCCAAAATTGATGAAATGAAAAGAGTTTGTAAAGGAGATTCCCAACTTTCCACCAATATAAATTATGCTTTACTTTAAATTTAATAAATTATTATTATTCATTTTCTATTTGAATTATGACTAAAGTCCTGACTAATAGGCTGATTGAAAAACATCTATAGTTTTCAAACGATATCACATTTTTTGAATCTAAAACATGTGTCACATTCTATGCCTCACATACTATAGGATTAAAAGAGAAAAATGAATTTCATGAAGTTTTGACCAAGTTAAGGTGGTCAGACATACGAGTTTTTATAACTTTTAAATGGTTTAATAAAAAATTCATAATTAATTATTTGCTTGGAAAAAAATTACAAAAAAATATGCATCACACTTGGACATGAGTCCTCTACTTATATCTAAAATCTTATAAAAAATATTATCATTTTATTATGGTTAGGGTGGTTAGACAGACACCTACTTCTTATTTTTTCCCTGAAATTTAACTACTATTGCATTGAAATTTCAAATTTTCACCAAATAGATTTAAAAAAACCTAGTAGTTTAGAAACTACATTCAATTTTCTACAGATTCTATTCTTACATATTTTTGAAATAATATAGATAACTTATTCAAATTTTTACATCAAGTTTCCTAACTCTATTTTTTCTGAATTTTTCGCCACTTAAGGGCCTATTTTTTCCATGATGATCCTACACATACCCACATAAAATACCAAACCTTAGGAAAATCAAAAGAAAAATCCCTTTTTTTTCTTGATGAGGATTTCCCTTCACCGTGGATGCTCCTACATCAAACACCCAAGGTAATTTGAAATGTTTTATGAGTTGAACTCATAAACATTTATAGATCATGTGATTTTTCTTCATCCATATTTCTTCCTCATCCACTTGTTTCTTCCTCATCCACATGTTTCTTCCTCTTGGCCCTACTCTAAAACTTCCTATCTCTTCCTTCCTTCATCTTTCCTCTCTTTCTTCTCCTCATTAAATTCACGTCACTATACCATGGTTCATCTTTCCATCCCACTTTATCATTCTCAACACCTTCACACAAATCAACATTAAGTAATTCATGAAAATCAATGAATTCTATCTACACATCTTTCTCACGTATTTCTCCTTCACCCTCTTCTTCTTCTATTTCAAATAAAATCATCATGCCTTGTTGTATTTCAGCTTGTAACATGGTATTGTTGTACCTTGCCATCTCTCTTTCTTAACTTCCTTTTACCATTTCACCCTCACAAAAATTAGCTTCATTAGTAACATGGAAAAAATTCGATAAATCAATAATTACCTCTATTTTCTTCCCCTTGCTCACTGCTACAACTTTTTCTCCTTCAAAGAGGCATGTATCAACTGCAACCTCTTTATTTTCATCATCTTCTTCTATAATTTATTTCTTAAACAATTTTTCTAATTTTCTTATCCCCATTTTCAACAAGAGACTATCTTCTTCTTCATCATTATGTAACTTGTCAAATATAGGACAATCAAAATTAATTCTCTAAATTGCTACAACATCATCCACAAATTCATCTACCTCTTTTGCATGTAAATTTTCACTAACATATAATTATATAATACCTCTTTTACTGCTAGGGTATTCTTGTTCTTTTCACCATTTTCGTTGTCCTTTCTAAATCCTACAAACAAAACATTTTCAGATAAAACAAAATCTTTAAAATTACCATTAAATTTGTGATTTTCAGTGACCATTTTCTCTTCTTTCTCCATCCTTCCCTTATGCTTCTTTTCTTTTTGATGTCCTCTTTCAAGAGAACATTCTTCTTCCCATATCTCTCTTCTCGTATTCTCACTTTCTCCTTAATTATCTTTTCCAATACATCTACTTCAGACTGGAGCCTTTCAAACTCTTCATAGTACTCCATATTTTTTACTTCTTCCCAATAATTTTCCCAAAACAATTTTTTTACGGGCCTCCTCATGATCCATCCATTCCTCTATGGTATAGAATACCTCATGTTTGGTGATCTATCTACACGCAAATCACACACACCACCACAAGTCTTGATGCAAACTGCCTCACATCAGTGCTTCTGCCTGCACACTCAGGAACTCTCACTCTGATACCATTGATGCAAATAGAAAATCAAATCCTTATTCTCAATCTACCAGCACATACATGCAACTTAGAAAAATGCAAGAAATTTTAACTCAAATATGTTGGAAATGTCTCATAATATTTATTCAAACTATTCTAAATTATTGCAACTTCAAGGAATAATTGAAATACATTCATTTATAGCTAGATGCATTCCATTACAAATCTAAAACTAAACTGATTTAAAACAACAAATAGGAGTCACAAAATTATTTCCTTCAAACAAACTTCTTTGACAAGATTTTTCTCTTGCATGTTGCATACTTTCAATGGACCCCTTTTATTGCAAATTAAACCTTTGTAATCCCATCCATGTGCTACTACAACTTCATTTTCATACCTGAAAAAACATGGTTTCTTGGTCTTTTCTCCAAGGGCTACACCCTAGGCCTTCCTCTCCAACTTTTGGCATCAAGACCCCACCTAAAAATTGTCAAGTTTTGTATCTTTTTAACAAATAATTCACCATCATTTCTTGTAACTCATCAATTTTCATGCCCAACCTAGAAAATCCTCATAAAATGCATTAAAAATTAACATAATAAATGTTTTAAAAGAATCTTTGAACCCATCTTCATGAAATTGCCAATTTTGGATGACAACTTGAATTCCCCACTCCACTCAACAAGACCCCAGAATAGAAAGAAATATAACAACTTAATATTGGGAAAAAAATTTCCATTGCTACATTTAAGGAATAGTAAATAAGTTGTCATAGGGTGTATCTCTCAAAAATCCACACCCAATTTTCCTATTTGATTTTTCAATTTTCAAAATTTCCTCCACAACTATCTCCACCATGAAAAATTACAACTATAATAAAGAAAAAAATATTTAAAATATTATTGCACAACCAAATATTGCTACTTATTTCTCCAAAAACATAAAATACCAAACCTTGGGAAAATCAAAATAAAATGCCCTCTTTTATCTTGATGGGGATTTCCCTTCACCATGGATGCTCTTGCATCATAATATATTATATAATATAGTTTTATATTATAATATAAAATAATATATGATAATACATATAATACCTTGTACATATGTATAATGCAAACAATGCTTGGTGATCAGGTTCCAAACTTGACCAATTATTAAGAAACAACATAAAGGAAACAAATATGTCTTGAAATGGATATATGTTTCCTATTGCATAAAGTGAAAAAAAGAAAACCTGAGAGCTCTTATTTCTACATTCTATATCTTATCCGAACATGGGTTTTCCATTGAGTGACTCAGATATCTATTTGGAAGTGATTTTTTTTGCTCAAATCAAATCAAATTTTAGAGGTATTTATAAATTTTAATGTTTTTCTTCAATTTTATATTAGTTTTGCATTTTTTTTTTGTGAATTTTAGTCAAAAATAGGTTTTTTATTGCATTAAAATGATTGTAATTTTTTAAAATTTTTATCAATAAACAGGCTTAAGAATGGCTTATCCCAACCCCGCTCAAGATGAAAACCCTAACCCTGCTCAAGATGAAAACCCTAACCCTGCTCAAGATGAAAACCTTGCAAATCCTCCTTCGCCACCATCAATGTTTCCAAACCAAAAAACACCCACAATACATGAATCTATTCATAGAAATTTAGATCAATTGAGAAACATGTGTCGAATCTACGAGAAACTCCCTGAGCTATGAAATATGAAAAACATTTTAGAAACAATCATTTCAAATGTTGAAGCTTTGGAAAACCAACACAATAGGTTTTCACAGTGGTGAGAGTTTGAAAGGAAATTTTATGCCAATGGGTCATCATATGATGAAGTGAGGGAACTTGATATTGACAAAGCCTAATTAGCCCAATTATTTATCAATCCCAAAGCAAGACAACCCATAAATATGAAAAATCCAAAAATTTAAATTAAATGGTTCACACATAGAGGCATATTAGATAATTTTTAGAAACATCAGTGGATGGTTTTGATAAATCACCCAACAACAATCTTGACATCCCTCAATATTTTCTCTGAAAATCATATGTTGATTTTTTCCTAGGGAGGCATGTTAATTACTTTCACAAGACATATGACGATGCATCCATCATGATGGTGACACACCTGATACATCCCAACATGATGGTGATGCACATGTTGCATCAACTCCTATTGGTACACCCTCCTCTTCAACACATATTTGTGTGCCCCATTACTACATGACATGCCACAATATATGTCTGGGTCCTCTTTGATAGTCCACTAAGGTTCCCATAGATACATTCAACTATGAGGTCCATGATATGTTAGATGTAGGAGTTGATAGAGCATGAAGTGGACCATTTCTAGGAGAGACATCAGGTGTTAGAGATGATGTGGGAGCACCGATAAGACTTAAAGTAGTTTCATAGTGTGTTTTATCTAAATTCTTTCATATTTTATAAGAGGTATTTGTACTAATATGTGTTTATGCACCAAAATATTTAACAGTTGTTGACAAAGGACCAGATTTCCCAAGTGTAGGAGGCTATGCAATTGACCATTTCATTTGGCCTATGGACTCAGTATATAGTATCATTTAAATTCTTATTTAGATGTTAATTTTTGAAATCTACTATGTTTAAATACATGTACATAGATTGATAGTTTGATTTAATCTTTTGTTTTAATGGAACAACATAGTACTTTTACAACCATGTTGATTGATCCCGACCCATTGGAAGAAGCTACACAACAGATATATATATATATATTATATTCTTGACATTATGATTATATGTGCATGTGCATTTAAATTGTGTTACATTCTTGTCATTTTTATATGGGAAACCATCTTAGATTCTTCATCTATCATGAGCCTATCTAGTGTAGAAGCATCATAATAGGTATGTGTTTTTTTTACATTGCAGTTATTAATGTTTAGATAGGACTAGATTCATGTTTAGTAAATATGATTATTTATCAACAATTATATGTTAATCCATATCATTTTTATTTTACCTACTATAGTCCTTTGCTTGATTCAGTAATATGACTAAAATGTTGGGAAAATGAAATAGGAAAAAAGGACTCACAATACAAGAAAGGAATCCCTATTTCGAGATTTTCCCAATAGGGGGGAAGGTTCATTCAAGGAAACCTAGGATCCCAAAGTGGATTGACTATCAACACAAAGGTGAGTCAATTCTCAACAAGGGAGAGCTAAGAAGATTCCTTAGGATTTGAAGGGTTCACCACCAAGAAAAATATTGGAAAAGAAAACTTGATATTCAACTCACAAAACCTAGTAATGCAAGCTAAATAATGAGTACAAATGACAAAATTAAGTAGAAAAAGGTTAAGATGTATGTACCTAGGAAGTCTAGAAATTTGATAAGGATTTTGGAAATGCAAAAATGCTATCAAAATATGTTGAGGAGGACTAGGATTCCCTTACTATCTTCTTAGTCCCACAACTATTTTTCAGGGAAAAAAAAGAATCTTCGAATGACGAAATAAGATTTGAAGGAATCTCTAAAAATACCTCTAGGAGGACTAATATTCCCTTATTGTCTTCTTAGTCCTAATCTAAATTTTGACAATTTTGAAAGACGATCTTGAGGTTCAAGGTTTGTACTTCCTTCTTCTTAGATCTTAGGTCCTAAAACTTCCAGATCTGGCCTATAGGTGACTTTTCATGAAGATGAAAACTTTGCGATGCAACTTTGCAACTTTTCACTCCAAATGATCTTCAACTTAAATCTGCAAATACAAACACACAAGAGAAGAAAAAGTTGTTGATTATTAGTAAATGGGGGTTTTTCCTTGGTCAAACCCCTTGTTGGTAATTAAACCTTAGAATTAAATGAAATAATGAAGGGAAACGATGAATGAACAAAGAGTTATGTTGCAACTCACCAAACTCTTATCATGAATCTACAAACTTGTGTGAAGTGGCTAGCTTGAATGTATATCTTGAATTGAATGAGTGCTAGATAGATCTTAACTTGAATTTCTTGCTTGAATCAAAACCCTACATCATAAATGTTATCTCAAAAACACACATGATGCAAGAATATCTTTGACATGATGCTTAAATCTTAATGATGGATCCAAATGCTTGATGAACTACTCTTGAATGCTCTTGTGAACTCAATTATGCTATCAAGAATGCTCTCAAAAAAGTCTTATTATGAAAATGATTGAAAGAACCTTGTATTTATACTTATCCATGCTTAATATCCTGAAATTACACCACACCAAGCTAACATATAAATTGATTAATTAAAGGAGGCTAAATCCCACCAAGATTTGAAATTAAATCATGAAAACAATTTAAGGGGGACTAAGATGCCCTAGGTGGCATCTTAGTCCCAAGGCTTGAAACTTAGGGAACAAAATCCAAAAAGGGGCCTTTTAACATGCCTTTAAAATTAAGGTCCTAGGACATTTGGAGGATATAGACGACCTAGGTGGTGTTTTAGTCCTAGTCCAAAAATCAAGGACATAGCCAAAATTAGTAAATTAACATTTATCCTTTGCTATATTTCAGGATTAGCCATAAAAAGATATAATTTATTAGGCTCGTGGATGCAAAATAGGACCAATTAAGACATAAATAAGGATAAATAAAGCAAGGAAAACCAAAACAAGTGTGAAAATTCAATGTTATACATTTTTCTACACTACAATGATGAGTGTGGTACTAACTATTTATATGAGAAATCCTCATTGTCCTAAGGTACAATCATATGCAAAGCATCTTGCAAAAAAGAGAGAAAGACTTGAGGTAAAAAAATAATTTCATTCTTGATATTTAATATAGTTCAATATAGTGATTTTGATGTTAAATTGATAATTTATAAATTATAGTATATAAGCTTCTATTTACTAGTCTATCTTGTCAACCATTCACATTGTAGTGTAGCAAAATGCATACCCTTGCATTTTAACACTTGATTGGGCCTTCCTTGCTTTATTTATGCATCTTTATGGCTTAATTGGCCCTATTTTGCATCCACAAGCCTAATAAACTATATATTTTTATAGAAAATCGAACAAACCTAAAAGGATAAATGATCATTTAATGTTTTTGTCTACATGTCCCTAATTTGTGGACTGGGACTAAGACACCACCTAGGGCATCCTTTTTCTCCATGGGTCTTAGGACTCTAATTGTGAAACCACCAAAATAGGTCTCTTTTTGGAGTCTATTCCCCGAGAATTGAGCCTTGGCACTAAGATGCCACCTAGGGCATCTTAGTCCTCCTTGGTTTATTTTTGGGATCCAATTTCAAATTTGGGGTTTTCTTTTTGTGGTGTAATTTTGGGATATTAAGCATGAATAAGTATAAATAAAAGGTTCCTCCGCTCATTTTTGATATAACAAGATAACAAGCAATCTTAGTATCCAAGTATTCAAGTATTCAAGCATTCAAGAGTATTTCATCAAGCATTTGAAGCTATCATCAAAATTCAAGCATCATGTCAAGGGCTTAGTGCATCCATTCATGTTGTTCATCCAAGATTGTGGATGTAGCATTCAAGATATATTTGCAACCATTGTTCACATCATATTCCAAGACCCAAGATCTACATTCTTCATGGCCACTACATGGTAGATTGCAAATTTTCTTCACAAGCCATTATCCAAGGTAACATCATTTACATATTTCATATTTCATGCTTCATTTCATCATTGGGTTTAATTACATAAAAGGGGTTTGACCGAGGAAAACCCCAATTCACTAACAATCAACAAGTTTTTCCTCTCTTGTGTGTTTGTATTTGCATATCTAGGTTGAACATTTGAAGATCATTTGGAGTGCAAGATTGAAAATTTTAATTGTCAAAGTTATCTTCATGGAAACTCACCTACAGGTTAGATCTAGAAGATTCAGGACCTCAGATCTGAGGAGAAGCAAGTGCAGATGTCAACCATTTGGACCACATTCAGAAAGTTCAAAAATTCAGAATGGGACTAATATGCCACTTTCGACATCTTAGTCCTCCACAAGGTATTGTTTAAAAATTCCCTAAGATTTTGTTCTAGCATCTACAGACTTCGTATTTTCCCCAAAAAAATAGCAGCGGGACTAATACGCCACTCTAGATGTCTTAGTCCTTCATAACACTTTTCAACAACTTCTTTACATTTCCAAAATCCTCACAACATCTCCAAACTTCCCAGGTACATATACCCTAACTTGGTGTAGCTTAATTTCATCATTTTCACTCATTATTTGGCTTATATTACTTGATTTTGTGAGTTGAATGTTCATTTGTCTTCATTTAGCTTGAATTTTGTATATCACATTGTGTTTTCCAACATTTTTCTTTTCCAAGTATTTGTTTGGTGGTGAACCCCTTAGAACCTAAGCATCCCTTCCTAGGACCCTCCTAATTGAGAATTGGCTCACCTTGTGAGGTTTTTAGTCAATCCAATTAGGACTCTTAGGACATTTGTGAATGGTTGAAAGGAAAAAGTGTGATATTCCAAAAAGGTATTCATTTTCCTATTCATCATTTGGTGAACCCAATGTTGTTGAGCATTCATTTTCTGATTTGGAGTTCATTAAAATCTTAGATTTAGATTGCATTCATTCTTGCATTGCATCTTGCATTAGTGAAATTGCATCTAGGGCTTCTCATATTTAGTGAAAGTGCATCTAGGTTTTCTTGTATTTGCATTAGTGAAAGTGCATATAGGTTGCATTTTTTATTTCTTTCATCATTTTATCTCATTTAAAAACTAAAAAGTTCATTGTACATCATCCTAATTGCATTTAGGAACATTATTATTACATTCAAAATATTGCTTGTTACTAGTTACTTTTTTTATCCTTCATTTGCACAAATTTATGTTTCCAAACATCAGGTCCATGGGTGGGCAACTTGGGAACACTGTTAACAACTTAGAATTTTTTGTTTTTCTATAAAAATTCTCCCCTAGGACAAAAACACCCTTACTAGAATCTTAGTCCCTCTCTGGTTTTTTGTTACAATACCCTGTCTAAGTGATTTTCTATCTATTTTAGCTTCTGAAACCTTCAAATTTCATCAGGACTAAGACGCCCTCCCTAGTGTCTTAGTCCCTATGGAATTTCATATTGTAGTTTTTAGGATCTGAATCAACATTTTTGTGCTTCTATTTGCTGGCATTGGTTATTTGTTTTAGTGGATTGATTTTTTGTTTCATGCATTTTACTAAATCTAGCTTATAGTACCTAATTTCATGCATTTCTCCATTCCAAATTTTCATTTACAACATTTCATTTTCAGATCATTGCATAAATTAATTAGTACATTACCTTGGTTGAAATTTTAAAATTGCATCTCTTTCTAAGTCTTTACATTAAATTTTAAGATTGCATAGCTTATTGTTCAAAAATATTAGTTTCGGTCTTTTCCAAGTTTGCAAAGAAAATTTTAGTGAAAAAACATGTGTCATTCATTCAATGCATTCGCTAGTTATGAGAGTCTCTTAGTGATAGAAGAGAATACAAACATAGATAATCATGATGATCATAATTTTTCTTCTCCCAATACCTCTCCTTTTAGTGATGAAGGTATCTTGGTGAAAGAAGTTACAATCATTGAGAATCATGAAGATCTTGCTTGTCCTTCTCCTCGTCCCCTTTAGGAAGATATCATAGCACAAGAGAATTTGAGATTTTAAAAGATGATAGATTGGTCTTAGATAATCAAGTCTTTAAGGTCTATAACAACCCTCTTTATGATCCTTCCCCTACTCATATTATTTTGGAAGATATTAAGGAACAAAAGAATAAAATCATACTTGTCCTTCTCCTAGTATCCCTTCTCATTGTCCAAAAGATACTTTGATCAATGAAAGTCATGAGAATCTTAGTTTTCCCCCTTTGCCTAAGGAAACCCTTATTGAGAAAGAAAATTAAACCATTGATAACTCCATTGCATGTGATGAAGTCATTGAAGAAGAACCAACCTTTGAATATCACAAACATTTAGTTTATGGTTCTGCTAAAAAATCTCCCCCTTTGGAAGATATCATGGTGGAAGACAATGAAAACCTTGACAATAGTAATTCCTTAGATGAAGATGATGAAGTAACCTTAGACTCCTCTTCACTAAGATATCATGAAAATAATAATAATTCTTCTGATGTTATGCACATTAGATACCCATTGGAGTACTCTCTCGAGCCTAAACTTATCATTTATCCACCCTCGAGCAAAAAATGCAAGTTCAAAACAAATCTATTCTTATCCTTGAACCACCCACGAAAAATGTTTCACAACAACTGAGTTAAAATATTGTTTCTCATACATACAACACTAGGAATAATCTGCAACCAAGAAAAACACCTTCAACATCCCTCCCATTGCCTAATCCTATCTTACCAAGTCCCTCTTTTTTTCTTTCACAAAATGGAAAGGAGTATGATCTTGTCAAACAACTTAAGAATACTCCTGCTAAGATATCTTTATGGGGCCTTATCGAAGCCTCTCCCCACTATCATAACATGATTCAATGTGCCTTAAAACAAGTTCCTATCCCTTCTAATGCACAACAAAATGACATAGCAGCCCTAATTGAAGGAATGAATGCTGATATTGTTTTTCACCAAAGTGAGATCCGTGCTTTGGAAGTGCAAAAACAATATGATCCTTTCATGATCATATCTCAATACAATACAACAGGGATAAAGTGAGCCCTTGTTGAAAATGGCTCAACCTTAAATGTTTGTAGTTCAAACCTTTTGGATAAGCTTGGTGTTGATAAATCAAGAATTCAACCCGACTCTTTATCTATTAAGGGATTTGATAATGTGGGAAAGAAATCACTTGGAGTGAGAAATTTACCTATTACAGTTGGAAAAGCTACCTTGCAAACCCCTATTCATGATATTCCTCATGATCTTTCCTATACTCTTCTTTTGGGAAGGTCATGGATTCATGAGATGCATGCGGTTCCTTCTACCCTCCATCGTAAAATGAAGTATGTATACAAAAACAAAGTATATACAATTGAAACTAATCACGAGCCTTACATTGTCTTACAACTCAAGAAAACTAAGGAAAATCCTTTGAAAAATTAACACCAACTACACAAGTGGAACTCGTGCACTAGAAAGACAAAGAAAATCACATTGAAGAAGTCACGAAGCTATTAGAAGATGATTGGAGTTCTTTAGATTTTGAACATACATTTATGGAAGAATACAAAATCATCAACACAAAATATAGCAAGGAAAAAGAAAAAGCAGTATTTTCAACACAAAATTCAGACAACCCTTCAAAAGCATCCACCTCAACAACTTTACAAGAAGAAAATTACACAACAAACTTTGATGAAATTAATCATGAGAAACCACCGAATCTAAAAGAAATGAAGAATATTTACAGAAAAGGTTATGAAATGATGAAAGAACTTGGATATAGTGGAAAAGGATGTGGTGCTAGAGAACAAGGTATATGTGTCCCTATAGAACCACACATGTAAGAAAAGAATAGTGGTCTTGGTTATTGACCCTTGAAAGACACAAACAAGCCTTCACTTAATATCAACACTATCACAAAAAATCCTTCTAAGCCAACTTTAACAGTAGTGCATCCTGAACTGATAAACACTATTGGTGTTTATTGTTGTCCTTTGCAAGCAACCAAAAAAAAAAATCCTCGCTTAATGTCAATGTCATCATGCAAAACACTAATAATTTGAATTTGCTAGATTTTACACCTTCTAGTAAAAGAGAGAATAAATCTCACAATCTAAAGAGTCTTGTGTAGGTATGAAAAATGATACTAAGCAAAAGATATATTTTTCGCACAACAAAGAAACATCTCCTAGTGTTAATGAAGAAAATATCTTGTTGAGAATCCTCCAAGATCATTTGATATCCCTCCCTCCAAGAAAATGAAATAAATCTTACTCCAAACATTCATTCTATGTATATCATAGAGTTCATGGTCATGCTACTAACGAATGTAATGCTTTGAGAAGTAAAATCCAACATCTTAAGAAGTTTGGTTCTCTTCTTTATGTGGGGGCACCTAATTCCTCTAATTGATATTTATTTTCACTCTACCATGTTTCTCATCAATCATCTCAGCTCACCCTTGTCCTATAGTAAGTGGGGGCAAGGGGGTTAGATAGCCTTGTCCTCGTATGTCACTTGTCATTACCTATTTTGGGTAGTTGCTCACCTTTGATGTATATGTAAGAGAAAGCTTGGGATGTGGATGACACACCTTAAGTTGGTTTACATGTGACGTAATGAGTTATGCATTTTGGGGACAACCCCCTTTTCCTTTTTCATTTTTGGCTACTTTAAACTAAATTCTTATAGCATGGTGTTAGAATTTCCTTTAAAGTGGGGGCATACATTGGCATTATTTTGGCATGGTTTCATTTGCATTTGTTTGCATGTTCCTTGTGCGATTTTCTTTCTTGTTGTGATGTGTCCTTTCTTGGTGGTGTCATTAGGTTTGACTTCCTCCAAGAGCATGATATTTCCTTGTCCTCTCTTAGAAACATTAGATACAATGTTCCCTGGGATGAGATCTTGCACTTATCCTCTCTTGGAAACATTGGGTACAATGTTTCCTAAGATGAGACCTTTCATTTTTCCTCTCTTGGAGATGTTAAGCATAATGTTTCCTATGATAAGACCTTGCACGAACTGAGAAAAATCCCTTCGAACATCCCTCTCTCTCATTGTGTTTTTCTTTTACACCTTATTAAAGTCATGGAGGTATGGCTTTGATATGGTCCCCTGGGGCTCAGCTAGTGAACACCTAGCTTCACTAGCCTATGTGAGCATGCATTTTTCTTTTGTCTTTATCATAGTCATGGGAATATGACTTTGATATGGAACTCTTGGGGGGCTCACCTAGTGGACACGTAGCTCTCACTAGCCCTTGTGAGCATGCATTTTGTTTGCATAGTGGACAACATGTTCCACTTGTAAACCTTTTTGGACAAACAACCTAGACCCGTTCCACCACATTGGACAGCTAGTCAAAGCTTGATCCATGACATTTTCCTTTTTTTTTGGTTTTCCTTTCTCATTTTTTCTTTTTTCTATCCTTGATGGTGTATGTTGGTGGTCTAATTATGGCTTGATATATCATCCACATGTGTGTTCTTTTGTGCCTACATTGATTTTTCATAGGATCTCGACCTTAGGGGCTTGATCATCCCTCTTGATCATTATCATCCTATCTTACTAGCATTTATACATTTGAACCCCTCTTGGTTGCATGATTGGCTACTTTAGTGTGAGTTTGAAGTAAGTTCATCCTCTCACTAAAGTGGGGGCTAAATGTAGTGTATAAAAATGCATATATCCTTGCATTTTCATACTTGTTTGGGCCTGTCTTTCTTTATTTATGCTTCTTTATGGCTTAATTGGCCCTATTTTGCATCCACAAGCCTAATAAACTATATATTTTTATGGAAAATCCTGACAAACCTCAAAAGATAAATTATCATTTAATGTTTTTTTCTGTGTCCCTGATATGTGGACTAGGACTAAGACATCACCTAGGGCATCTTTGTCCTCTATGGGTCTTGGGACCCTAATTGTGAAACCACCAAAATAGGTTCCTTTTTGGAGTCTATTCCCAAAGAATTGAGCCTTGGGACTAAGATGCCACCTAGGGAATCTTAGTTCTCCTTGACTTATTTTTGAGGTCCAATTTCAAATTTGGATTGGATTTAACCTCCTTTAATTAATGACTTCACATGTCACTTCTTGTGGTGTAATTTTGGGATATTAAGCATGAATAAGTATAAATACAAGGTTCCTCCACTCATTTTTGATATAACAAGATAAAAAGCAATCTAAGTATCAAAGCATTCAAGAGCATTTCATCAAAAATTTCAAGCCATCATGAAGATTCAAGCATCATGTCAAGGGCTTAGTGCATACATTCATGTTGTTGAGCCAAGATTGTGGATAAGATATATTTGCAACCATTTTTCACATCATATTCCAAGATCCAAGATCTACATTCTTCATGGCCACTACATGGTATATTGCAAATTTTCTTCACAAGACATTATCCAAGGTGATATCATTTAAATATTTCATATTTCATGCTTTATTTCATTCATTTCATCATTTGGTTTAATTACCTAAAAGGGGTTTGACCAAGAAAAACCCCCATTCACTAACAATTAACAGGTTTTTCCTCTCTCGTGTGTTTGTATTTACAGATCTAGGTTGAACACTTGAAGATCATTTGGAGTGCAATTTCATTTTTAAAGTTGTCATCTTCACAAGAACTCACCTATAGGTTAGATCTGGAAGATTCAGGACCTCAGATCTGAGGATAAGCAAGTGTAGACATCAACCTTCAGGACCACATTCAGAAAGTTCATAAATTCAAAATGAGACTAATATGCCACTTTGGGTGTCTTAGTCCTCCACAGGGTATTTTTTAGAGATTCTTTGAGATTTTGTTCTGGCATCCAAATACTTCGTATTTGCCCCAAAAAATAGCAGCAGGACTAATATGCCACTTTGGGAAACTTAGTCCTCCATAACACTTATCTATAGCTTCTTTACATTTCTAGAATCCTCATAACATCTCCAAACTTCCCAGGTACACATACCCTAACTTGGTGTAGCTTAATTTCATCATTTGCACTCATTATTTGGCTTATATTATTTGATTTTGTGAGTTGAATGTTCATGTGTCTTCATTTAGCTTGCATTTTGTATATCACATAGTGTTTTTTAACATGTCTTTTCCAAGCATTTGCTTGGTGGTGAACCCCTTAGAACCTAAGAATCCCTTCCTAGGACCCTCCTAATTGAGAATTGGCTCACCTTGTGAGGTCGTTAGTCAATCCAATTAGGACTCTTGGGACATTAGTATTAATCTAATTCGCAGTTTGAATTGTTATTGTGTAGGAAACTTTAGAGCCACTAAGTTCTTTGAGGAGGCTTTATTTTGAAGGTCCAACACATGATTAGGATTTGATATAGATTGATATGTATTTAGGGTTTGATAGATCTTTAGATGGCATATATGCCACAATTTTTAAAACTTGTTCTAAGTAGGTATATATGCCAAATTTATATATGCACAAACACAATTATTCTACATTTTGATATATAAGAATTTATATTTGATCTAATTTGTTCCTTGTATGCATGTATTTCTACTTTGAATCTTCAAAATGGAATGTATAATTATTTTAGAATGGTTTATAGTTATGATCAATAACATGTTATAGATTAACCAAATTTTATTTTAATAGAAATTATCAATTACAATTGGTAATCTATGTTAGATTTCATTCATATTAAGGTTCACATACATTACATTCCATGAGTTCGCATTTCTTTGAGGAGTTTTTTCAAACAATTCATTTCCTTTTCTATTATACCACATTTGTCATACATGTCTACTAAAGCATTTTTATTAAACACTTAATTTGAGAATACATATTATTTTAAGATCTCTTGAACGAATTTACATTTGACATTATTTTATTTTTTAAACTCTTGTAATGAAGTGGGAAACTAATTTTTTTTCAAAAGAAGCTAAAATTAATGAAAAATGGTATGAGAAGCACTTTATAATATTTGTTGAGAAGAACTATTTGGAAATATGCCTCAAAGAATTGTGGTCTCACAGACAAGTCAAGAAAGATGAAAAGAGCAACTTACGATAGTCTTATGGCATTGATTCTTTTGATTCATTAAAAACCTCAAACAAATCACATACAAATTAATGAAATATATGTCATTACAGTGTTCATTCAAAAGTAATATTGTGGATGCCAAATCTGCAAATGGTTAGTATTTTAAAAACCAAGCTAATAATCAAGCATCCATATGAAATAATAAATCATGTTTCTAAATGCAAATAAATTACAAGATAAACTAAAGCATATAAAACATGAAATAAACCCTTTTTCGTATTGGATTGGTGCTTCTATGGAAAGAATCCCTTTCCCAATCCTTGATAGATAAGCTAAATAATGAAATGCCTTGAAGATGGAGTGATGGTGGGAAAAATAAGTTCTCTTGAAGAGAGTGACTTTACATGAGTGATTTTGGAGTTGTGGAGGCCTTGAACAATAGAGGATACCTCTATTTATAAAATAGAATGATAAAAGGATGCCAAACATGGAAGATGTGGGACTAAAAACAAACCAATGAAGAGAGGCCACTTGTCAACTTGTGATAGGATGAGGAATGAGCACATTTTGGTCAATGTGCCAAAGAGGGGGAGATTCAAATTTGAATTTGATAGTAAATGTTGAGTTTGACTTGTGCAAGGGACATGTAAGAGCCATGTAAGAGCTCATAAATGTTTTGTTGGATGTACATTTCCACTTGCTTTTGAATTCAAACTTGAGGGAATATTCCTCAAAGATGCCATGTTTATGGAAAATGCTAAATTTATAAATGAATTAAAATGATATATTGGTGCAAGTGGGAAAAGCTAGAGGATGTGATGGGTGGTTAGGTTAGTTTAATCAGGATTAGATTAACTTAATGATGATTATGATGTTTTGACTCTTTTTGACTTGAATATCCTGATTTATTTAAATCAAGAGGGAGAAATATGACTTTTGAGATTTAATAAAAATAAAGTCTTGATTTATTTAATCAAAGAGGGAATGATAGGCTTAAATTAAATAAAGCTAATTTATTCAATTTAAGTGGATAATCCTTAGAGATTAATTGAACCTGATTTACCTAATGAGTGGATCAATGTGAATTTGATTTATGAATGAGTGGAAACAAGTACACTGGTACATTACCCCCTCGAGAGATCGAGCGAAAAGATTTGATTTGAGGGTCAATCTCGCGATAAAGAGGTTCAAAATGGGTGGTGATGGATGATGATGCAAATGAGAAGATTTTAAGATTCTTAGAATAAAAAATATATATTATCTTAAACAACTTAAATGATGATATGATGTGAGATGGATGAGATTGATGATGTGATATGCTGTGATTATGTAGTGGATGATTTATGAGATGCTTAGACTAACAGATCTATGTAGATATTATGATGATGAACATGCATGTGAGATGATATGCAAAAAATCATTGATGAATGAAAAATGGATGCATTGGTGATGATGATTAATTATTCATGATGTGATGTTAGTGTGGAAAATAAGACATCAGGTGATGACAAGAGGATCCAATAGGCCAACCATATGAGAGATGATGATGATGATAGATGATGTTGATAAATGGATGATTTGCTTATCAAGGATTGGGATTTTAAAAGGGCTACTTACCTTATGTTTGATAACACACATAGGAATGATGCATCAAGGTATAAAGAACTAGGATGGCATTGTACCTAGTGCAATGGACTTTGACTTGACAAACATATAGGAGTATTCTTGTTCACACTTGACATACAAAAACCTTGCTAGGACGTACCTAACAAAACAAGTATTCACCAAGTTATTTTAGAAGAATGTCCAACAAGCACAATAGACAAAAGGATAATAATCGTTGCTCCATTCCTATCTCTCTAAGTCCTTTGTTCGGACATCATCGAGAGGTCCTTGGAATGAGTGAAATAAGATAAATCAAAAGAAAATATCAAGTACACAAATAAGTCAATGTTCTTCATATCTCTAGCCAAAGGGATTTGTTTTGATAGGATAAGATCCAAAGTGATATCCAAAATGATGCCCACTGTCAGAACGATATATCCTAGGTCATGCATTGTATAGGATGATGATGGTTTGATAAGTTGATTGATAGGCTATTGATATAAGGTCAATTGACATGTTTTCGAATGATCAAGAGTTTGATTTTACGATTGAAGTTTGCTTTTGCTGATTGTTGTGATTGTTCTGTTTATGTTGCCAAAGGATGAAGGTGATGATCAATTTATTATGGATGATTGATTATTGTGGGTGAAAGTGAAATGGGACATATGGATTTCAAATATTTGGATGTTTTTGACGTTTTTGAAATGTTTTGAGGCTGTTTTTGGGTTTTTGGATTTTTTTTTCAAATGTTTTGATTTTTGAATTTTGCAATGTTTTTGGGGTTTTCTAAGATTTTATGAATGTTTTTGGATTTTTTTGTGATTTTGGATGTTTTTGGATTTTCATGTCTCGGGGGCTGATCAAAGATTAGCCTTGCCTACGTTTAAGCTCAGAGATGATGTAGTTTGGATTCTAATGTTTTTGACGTTTTTCTAACTTTTTGAATGTTTTTTAATTTTTTGATATGTTTTGAATGTTTTTTGGATTTTTTTGCATGATTTTGATGATTTGGATATAGATACAATATCAATGATCTGTTTGGGATTTTGTTGAAAACCAAGCTAAGGTTGACTGATTGAATCGATGGATTGATGATGATGATAACATTGTTGAGGATACACAACAATACAAGGATTTGATTGATCAAGATTGATGACGATAACATTGTTGAGGATGCACAAAAATGTAAGGATTGATTGATCAGGATTGATGATGATAACATTGTTGAGGATGCACAACAATGCAAGGATAGTGTTAAGCAACACAAGGATTGGGAAAGATATCCCCAAGATGATGATGGATTGATGATGATAACATTGTTGAGGATGCACAACAATGCAAGGATAGTGTTAAGAAACACAAGGATATCCTGATGATTTCTTGATTGGATTTGATTGATCATGATTGATGAAGTTTGGTTTGGAAAAAAAAGTTGTTCAAATGATTTGATGTGACGTTTGACATGCAACTTAGATGCAACTGATAGTGATTTATTGGCTTGATGTTCGATGAAGCATGATAAGGAATGTCTTTTTGTCAAAATGTACCATGGGCTAGTGATTTGGATTTTGGATCACAAATGCTTTGGCCAATTTGATTTCATGTTTTCCAATGTTCGGATCACCACATAAGTTGGAAGACATAGACCAAGATTTATTCTCAAAGCAAGATGTACATATCTGCTCCCAGTGTCTACCAATGTATGGAATGTCATGGATGGATGGATATGGAAAGCATGCAAAGGATGCCAAGGATTATCTTGTGATAAGATAAGGTGTTTGGATAAAGAATGCTCATTTGGATAATGCTTCAGGGCCCAGATAATGCTGCATAGGATAGGATCAATAAAAATGACCCATGTCATGACATTTACCATAAGCAAGTGTAAAGTGTGCCCCAAAATTTCATCAAGATCAAGATAACTCGGATGATGGATGCAAACATATACACATGGATTGGATAAATTGCTCTTGGACGATTGGATTTATTACATGGATGAGATGGATGGAATGTTGGATTTAGTATGGATGGGATGAGTTGCTTTCACATGATATAGTGCACACAGATGCTCGATTCTACACATGATGCCTATTTTCTAGGTTTTCATCATGGTCTTTCCCAAAGCGCCACCATAGTGGTTTTAACTAGAGGACGATTTTTTATCTTTACTGTTTTCAATCCTTTTTCTGATTTTTTTGGATTTTCATATTTTTGTATTTTTTTATTTTTTTGAAAGATTTTAAGCTCATGCTGAATCACAAGGTGTTGCTAATGTAGATGCCCTTGTCATAATGTTCCATTGATATCCTTCTTGAAGAAGTTTCTTTGCTAAAATACGTGCACTTGAATGCAACTTTTGGGATTCTTGATCTGCTTTATTGACATTGGGGTTAACTATGTCTTTGTGCATACATCACGATAGAGTGTCTTCATAATCCTTATGATGAAGGGTCGTTGCCAATACATGGTCAATTTGAGAATTGGATATCATGCGTGGAGGCGTGGATGGAGTGTGTTTAGGGATAAGAGATGAATTGGTTGACAGTTTGGAAACTTTGACTCTCCAAACTTGGGAAGATGAGCAATGATGGGTGGATACAAAAGTGTGCATGGAATTAGGACCAATTGCTTGATACACTTTGTACGTTGCTTGAAAATCCTGATTTTTCTTTTGTGGACATCTTTGATGGATACTTTTCCCTTTTTATTTTTCCCCATAGTTTCTTTGACTGATGGAGTTTGATAGGGATGATATTTCTTTGTATTCTTTGGTATCCATTTGTATTTGATTTGTCCATTACGCTTCTCAGCTTCTTTTTCTTTGATAATATTCTTTGTAATTTGATTCAAATATTTCCTTTGGTGTTGGTCCCAATTTGTGGATGGGGTGATGGGTGGATGAAGATTCATGGTGTGGTTGGTTGTAGTATTGGCAATGGTTTCACCATAAAGATTCTTCGTGCTCCCTATGTTGATATTTGTACTAGATAAATTTGCCCCCAGTATAGTGGTAGTAACACCTTCATTCCTTGATTCTTCATTTTTTGAGATGCTTTGTTCAATAAACATGCTCTAACAAATGACCACTGTAGATGATGATATTTCGATTGAATGCTCTACTAACTTCGGAATATAATGTTCTATTTGACTTATTTCCTCGAGTGGATAATACTAACTATCTTTATTCATGATGTCCCCAGTCTGAATTTGGGATATATCTGATATTGTTGTTGTTGACAACTCTATTTGACCGTAGGAATTGATAACTTGCTCTTTTTGTGTAATAATGTCAGGAGTAAAGGAATCCTATTCTGAAGGAAGATCATCTACATGTCCATCCGTAGAAAGCATCTCATGGGTAGATAGAGGAGTATGTGCTACATGGGTATGATCATCTTGCATAGATAGGAGAGTGTCCATTAGATTATTGTAGTATCTTGAAGATACAAATTCTTGATCTTGAATGATTTCATAGTTGCTTTCGACATGTCTTGGATCAAGTTCCTGACATGGGCTAGTTTTAAAAGATGGATTGCTTTCTTGGACATCATCATTAGGAATGGTAAGTGGTTCAATATCCTCAAGTGTCGAGTTCAAGGTTCCTTCAGTATCTATAACCATGAGGTCGAAGGATGTCAATATGTCTTGGAAAGGACCATTGCTAGACTTTATTGGAATATTTTGATCATGCTTTGGGATAAAATTTTGAGATATGTCCTCTAACTCATTAGGTGATGTAGAGACATTCTCAATATGATCATTGATTGATGGATCATGGATTATGTCAATAGGATGGAATAATCCTAACACTCCTTGAAATAAATCACTAAAAAGTGGCTCTTGATGTATGGTGAGTTGATCATCGGATGGGGTGGAAACATCTTCAAGGTGCTCATCGAAGGAGAGATCTTGATCATTGTTTTCAACAATTGTGATGGAGGGATTTCCAATGTCTTCAACAATAGGGTCAAACGATGTTGACATTTCTTGAATTGGATCATTGTTGGTTGGTAGATTTTGATCATGATTGAGAAGTGACTCTTGACATATATTGATTTGATCTTCGGACAAGATAGAAACATCTTCAATGTGCTCTTTGATGGATAGATTCTGATCATTGCTTTCAGCAATTATGGTGGGGAAATTGTCAATGTTATCACTAGTGGTTGAATGTTCATCATTATCCCCAATAGTTATGAATTTTCGTGTTTGCACTTATGTTTGTTGGGTAGCTTGAGAGGATTGGGAAGCTTCAGAGGCTTGTTGCACTTGTTGAGCTCGTGTTACTTGTTGCGTGGCTAGTAATTTTTGGATGGCCTTTTGGTAGGCCTGGTGAGCTTTTAGCGCAATGTTATATTGTCTTGCTGCATTTGGTTTTGGTGGTAGTGGTGGTGGATTTGGAATTTTGTTGGATGTAGTGACAAGTCATTGAGATATGCTTGGAGCGATCATGGGGGTTTGAGATGTGATGGGCATGATAGTGGTGGTTGGAATGATCAAAGTGATAGGGATGGTTGGAATGACTGAGGTGATAGGCCCTTGGGAGACCATATTTTGATTTGTCAGGATTGATGTTGTCATTTGATTAAATACCATCTATTGGTGCGATTTCAATGGTATATTCAAATGGTATATTCAAAGGATTTGTTGTGATGGACTGATTGGTGTTAGGTAGATTGATTTGGATGGAGTGATTGGTGCTAGGTAAAGGGGGAATCCCTAAACCAAGGAATGATGTTGATATGGGTAATGGTGGTGGAGATGTCTCTTGGCGTAATGACTCAACTATTTTGGTAAGTGTAGCAATTTGATCTCGCCAAATTTGATCTTGATCTCGATCTTGAATCCCTTGATATAGTTGATTTGGCTTTTGTTTAAGCAGATTTGGAGTGTGTACTTGTGTTTGATTTTGGACAATGTTCTAATTTGGGATGACACTCAAATTTGGCATGATAGGTTGAAATTAAATATTGTTGATCTTGGGAATCATATTGCCTTGACTTGGAGTCATTAACATCTTGTTTGGATTTTGAACAATATTCGTATGATTTGCAAACATATTTATCCCAAAGTTTGTCGGATTCATGTTTGGAACACTTGTACTTGGTACATTCTCATTTGGCATGTAGGGATTTGGTGGTATGACGTTGTTCATTTGAAGGATCATGCATTGATTGTTCGGTTGATAGACTTGTAGGTTTGTATTAGGATCTACCATCGGGAAATATGTTCCAATCTTTGATTTGGGCATACTCACATTTTTTGTACTATTGACATTTTTTGAAGGTAATGATCCCATTTACAGTTTGTATAGATGTGAGTGTTGGTAATCAATCAACATTGCAAGGTTTTGAAAGTTTAGTTGATTTGGATTACTCATGATGTATGGATCAAGTTTATATTCCATGTCCCTCTTGTGTTTTTACCTTCTTGCAAAAGTGACCTCTAAGCTTCTTAGGACTAATGATGAGATGAAGGATGAAAGGGGTGAATGATATGAGTGTTGAACGTTTAGGGACTTTGGATCAATGCTAGACTTAGGTTTTGATTTTGATTGGTTTTTTTGATTGGATAATGAACTTGTAAACCCTAAGATGTTGGATGCGATCTTAGGATGAATTTATTCAAAAGGATTGCTAATTTAATTAAATGTATGAGAAAGGATGCATTCCCATACACCTAACTAAACAAAGTGATTTTGATTTTGATGTCTCCAAAGCTCTAAAGTTGTTTGGTGGGATGAAGATGATAAATGTTTGGGATGGATGAAGTGTTTGATTTGATCCTAAGTGAACCTAGGAAGGACTTGTTTACTAGACCAAGATAGTGAAGAACATGCCTTTCTCTAAAAGTAATTCAAAATCAAAAGACCAATGTTTGCATGAAAACCATATGACCAAAAGATGTCAAGCACGTATGTGAGGTCCAATTGATTTAATCTTTGCTTAATGGATTCTTTTTACCACAAACACACTCTTGATTAATATTTTGAATCTAGATGTCTAATCTCTCAACTTTCCCCTTATCCCGCAAAGTGTATTATGTAGAAACCAAGGAAATTTGAGGCAAGAGTTACCTATTGTTGACCTTAGTAGGAGAAAATTGAGATGAAACCCAAATGCGTAGAAGCCTCTAAGGATACGAATCCCAAGGGAAAGCAATAACATGCAAATTTGTTCAAAGATATTTGCTTCTTCTAGAGGGTTTGAGATTTGATGCTCATGTTGGATGTTGGTTTTCAATGTTTTCGATCAAAGCACTATGTTTTCAAACCAAGAACAAGTAGAACCCTATGGATGTGATAGACAATATTTGTTGAATCCCCACTTGGACAAGTCCAGCTACGCTTATCTATAGCGAATGGTTAGATGCTTGATCCCATTGGTTCCCCTCCATGGCACTCACTTATACAGGGCAGCCAAGCATCAACACCAATGAAACTCCCATGGCATGTTTTCCATTTCTACTAAAGACCGTAAAAGTGTGGGGAAACTTTAGAACGACCATTCTTGCACCAACAAATAGATTGAGGATTTTGGAAAATTATAGCACATGGGTTTTAATAAGGACTTTCTATTCGTGGAGATTGACCCATACGGTGAGAGTCCCCTTTCGGATCCATCTCATCAGAATCAATTGCGTGATATTGGTGCTTACTCCAATATCCAAATTTATATCCCAGTTGGAAATACTCTTGGCTTTAGAGTGTTATCGATTGATTCATTCCCTTGGGTGAGTACTTCTTCCCCAAGGTAGGTCCTCTAGGATAAACAAAAGCGAGTAAAGACAAAATCTGTAACTCGATCAATCTTTGATGGCAACAAAGAGTGAGAATATACGTGAAAATTCCCCCACTCACACTCACACATGATGTTGTTCAATTTTAAACCCAAATCGAAGTGTGGAGGAAATATTTTATGCAAATTAATGTCATCAAAAATAATTTTGATTCTCAAGATCGCCGTGAAGTGCGAGAGAAGTGCATACACCTTTTTAGATGAGATTATTTTGCATAAAAGATTACAAGGCATAAAATACACATGTTCATTTTAAATCCCAAAGCAATGATGAGTTCATTTTAAAACACCAATATCAAGTGTGATGTTGCTTGTTTAATCCAAAATCGAGGTCTAGTAAGTTTGTAATGTTTAGCTTTAGCCTATCTTTGAAAGAAAATCAATGATCTGGTTGACTTGAAACAAAAAACAAAAGCATGAAATGGACGTTTCAAGCTATTATGATAAGCATTTAGAAATGCTTTTTCAATTTCAATGTCCTCTTTTTCAACTCAAATATGCTTGATGCTTTTGGGTTCCTTCGCCTGCTACACCATCATATTTTTCCACTAATTCTTTATGCAAACCCTTCCTGCAAATATTACAAAGCTAAATCTTAGAGATGAGATTTATTTCAAAGGATTAATGACAACAATGTATTATGAAAAGAGTTACCCCTGTCATGCAAAGTCTATGAAAAAACTAATTACTAGACAACTCGTATAAGTGGCTATTTGATTAAATGACAACTTGATAAAGTCTTTCAAAAAACTTCAACCAAATTAACCAAATCTTTGCAACCTCTCTGATCCTCTCAAACACTGTGTTGTGTATAGAGATTATAATTTATTCAATGCAGAATTTGAGAGGATGTTGTTGATGTCCATGAGGGTGTAATAAATGAGTGTCACCTCTGCCCTTCTTGAAGCTATCGAGCCTTGTGCCAAGTCAGAGTGATGATGGGACATACTTCTATTTCTCTATTGCACAAAAAAATTTCACTGGACTAGAAAGATTTCTATCCTACCTCACAACTAGATAGATTACAGTGTACTTTTATTTGTCATTTTAAAGATGCCCAACTGGCTCAGCCACACCCATGCTCATTATCTATTGTACGCCTTATTTGTACAAATAAAAGATTATGTGACATTTTTTTTGTTAAATATATTCGACAGATTTGTTTGTTTGACCAAAACAACCATACTTAGCTTTCAAAACAGATCTAAATATAAATGCGATTTGCACTTGATTCAATGAAAATAATTTTTTACTAAACGTCGATCCCACCATTTGAAGATTTGCAATTAGTTAATGTTGCACCGACATAAACACTCAAAGAGGCATGACAAATATGAATCAAAGAGGTGTGATAGTTAGAAATGTGAAATGCAGGCAAGGCATGAGAATTGTTTGACAAGAGCCCTCACAGAATTGTCATATCATGAAATGCCATTATTATAGGATATGCACCGATTGGAAAATATAATTTTTTTTTGACAATATACTTTAAACTAATGTAGTCTCATGGATTTCAACGATGAAGGATATGCACAAAATTCTTTAGAAACTTTTAAGCTAATGCTATTTGCAGGTGTAGGGCCGAACCTAAACCTTTGTGCAACACACTCCCTATGAAATTTAATGAAGGGGATAGACATCCATCTAAACAAAAATTATACGTAATTTTTTTTCAGATGCTAATCGTTGAAAATACACAGGCTGAAAACATGTATGCAAGATGGGAAAGCACAAATAAGGCACATGAACTCTTTGATAGAATGCTTCAAATATTTTTAGTCTCATCGAATTCCTGAAGGGATAGCGTGCGCTGACACTAACTTGTGAATAATATTCATCACCTACCCCTGGTTGTCGCCATCACAATCTAAAATAAAGCTATCATTCAAGATAATATGTTAGTCGTTTAAAGAGTTACCTGTTAGAGCGTATACATGGCATGTGAGATTTTCATTAAAGTGCTTCACAAAAAACATGATTTTAGGAAGTGCCATGAATGTCAGGTTCTACACAAAAAGATTCAGAAACCTTAGATAATGTCCTCTTGTGAGTGATGTTCGTAGCACACCAGAAGTATGGCAGAGTGCCTCGAGGGATGTCATATAGGAGACATTATTTTTCATTTCTCCAGATTGACAAAGCTATGGATTGTAGCATTTACCATTAAGAATTAAGAACACTAGAATAGATTGACATTATTAGCCCTCAATATTATAGAACAAATAATGGAACGAAATATGCCAGGCTCATCTATATATACATTGAGAAACTAGTGAAAGTTTCCTATTCTCTTCTCCACTTTTGGCAAGCAGCAGGATGCACTAAAGGTGTGAGACATTTTCAAGTAAATATAATTGGCAGGTACCAAACTGAATTCTTAATGCAATATGTAAGTTGATTGTGCATGCAATCAGGCTGTTGATGTGTTGATGCTACTCATTGTGTCATAACCATGTTGGTCTAAATTTTTGTAACATCGATATCTTACATGAGTACAAAGAATGCTTGACCATTATCAACATTCTTTTTGCCTATGCCCAACATTGGCAGCTTGAAATAGGGCATGGACAACCAAAAAGAGAAAAAAAAAACATAAAATGTGGAGCAACATGTTCTATGTAATTTCAAATTTGGGAAAGGTAACTGCTCTATCTGCTGCTATACAGATCATCAGACATGAATATGCAAGCTATTTGCTCAATATGTGTAACAAGAAACAACAAGATCAATTGGAAAATACTCCAGGCATACATGGGCAGTCCAAAACAGGAAGCGTATATAGAAGTTAACAATGATATTCAAAAACAAAAAAACATCAATCAAATTTAGGAATGTTAGGAGCATATCATATATAAACACTAATTCTGGATCTGTGCTAAATCAATATCACCTCTATCAGATTTTAGAAATCCAGTGCATATAGATATATGTCAATAATGAAACATCAATAACAAAACATCAATCAAATTTAGAAATGTCAGTAACATATATATATCCAATGGTGAAAGCCATCCTTCTAGTGCCATAATTTGGATGCCAAATCTGCAAATGGTTAGTATTTTAAAAACCAAGCTAATAATCAAGCATCCATATGAAATAATAAATCATGTTTCTAAATGCAAACAAATTATAGCATAAACTAAAGCATATAAAACATGAAATAAACCCTATTTCATATTGGATTGGTGCTTCTATAGAAAGAATCCCTTTCCCAATCCTTGATAGATAAGCTAAATGATGAAATTCCTTGAAGATGGAGTGATGGCGGGTAAAATTAGTTCTCTTGAAGAGAGTGACTTTACATGAGTGATTCTGGAGTTGTGGAGGCCTTGAACAATAGAGGATAACTCTATTTATAAAATAGAATGATAAAAGGATGCCAAACATGGAAGATGTGGGACTAAAAACAAACCAATGAAGAGAGGCCACTTGTCAACTTGTGATAGGATGAGGAATGAACACATTTTGGTCAATGTGCCAAAGAGGGGGAGATTCAAATTTGAATTTGATAGTAAATGTTGAGTTTGACTTGTGCAAGGGACATATAAGAGCCATGTAAGAGCTCATAAATGCTTTGTTGGATGTACATGTCCACTTGCATTTGAATTCAAACTTGAGGGAATATTCCTCAAAGATGCCATGTTGATGGAAAATGCTAAATTTATAAATGAATTAAAATGATATATCGGTGCAAGTGGGAAAATCTAGAGGATGTGATGGGTGGTTAGGTTAGTTTAATCAGGATTAGATTAACTTAATGATGATTAGGATGTTTTGACCCTTTTTGACTTGAATAGCCTGATTTATTTAAATCAAGAGGGAGAAATATGACTTTTGAGATTTAATTAAATAAAGTCTTGATTTATTTAATCAAAGAGGGAATGATAGGCTTAAATTAAATAAAGCTAATTTATTCAATTTAAGTGGATAATTATTAGAGATTAAATGAACCTGATTTACCTAATGAGTGGATTAATGTGAATTTGATTTATGAATGAGCAGATGCATATGCATAATGCTAATTTCACGTGTCTACAAATATAATCATCTTGATAAAAATAAATGTCACTCAGTGGTGCTAAACACTTTATACAAAAATTATGAGTGAGGCAACCATCAAAAAAACCCAATACAACTCAATTAAACATTCATTCTATTAAACCTTCAAGCTTAATAACATGTAAAAGGTATAAAATCATCATGAATAAGAATCATTATCTTTCAACCATGATACATAAACAAGAACATTATGCATGAAAAAACACTATATATGCACACCATATGGTGTGATACAACCATTAAAAAAACCAAATACAACTCCACGACATGCATTTTATTTGACCTTCCACATGTAATTTGTATTATCATAATGCACATCAATGAATGTTGCTAACCATAATGCATAAATAAGAAAGCTAGGCATACCATACGGGCTTGATGCACACTAGTCATAATGCACACTTCACACAAAATTAATCACTCACGATATTATCATATATGTCAATCAACCTTGATGCATGAACAAACACTATATATGCACACCATATGAGTGTGATACAACCATTAAACAAACCAAATACAACTCCATTGAAATGCATGTCATTTGACCTTCCACATGCAATTTGTATTATCATAATGCACAAAAATGAATTTTGCTAACCATAATGCATGAATAAGAAAACTAGGTATACCATATGGGCTTGATGTGCACTAGTCATAATGCACACTTCACACAAAAGCAATAACAGGGTATGTGCAAGAACAACATGGAAAAAATAGGTCCTTAAGTGGCAATTTTTTTTGAAAAATTAGAGTTAGGTAACTTGACATAAAAACTTGAATAAGTTTTCTATATTATTTCAAAAATATGTAAGAATAAAATCTATAGAAAATTTAATGTAGTTTCTAAACTACTAGGTTTATTTCAAAAAGAAAAAAATCTACTTGGTAAAAATTTGAAATTTCAATGTAGTAGTACTTCAATTTCAGGGAAAAAATAAGAAGTAGGTGTCTGTCTAACCACCCTAACCACAATAAATTAATAGTATTTTTTTATAAGATTTTAGATATATGTATAGGACTCATGTTTGGATGTGATGCTTATTTTTTTGTAATTTTTTTCCTAGTAAATAATTAATTATGATTTTTTGTTTACAAATTTTAAAAAATATAAAAACTCATATGTTTGACCACCTTAACTTGGTCAAAACTTCATGAAATTCAATTTTATTTCTTTTAATCCTATGGTATGTGAAACATAGAATGTGACACATGTTTCAGATTCAAAAAATGTGATATCGTTTGAAAGCTATAGATGTTTTTCAATCAGTCTGTCAATCAGATTTCAGTCATAATTCAAATAGAAAATGAATAATAATTATTTATTAAATTCAAAGTAAAGCATAATTTATATTGGTGGAAAGCTAAGAATATCCTTTAAAAACCATTTTTGTTTCATCAATTTTGGGTAAAAAAAAATTTGTCAGTCACATACCCTACAAATACCCATCATATTGCCACTTTTTGGCCCGTCATGATCCTGCACATACCTAATAGTCATATGATATTGTCATATATTTCAATCAACTTTGATGCATGAACAAACATGCTATATTTCAATTGTTATGCCATTCAGCCTAATGCAATTGAGGTTTTTTATTTGGTAAGAATTTGTGTAGGAAAAGAAAATGAGACATGATGATATAGGTGGATTTGAACAAATGAAGATGCTTTCCTAAGCATTGAAAACTCTATCAAACAAAGCGATGTTGTTGTCCTAAGTGTTGAAATTGAAGCAAAATAATTGAAAACTAAAATTAACCACTTAGAAAAAGAATGAAAAGATAAGAAGAAGATTTTATCATCAATGAAAAGGACATTAGTATACTCTAAAAACATTTCCAACATGTATGGGCGGGTATGTTTAGGATAAGCATGGTATTTCTTGAACCCAAACATGTCGAAACAACTTGAGCTATATTGGATCAACAATATCCCTTGAGAGTCCAAAGTGTTAAAAGGAAGCAATATTTGACAAGTTGTTACTTGGTAACCATGTCACCTAGAAAAAATATGTCTAAGGCTATGAGATCATGTAGGTCCCCTCTACAATATCTTCTCTTGGTTTTCATATAACTCTAAGGCATTTTCCCATGGTGTCAAGTTTTCAGTTGATGGAAAAATGGTCAGATGGATGCATTGTAAAGTTGCAAAGGGGTGCAACTTTTTTTCTTCTCCTCATGTGACCAAACTAGTAGTTCCAACACATCTAGATTAGTTGGTTTAGGCTACTCATGGTCCTTTTTTGAACCCAAACATGCTAAAATAGTCCAAGCTACATTGGACTGGAAATATCCCTTAAGAGTACATAGTGCAAAAAGGTAGCAATCTTTGATGAGCAATTACTTGGAAATTATGTCACCTAGAAACAATCCATCTAAGGCCACAGGATCATGTAGGGCCCCTCTACAATAAATTCTCTCTATTTTTTATATCTCTAAGGCAGTTTCCCATGGTGTCAAGTTTTCAGTTGATGAAAAAAGGGTCAGATGGATGTAGTGTAAAGTTGCAAAGGGGTGTAACTTTCATTCTGCTCCTCATGTGGCCAAATCAACATTTCCAACATGTTTGGATTGGCGGGTTTAGGCTAGGCATGGTCTTGTTTCAAACCCAAACATGTCAAAACAAACTGAGCTATATTTGATCTGTGATATCCCTTAAGAGTCCAAAGTGCAAAAAGGCAACAATATTTGATGAATTGTTACTCAAAAGCCATGTCACCTAGAAACAATCCACCTGAGGCACCTTTACAATAACTTCTCTTAGTTTTTGATTTCTCTAAGGAATTTTCCCATGGTGTTGAGTTTTTAGTTGATGGAAAAAGGGTCAAATTCATGCAGTGTAAAGTTACAAAGGGACTGTGACCCTTTCATTCTGCTCCTCATGTGACCAAACCGATAGTTCCAACACATCCAAATTGGTGGAATTAGGAAAGGAATGGTAATGTTTCAAACCCAAACATGCCGAAACAATTTGAACTACATTGAATCGATGATATCCCTTAAGAGTCCAAAGTGCAAAAAGGCAACAATCTTTGATGAGCTATTACTCAGAAACCATGTCACCTATCTAAAAAATATGTCTAAGGCTATGAGATCATGTAGATCCCCTCTATAATAAAATATCTCAGTTTTTGATATTTCTAAGGGGTTTTCTTGTGGTGTTGAGCTTTTAGTTGATGGAAAAAGGGTCAGATGGATGTAGTGTAAAGGTGCAAAGGGGTGTAACTTTTTTTCTACTCCTCATGTGACCAAATCGATAGTTTTAACACATCTGGATTGGTGGTTTTATGCTAGGAGTTAGTGAATAATTGAATCATTTACTCAAATACATGTAAGCCATGAATTACACACATGAATATAAAGTATACATTGGAATACTCATAAGTCACAAAGTATACACATAAATTATAAATTATACACTTGAATACACATAAGTAATAAGTTGCAAGTCCTTATCAACACCCATACCTAAAAAATTCAAGATATAATTTACACAATACACATGATTTCATCATTCAAGAATTGTTATCAAATATAGAATTTACAAATTTTCATGTAGGCATACAACAAACAACCCTAATACATATTCATTTCCCACTAGGGGAAGGAAATATATCACATGTTTCCTTCATGATTGACTATATGGAGCTTCTGTTGATTATTTTGTCTTTCAAATGTGCTAACTAGTCATCCTCTCTTCACTCGTCTAGAGATGCAACTGATAGAATAAGAAGTATATATGATAATATATAGAAATTGAAAATTGTGGAATGGAATATAACAAAATAATCACAAACAAATAATCATCACACTCTTCCACAATAGTAGCATGTTGAAATTTTGGAGTGACAAGCACCTGTAGCAACCATCAAGATAGCAATTAAACTACATACAATCATCATGAATTTTTTTAATAATAGACCATAGAAGAGAAAATATAATGTCAAATTTACTAATATGTTGCATACCTCTGCCAAAGGATCAAAACTGACTATTGTTGCAACAACTTCATGGTCCATCATGCCATGAACATCACAATATACTTAGAATGACAAATCTATATGATCACAATAGAAAAGATGCTTAGAATAACAAATCTATATTATTCTAAACAACCTACATGATAATGAAATGGTAATGAAACTAGAAAAGATGCTTAAAAAAAATTATATATTATTCTAAACAACCTAAATGATAATGAAATGGCAATGCAAACTAGAATAACAAATCTATATTATTTTAAACAACCTAAATAATGAAACTTAGCAGATCAAGAAATTTAATTATTATGAAAATTAATCAAAATAAGATCAACAATGTCATACTTGTCCCATACAACAAATGATCTACTACTCAAGTGTGACTAAAGGGTCATCTCTTACCTTCAAAGTATCAAGTAATGCTTCATGATCAATACTACTAATTGTCCATAGTTCCTTTATTTTTGATCTAGCATGGTGTCTCAATAACTTAATATTTTTTTCTATAACAAGTTGTGAATACATGAGAATGGTTTTGTTTTTCTCATAGTCTTCAAATTTAGGTATACCATTCTTTCTAATCATATATGTTCGCAACCAAGTTTTAGAAACATCTGAACCTGTAGGATCATTATTATTTTATCAATAACAAATCTATATTATTCTAAACAACCTAAATGATGATGAAATGGTAATGCAAACCAGAAAAGGTGCTTAGAAAAAAAATCTATATTATTCTAAACAACCTAAAGGATGATGAAATGGTAATGCAACCAAGTTCTGTAAACAACAACTGAAACTATAGGATACATGAACCCATCATCATCTATCATTGGTTGTGTTAGCTTCTTCTTTTCTCGTACACATTGTGCCAACCAATAGTTTGATCCCTCTTCATTCCACTACAATGCTACAGCTGCATAGACGTGTCCTGGCTATACAAAATATGAAAGATGGTCATAGTCAAGTGAACTCTCTATTTCATCTTCTAAAGAGGATTATTCTATAGATAAAGGTGTTAGGTAATGTGGAATCCATGTATCTAGCCACTCACTTGACTTGCATTGATCCAATCATAGTGAATATAATTTTGATAAAAAAAAGCCAACTCTCATGTCCATATGGTCCATGCACCCACATCTGAGCTTTGAAATGAATACATCTTTGAAGATTCTCTAATTGTTTGGTATTCAAATTTTTCTCACCGTGCCCTCCTCAACCAATCAAAAGAACCTGCACACTTGTGAATCAAGTGTCCTCATGATAATGCATAAGTACACCAATCAAAAATAAAACATGCAACACTGAATGTTGCACCACATCTAATCCTTATTTGTTTCTTAACCAAAGCTCTCTTCACACATGTACCTATGCCATCATGCTTTCCTTTTCCATTCCTAGCTTTAAAAACCTCCAAATATGTGGTACACCCCTCTCTATATGCATCGTGCTCAACCAATAAAATATGTGATCATTCTTGAATGACCTTGTGCAGTTATCTAACCAAATGAGATGTTGACCCATTGCAATACCTTTTTCCTGCAATAACTCAAAAAAAAATTCAAAACAATGTTGCACAAACTTAGATGAATGAGATCTATCGTCACTCATATAAAAATGGTACTCCCTAATTATCTTCTTGTCCTCTTTTGTACTATTAGCAACATGTCTATATGTTATGTGGACAAAAATAACAATTTGAATAGAAATATAATATTCTGATTATACTTCGTTATGTGGTTGCAATGTGTAATTTTTAGAAAAATCAACAACAGATACAATAGTTCCAATCATAAAAGAGTCCTTACACATTCTGAATTTCCAATCCATCCATTGTGACTTGTGGCTATGCCTTGCATACTTATAGAGTTTTTGTTTCTTAAAATTAGAAATAAAATCAACAATACATACCTCTCTTGTAACTAACTCACATCTAGAGCCTTCACCTCCACTCTCCATGTGTACTTAACTATCTCAAACCTTTTTTATCATCAATCTTGTTACCAAAATCATGTTTGATGCCCTCATGAAAGCATGTTACAAACTTTGATAAATCACCACACTGTAAAAATGTTTCATTTAAACAATAATTTTTATAAAGAAAAGAAACCATCACCTCTAACACATAAAAATGAATCTAACAAGTCCCAAGATGACTTGGGAAGTAGCATTGCATGACACACCTGCAACATTTCATTGGTATGCATAGTAGAATGAATATGGCATAATAATTCATGATACATTGAAAACTCGATGTGGTATGTACAACAAAAAGTATTAAAAACATTAATAGTTACGTGCAATAAAATGGCTTGCAAGACTCAAAGGCCTTGTATGAGATTTGAAAATTTGCATGTGCTTCACAAAATTGTTTGCAAATATTGTTTGGCTACATTCCAAGAAATGTTTAAGATGTGGTGTGCAATCTTTATTACCTTTTCTTAAATTTAAAACATCCTTTACATTGGTGATACTCTAGAGTGAGAGTCCCAAAATTGTCCAATTTGCATCTTTACATTATTAGTTAGCTTCTTATAAGCCCATGTCTCATTTTGAAAAGGTCTATCAATTCTTCCTCTTCTTGAGAGTTCTCTATTCAATATTTTATGATTTAGATTTAATTCAATACAATTTTATCTCATTAAATGAGCCTTTCTCAAATGATGGATTACTAGTGAGGTTGTCATCACTCTATGAGAAATTGTTTTATCTTTTTACTTACTAGTCTTTCTAATAGAAGTGAGAGCAATAAAAAGAATTTTGAAAATAATAAAAAAAATTCTGACTTTTTGGTGACACGAGTCTTCAATTCTGTTTATAATGGTCTCATTTTGTAAGAATTTAGCAATTGTACAAAAGTTGATATTCTTTGGTTAATGTCTTATCGAAAAAGTATTGATTGAACATATTGGTAGCCCATAATTGAACCATTCATGGTGACCTTTTTCCATTAATATTATCTATTATGTTCTCATCTATTTGAAGAAACCATTTAGGGGTTCTCATGTAATTAGGTTTTACATAATTTTCATTTTCAATATTTTCAATGTTATCAACATTTTAATTAAAAATTTTATTTTCAAGTTCAATGTTATCAACATCTTCATTTTTAGTTCAATGTTAACAACATTTTCATTTTCAAGTTCAATGTTATTAACATTTTTATTTTCAATATTTTCAACATTTTCATTTTCAATGTTGTTAACATTTTCATTTTCAATTTCCACATTTTCAATCTCAATATGATGTTCAATATTTTCAAATTCTATTTCATATTCACTTGAAATAACATTTAATAGTGGAGAAGAGGCTTCAACTTGAGCATTTGTCATACCTTGTCTTCTTTTCCTATGACTCTATCTATCTTTTACTCTACATGCTTCAATTTGATTTTCTATTATTTTTCTCTTTCCTTTTCTCTTACAACGACTACTACTCCCCATTGCACAAACAAAAAAAAAACACACAAATGATTGTAAGAGTTAATAATATACATAAAAGAATCTCCCAAAAGCTGAAATTTGTCTAGTACAGATAGAAAGCATCGGATTTTAGTGATAGAAGGAATGTGGGGACCATTAGAATGCTCAAAATGGTCCCTTTTCTTTTATATAACTCACTAGACGAATATTTGTTTCAAAATGTATATCCGTTACAAACAAATATCCATTTTAAATGAATATCCGTTATGATTTGGACAATATTTAACCTATTGTTGCTCGTGCTTCTATTTTTTAACCTATAACAAAAAAATGGATCTATTTATAATGGATATCCATTACAAATAGATATTCATTATAAATGGATATCCCTTTAGTTTTAATTTTTTTTTTTAGGCGAAAGGATATGTGCCTATATAATATATTAATATAAAAGGATGATTACAAAATTGTCAAAAATGACAAAGAGAAGAGTCTTCAAAAAGTATACATATGTTATGATTATTTATCTACCACACATATCCCCAATACAACAACCCAATGCCAAAAGTGGATATCTCTACCAAAAACATTAAAATGCTATTCATAACCCATATTCACTGATATTTCCCCATATAAAACCTTGAACATATTCATTTGATGAGGGCACAACCCAAGACATAGAAAATAACCCACAAACAAGAGAATAATTTTATTATTCAGAAAATGGAACTTCTAACATGCAGAGGATCTCAAATCCCCAAGTTTTACAACACATGCAAGTTACAGAAAACTACAAAATCACCCTTTCACAATATGCGAGCTTGTCCCCAAAAGTTACCCAAAAATACTAGAAACCTGCCCATAAATAGAGCTCCTCTTTAGTTTGGAGCCAAAACAACATTAAAATTTGAGTTTAGGCGGGTTGGCACCAAAAATTTACAACATGAAGTTCAAATTTCAAAAGAGCATTTGCAATGGTATCTTCTAGAAAGTGCGCCAACTTCTCGGGGCCATAACTTTTGATCCGGGACTCTGATTCGTGAACCGTTTGAATCGTTGGAAAGGTTTCGAAGTCAAGAACACGCTCAAAATTTGCTACACCGATTTTGGAAATTTTTGGGGCCAATCCGGGAGCTCTAAGTGCCTCAAATCCCACTCGGAAGATTTTCAGGTGCAAATATGGAAAACTAAAAATGCAATATCTTTCAACCCAGGAACAGAAAATAAAAACCATAAATTGGGAATTTCATTATGAAGAAAAGGGTATCCAAAAATATAAAAACATCTAAAAACCAAGAAACTTGAAATTTAACTATTTTTGGGTGATGCAAGATTGCCCTTACACCACTGGATGCTCCTACATCATCATCATATACAAAATACTAACTGAAATACTACATGTATAAACATATGTCACTAACTGAACCCTACTTATAGACCCTCCCTAAATGCCTAGCACTAGAATGAACTAGATTAAAACCACCCCTACGAGAGCAGTGAAATGATTTTTCATCTTGTACTCCTTGAGAAAGCACCCTCATTTGACTTGCTGCAATTTCCTATGAGTGAACTGTAATATTGATATCAGGAACTTGAGGAGCCATTTTGTTACTCTTGCAAATTAGTGGCCCACCAGACACTTGTAGACCTTGAATTCAATTATGAGCTTTAAGGAAAGAGATGGCATGATATTTCCTTTTAAATTGATCCTCTTCCTCCTAGTTGAGCTCAAAGTGATATTTATTAAGTGCTTGATTCAAATAAGATGAAGAATCATGCATATTAGATAAAATCATTCCTTGAAATTCCTCTGCATATCTCTTCTTGTGATGGATAAAGTGTCAAGGAAATAGTCCCCCAACAAATCCATCTCCCTTGGTGAAATCATATTGATGCACCCATTTTAGCAAAGTATTATCCTCCAAGTAACACCCGAAAACCACCTTATTTTCTATTACTTGTAGAGTATTATAGTTTTGTACAAAATCAAGAATATTGGATACAAAGATAGATAAGAGGTTTGCTCGGAAGATAATTCATTATGAATTTTTATGTATAAGAATCTCTTTACCGATAATTGTTTTGGTACACTTCAACACCAATGAGCAGTTCACCTTGAAAAATGATTGCAATTTCTCCATTTCAATACAGTCAGAGATTGGCTCTTCCCATGCCCACACCACCACTGGAACTCTATAGTTACGAGCACGAAACTCCATTAGCCTGAAACCTACAAAAAACTGTTGGCTTGAAACTTGCAAAGAAACAAAGCTTTCGATGACTCTTTTGAAGAAGAAAAAGCAAAGGTCACCTTCAGGAAAGTTCCTTTTTTATTAGAATTTTCTAAGCATCAAATAATAAATCCATTCATTTCCACATTTCTCAAATGGAGGACTAAAGAAAAGATAAGGTTTTGATTGCTAGCATGATTCAAATATACTTTGGCAATGAAAAATCTCTAATATTCTATCCATTCACATGCATTGTGCAACCCCCATAATGTAAAATTTTCCACCTCCTCCTATTAATAATGTGAAATAATCATGACTAATCATGTTTAGTACTTAATTTGTACTCACAAAAAATGAGATATTAGATGCAAAAATCATTACCACAACAAACCTCCAAATTCTCATCCACCGATAAAACTATTTAGATATAGATAAGTTGATATAACCATACTTCTACTACTCTAAATTTAACAATGCAGGAAAGCTACAAAAGTTGGAGCGAATGGCCCTGCCAACCATCTCATAAAAAATCCACTTAAAACATGAATTAATCATGTGCATTATCACTTTTGAAGAATATGATCTCATCTTGGTGATGTTTAATGAGATGATTAACATCTTTATAACATACTTCATAGGAAATTCATCCATGAGAGATTATGGATTTGAAATTTGATAAGATAGGCTCTAGTCTAGTTAAATGAATTAGCTTAAGATTATAAAATACATTCTTTTTTCTATTATTTCCCTTAACTTTGATAATTCTTGAATATTATTAATATTCTCTTTGAAAAAAAATTCCTTCTTATCACACCCAATATTGGCTAAATGATTTGCAAGAATATTGCCCTCCCAGTAAATATGAGAGATCTCACAATCATCAAATTCATCTAACATTTTCCATACAATCTACAAAACATATTGCATAGACCAATTAAAGCAAGCTCTTTCTTTTCAAGCATTTACCACTATTGAGGAATCACCTTCTATATGAGTTGCTTTGATCTAGAGTTGTATTGCAAGAAGTAGTCCATAAAGTAGGGCCATTGACCCCACCATATTATTAGTCCCTAGTGGTAGAATTATTGATCTAGCTGAATTTACAAAACCTATTGCATCCCTAATGCAAACGCATATCCCTAAAGTTTTAGGATTTCATCTAGAAGCCCCGAGGTATGTGTAGGATCATCATGGAAAAAACAAGCCCTTAAGTGGAAAAAAACATTAGAAAAATCAAAGTTAGGCAATTTGACGTAAAAATTTGAATAATTTATCTATATTATTTCAAAAATATGTAAAAAATAGAATCTATAGAAAATTTAATGTAGTTTCTAAACTACTAGGTTTATTTAAAAAAAGAAAAATCTATTTGGTGAAAATTTGAAATTTCAATGTAGTAGTGATTAAATTTTAGGGAAAAAAATAAGAAGTAGGTGTCTATTTGACCACCCTAACCACAATAAAATAATAATATTTTTTGAATAAAATTTTAGATATAAGTAGAGGACTCATGTCCCAATGTGATGCATATTTTTTTGTAATTTTTTTCCATGTAAATAATTAATTATGATTTTTTTTATTACAACTTTTAAAAAATATAAAAACTCATATGTCTGACCATCTTAACTTGGTCAAAACTTCATGAATTTATTTTTTTAATCCTATAGTATGTGAAGCATAGAATGTGATGCATGTTTTGGATTTAAAAAATGTGATACCATTTGAAAGTTATAGATGTTTTTCAATCATCCTATCAATCAAAACTTTAGTCGTAATTCAAATAGAAAATGAATAATAATTATTTATTAAATTCAAAGTAAAGAATAGTTTATATTGGTGGAAAGTTGAGAATCTCCTTTGAAAACCCTTTGTGTTTCATCAATTTTGGGTAGAAAAAAAGTAATCAGTCACATACCCTAAACATACCCATCATATCGCCACTTTTTGGCCCACCATCATGATCCTACATATACCCCCCGTCAAAGTTCAATTTATAGAAGCCTTCTATTGGTGGGAGACATTTAATTGTACTCCTATCCACTTTTGCATTATAAGTTTGTTTTAGGATTCCTTTAAAAGGAAGAATTATATACTTCCAATTCTTCAGTATGTTATTATCCCATGACAAAAATATTGCCCCCACATTTTTGTGATCTTGAACCCAGGTATTTACTACTTCAGAAATTGACTTTTCAATCAAAGAATGAACAAATTGGATAGAGGTAGAGTTTTTTCTAAAGATTTTTTTGTTCCTTTCCCACCATATAGCCCATACAACTAGTGTTGTGGTAGCTTTCTAGATGCATGCAAAAAAAAAGACTTGTATAGCATAGGCTAGTCAGAAAAAATATTCCAAACTAAATTTGGCAATGGAGCATAGTAGTTCATTTTTTCCAAAACAAAAAGCCAACAAGATTGAGCAAAAGAACATTGCAGAAATAAGTGATCATGGTACTCAAGAGTTTGATAACATAAGACACAACTCAAGGGCTCCACAAGTCCTAATTTAACTAACTAATCACTTGTTAGAGCTCTTTTTCTCATCACTAACCATGCAAAGTTTCCCACTTTTGGTAGGACTGCGTTGTTCTAGCAGAATGAGAATGCCCTCTGAGATTGAATGGAGTCACCCCTATTAAGAATTTCCTTGTACCCCTAGTTAATTGAATAAGATCTGTTCTTGGATGGTGCCCATATTACACGATCAAATTTCCCTGATAAGAATACTATTCTACTATCCATAAACTATGTCAATAAATATTTTTGATCCTTTGATATTTGCAAAGAAGAAAAGTTTTTCTAAACCACCCTCCCTGATGAAGACTCAACTGAGTTAACATAGTCTATTAACTTTGTCCCCCACATATGAGAAAAGACCAGGATGGCTAATTGCAACTCTTGACAATCTCTCAAAGGTGGATGCCCATTCCAAGAGTTACTCCAAAAGTTAACTTCATCTCCCTTATTGACCTCCCAGGAAATATATGATGTAACCACCTTTCTTCATGAGATCATGAAATTCCACATGGTTGAACCTTTAGGGGAATTAGAAACTTTGAAAATTCTCTTAGGATCTTGACTGTCAAGATATTTTTCCCTCACCAATGAACACCATTTGGACTTTGGTTTGGTATACATTTTCCAAATAAGTTTACCACCAAAAGCCTATTTTATTTTGGAGATATCATGTAGTCCCACTCCTTTGATTTATTCTAATACCATACTATCCAATAAGATTAAAGGGATTTTTTTGGCATCATTCATATTCCCTTTCCAAAGGAAGCTTCTTATAATATTCTGAATTTGTTCAACTACTATTTTGGGAGCCCTTAAAACTAAAATAAAATAGTTAAATATTGCAGAAAGAACTAATTTTATCAATAGAACTCAACCTGAAAAGGATAGCCATTGAGCTTTCTAGGCACAAATTCTTTGCTTAATTCTCTCAATAACATTAGACCAGTAAGCTAGTTTATTGCCCCCCATGAAAAATGGAATACCTAGATACTTACAAGGCAGGTTCACCACTTGTAATCCCAATAATTTGATCATTTTTATTTTTATAGCAGCTTTAGAATTGAACACGTAGATTTTTGAATTTTGAGCATTTATCCTTTTACCTGACACCAGTGAGCATTTATCCAAGACCTCTTTTATTTTCTTATATTTTGAAAGAGTTGCTTTCCCATATAATAAGGTGTCATATACAAATAAATTATGAGTAATTGACACATCTTTTTGGGGGATAAGAATTCCTTGCCATAAGCCCTTAGAATGATTCTCCTTTATAGCCCTACTCAATGCCTCTACCATGATTATGAAAAGAAAAGGTGACAAAGGGTCACCATGTCTTACACATTGCATTGCTCTAAAGAACCCACATTGAGAACCATTGATTATCACTAAGAAATGTGCTCTTGATAAGCGTGATGATATCCACTTGCACCATTTTTTAGAAAAACCAAACTTATCCAAAACTTTGATAAGAAATTCCTAATCCAATATGTCATAAGATTTCATCATGTCCAATTTTACAATAAAAGATGGCAACTAACTTTATTTGATAGAGTGAAGCACCTCGTGCACCACCAATGTCCCTTCTACAGTTTCTCTTACCAGAACAAAACCTCCTTGCTCTAGAGAAATGATTTTTGGGATGAGGGGTTGCAATCTCAAATAAATTTCCTTTGTGAAGATCTTGTAAACTATATTGTAGAGTGAAATGGGTCTAAAGTCTACAAAAGTTTTAGGCTCCTTTACCTTTGGTAGCACAACTATATTGGTGACATTGAAATGCTTTATCATTGTTCCTAATCTGCGTGATTCATCAAGAGCTATGAGTAGGTGAAAATCCAACACATCCCAACATTTCTGAAAAAATAATGTTGTGAAACCATCAGGTCTTGGAGCCTTTCCAAGGACATTGAAAAAACCACTTTCCTTAGTCTAATAATGTGAATGGTTTGAATAATGCATCATTATCATTTTGAGAAATGAGATTTGGCACTACAAAAAGAAAGTCTTGCTATTCTTTATTCCCCTAAGTAGAAAAATTTTGTGGAGAGAGAAGATCCTTGAAGAATTTAACTCCCTCCTTTTGAATTTCTTTTGCACTATGGATTTGATTCCCCAATCTTGTTTCGTGTATTGAAAAAATAGTTTTTGAAGCTCTTTTATTTTGAGTGGAAGCATGAAAAAATTGGTATTATGATCCCCCTCCTTTAGCCATAGTTCTCATGATTTTTTCTACCAATACACTTCTTCCCACTTACCTAGTTTTTCCCATAATTGTTGAAGATCCTTCTGCTTCTCATGGATAATAGAATCCATTCTATTCTGAATAGTATAATCATGAATATCTGCCAACTATGTAGCTACCTCTTCCTTCAGTACAAAAATATTTTTGAAAGTGGTCACATTCCATTCCTTGAATTTCCACTTAACATATTACAATTTTTTAAAAAACTAAAAAAAATTGTGCCTTTCTAGAGTGGTGCACTTACCTACCACTATCTTAGTAAAGGAAGAAATAGAAGATGCCTCAGCCACATTTTCTCAAACTTGGAAGAAGGCTTATGCATTGTCTTAGTTTTAGGAATTATTATTAGCATAATATTATTAATACATTATATTATGATATATTTTATATTATATATTAAACATATTGTATATTATGATATATATATATATATATATATATATATTAAATATATTATATATTATGATATATATTCATTATTGTTGGCTCCATGGTTGTTGTTGCACCAAAAGGTCAACCTATTGATTCTTGATACAACCTTTAGACTTAATGGATCCATGGGAGGTGGTTAGTCCATGTCATGAATCCCTAGGGGAGCACTAACCATTTTCCAACAATCTCCCCTCAACATTACCCGAGGGGATTCAAACCCAACACCTTTGACTCTGATACTAATTGTTGGCCCCACAATTGTCATTTCACCAAAAGGTTGACCTATTAATTCCCAATACAACCACCAGAGTTAATGGATCTAGGAAGGTGGTTAGTACATTTCACAAATCTTGAGGGGAGCACTAATCATCTACCAACAATTATATATTAATATACTAAATTAATATTATATATATCTATATAATATATCTTAAATATATTAATAATATTATTAAGGTTATATTAAATTAATATATTATATAGTATATAAATGATATTATATTATATTATATATATATCCCTCTCTCTCCCTCTCTCAGGTCCCTCCCACTCCCTCTCCTCTCTCTCCCTCCCTCTCTCTAGTCTCTCACTCTCTCTCCCTCTTAGGTAATTATCTCTTTCTATCTTTCTCCCTCTCAGTCTTAGGTCCCTCCCACCCCCTCTCTCTCACTCTTAGGTATCTCTCTCCCACTCTCCCTATCTCTCTTCCCCACTCTCTCTCTCCCTCTACCTTTGTCTCTCTCCTTCTCTCTCTCTCTCTCAAGTCCCTCCCACTCCCTCTCTCCCACTCTCTCTCTCTCCCTCTCCCTCTCACTCTCAGGTCCCTCCCACTCCCTCTTGAGCTCCTCTCAGATATCTCTCTCCCACTCTCCCTCTCTCAAGTCCCACTCCCTCTCCCTCTCTCTCTTTAGCTCTCTCCCTATCTCTCCCTCTCAAGTCTTTCTCTCTTTCTCTCTATATCCCTCTCACTCTAAATTCACTCCCACTCCCCCCCCCCTCTCTCTCTCTCTCTCCCCACTCCCTCCTCTCTTCCTCCCTCTCTAGTCTGTCTCTGTCTCTATCTCTCTATCTCTCTCTCTCTCTATCTCTCTCTTTCTCTCTCTCAGGTCCCTTCCACTCCATCTCCCTCTCCCTCTCCCTTTCTCCCAGGTCTCTCCATCTCTCTCCATCTTAGGTCTCTCTCTTTCTTCCACTCTCCCTCTATCTCTCAAGTCTCTCCCCCTCTCTCCCTCTCACTCTCAAGTCCCTCCCACTCCCTCTCTCTCCCTCTTAGGAATTTCTCTCTTTCCCTCTCTCCCTCTCCCTCTCCCTCTCTCTCTCTCTTCCCCCACTTCCTCTCTCCCTCTCTCTCCCTCTCTCTCCCTCTCTCTTTCTCCCTCTCAATTATTTCTCTTTCTCTCTCTCTCCTCTCCCTCTCCCTCTCCCTCTCCCTCTCTCCTCCACTCTCTCTCACCCTCTCTCCCTCCCTCCCTCTCTTTGTCTCAACTCTCTCTCTTTCTCTCTCTCCCTTTTAACTTATATATATTAATATTAATATATTAGTATATATATTAATATTAATATATTAATATATATTAATATTTTTATTATTATGGTATATATTACATAGTATATAAGTTATATCATATATTAATATGTATGCATGGGGAAGCTTCAAATATTATACAATAAATAATGGATATCCATTAGTGTTCAATTTTTATAAACCAAATAACACATAAAACCAATAATATGTATTATTAATATATAATAAATGTATTATATATTAATATATCATAATATATTATAAATAGTATATTATATACTATATAATATATATTTTATAATATATAGTATATAAATAATATATTATATATTATATATTATATATTTAATACTCTCTCCCTCTCTAGCTCTGGCACTACTATTGATATACAACTTGTATTTTGTATTGAACTTTTGAACATAGTAATTAAGAATTTTGTTATCAGAATCCTGACGTCCAAAATACATATCCCCTCTAACAACCTTGATGGAAATATTACCCTTTCAAATAGAAAGAACTAACACATCAAACATACTTCCACCCAAATCGAAGATGAGAAAACTTCTTTCTCTAGTGAATACATCATGGAAGCCATAAGTTATAGTTGTGGCCATTGGCTCAATAATTGTTCACATGACATTGAGGCCTACAATCTTACCAACATCCTTTATGTCCCTCTTCTACATATCATTAAAATAAGTAGAAACAATACATTTACTACATTCTTCACCTCACATTAAAATACGAAGCATGAATGAGATCTCTTCAGGCACAAATAACTCTATCTTATCTCCCTCCCATTCCCTCTCTCTCTTAGGTCTCTCCCATTCCTTTTCTCTCTCTTTTAGGTCTCTCCCTCCCACCCTAACTAGATAAATCTCTCTCTCAAGTCTCTCTCTATCCCTCCCTCTCAGGTCTTTCTCTGTTTCTCTCTCTCCCTCTCACTCTCAGGTCCCTCTGTCTCTCTCTCTCGTCTCTCCCTCCCTCTATTTTTCTCTCTTAGTTTTCTCCCACTCCCTCTCTCTCTCAAGTCTCTCCCTCCCGAGCTATCTTTCTCTCTCAGGTTTCTCTCACTCCCTCTCAAGTCTCTCTCTCTCCCTCTCTCCCTCTCAACTCTCTCTCTCTTCCTCTCAAGACTCTCTCTCTCTCTCTATGGTACCTTCCACTCCCTCTCTCTCTTAGGTCCCTCCCACTTCCTCTATCTCTCAGGTCTCTCCCACTCCCTCTATCTCTTTGTCTATCTCTCTCAAGTCTCTCCCTCCCACACTCTCTCCCTCTTAGGTCTCTCTCTCTCTCCCTCTCAAGTCTCTTTCTATATCCCTCTCCCTCCTTCTCAGGTCTCTCTCTCTCTCTCTCTCAAAATCCATCTGTCTGTTTGTCCCTCCCTCCCTCTCTCTCCCTCCCTATTAGGTCTTTCTCTCTCTCAAGTCTCTCCCTCTCTCTCTCTTGCGAATTGGTCTCACATCAATAAATATATAATATAATAATATATAATATAATATATAATATAATACATAATACATAATATATAATATATTAGTATATTAGTATATATTAAAATATTAAATATTATGTATTACAAATAATATAGATAACAGTTATCCATTCTGAATGGATATGCGTTGTTTTTGAAAAATTCAATAGGCTCGGGATTTGGCTCAAGATTTGGTCCAGGATTTCCTAACCTAGAAAGTCAACCCAAAAAATATGTTTATAAAATTTTCTTAGTTTTTTGAAGCTTTCCCTTATGGTTGACAACCTTTTTTATTTGAATTTCATGAAACGAAAAAGGTTTATAGAAAAAATTGTCAACTTTCCACCAATATAAGATATGCTTTATTTTGAATTTAATAAATAATAATTATTTATTTTCTACATACATTACCACTAAAGTATTGATTGATAAGCTAGTTGAAAAACTTTTATTTCAAAATATTTCACATTTTTTCGAATCTAAAAGATGTGTCACATTCTACGCTTCACTTACTATAGGATTAAAAAAAAAAAAATCATAATTTTTTTACCAAGTTATGGTGGTCAAACAAACACGTTTTAATAATTCTAAAATGTTCTAATAAAAAAATCATAACTAATTATTTACATGAAAAAAATTACAAAAAAAATCTAGCACATCTGAGCATATGTCCTCTACATATATTGAAAGTTTCAAAAAAAAAAAAAAATCTTGTACTTAGGGTGGTCAAACATACACATGCTTCTTATCTTTTTCCTAAAAATTTAGTACCAGTGCATTGAAATTTTAATTTTTGTAAAATAGATTTTCTTTTTTCTAGAAAAAAGGACTAGTAGCTTAGAAACTATATTCAATTTTCTACAAGTAAACTGTTCTTGCATATTTTTCAAATTATGTTAATAACCTATTAAATTTTTTATGTCAAGTTGCTTAACTCTATTTTTCTTAGTTTTCATTGGCACTTAGGGGCGTAGTTTGGCCCCACATGATCCTGCACATACCCAAATTTCTTAATATACAATATATTAAAGTTATTTTATTAATGATTTATTATTAATCAAGATTACAAAAGTAAGCCAATGTTTAAGCTTTTAGACTTTGATATATCAAATTTTAAACTACTCCCAAAATGCTTAGGAACCAATTCACCACTTTTCTTTCTTTTTGTATAGATTTAAAAATTTCAAATATTATCAAAATTTTGTTTCTATCTAATCTTTATCTACTTCACACATATATTATACATATACAAACACACCATATATTTTATTTATTTAAAATATATTATTTTACATTAGATTTAAGAATGTTTTATTTTATTTGTAACTTTATTATGTAGTGGAAATTATACTTGGAAGACAATATGTTTACATATTGTTTAAGAATTATTTTATTATGAGATAGAAAACACTTAAAATTGTATAATATTTTTAATAATTTTCTTTAATTACTTTTTTAACTATTTACCATTTTCTTTTATTTTGTTCTAATTTTTTAAAAGTATAATAAATATTATATATTTATATGTAACTTATTATTTTATTTATAAGTTAGCATTTATGCCCATTTGGATTGGATAGTTAGTTTTTATAGTTTGCAAAGAAATGATGAAAAGGGAAACTCTCCCTTTCAAATTTGATCACAAACACACATAAAAGGCTATGCAAAAAGGCATAAAATTATCATGAATGACATAATAAGGAAGATAAATCTGCCATATGTATTATGTTCAAAATATGAAAATAAGCTACATAAACATGGAACTCATATGCTCCCATACAACATTGGCTCCACACATTAAAAAAAATGTAACTTAACATTCTGGCTTCATTCTGGTAGCATCTAGGTATGTAACTGTCAACTCCCTAAAAGCCTCCTCCAAATGAGCAAGCATCATTATATAGAAATTGTGTGAGAAGAAACCATGATTGGTTTTCTAAAACAACCTCCAATAATCACCTTGAAATCCAACACCCAACTTGAGAGATAAGAATATAAAATATAAAATAATTCCTTCCATTCATAACCTTCACATGGGTGTCTAACTTTTGGCCATTCACCTTGGTCAATTATGACACCTTCTTTGACTCCTGGTGGGCCCGATGGCTCCAAACATGGACATGCAACAACATGCAAAGCTTGTGGCACAAACGTGAAAAGGAATGCATAACATGCAAGCACGTGCACCCCAAGTGGTCCCCACCAATAATGGGACACCAAGGAGGGGCATTTTCCCAAATTTTCCTTAGAAAATATTCATAAATACATAATTCCCACCAAAATTACAATTACAATTTCACTCTGAGAGAAATTACAAAGTTGCAAATCAAAATATTTATTCTCCTAACACCTAAGCCCTTATTGAAAATAAACCAATTAAAATAACAATATTTTTGGTCATGTAGGATTCTCATTTCACCTTGGATGCTCTTGCATCATTCCTACTTAAATTTTAAATTTTAAATACTTTGACACTATTTAATCACATGTTTAAAAATAAAATTAAAAACTTTAATAAATTATTGATAAATTAATATAAATATTAGTACAAAATTTTTGGATTAAAATTGTGTGTAATTTTTATCATCAACGTTTTAAATCATACTCCATGATCCATCATCAGGATGTTGTGTAGAAAGAGAGAAGAGTGATGATGAATTATGAAGTATGATCCAAAATGTTGATGATAAAAATTGTACTCAATTTTAATCCAAAAATTTTGTACTAATATATCACAAACTGTGGAAACTTCATAGTGTTAATATAAGTGTCTTAAATGTATATATCTTAAAAACACTTGAAAATGCCAATCTCAAAATATGTATCATAAATAATTTGAAACTAACATCTGCCTGAAATCTTGTTAATTTGTATGCTAATTTATTTCAAAAGATATTTGCACCTCTTTTGTTGTCATGTTAGCTTAGTTGGACTTTTTTATTTTTGGATGTTTCTTTATTTTTCTGACTTTGCTTGAAAAGAGAATAAATGAAATCCACTTTGGCCATTAGCCATCATGTTAAGAGAAATCTTTGTAATTTCTCAAAAATAACTAAAATTGGAAGGATTCATAAAGAAAAATTAGCATTAGGTGAGATGACATAGTAATTGTGCACCCTAACTTCAAGACTCTCAAAAACTAGTCTATTAATGTCAAACAATTCTAATTTTTTGTCGCATTTTCTTTGGCTAGTTTATATCTTATACCTAAGGTTTCAAGTCATCACCATAAAATTTAATTCCTCAATTACACGTAGCCATAGAAGGCATTCCTAAAACACCACTTTTCTAACCCCCTATCGGTCATAGTCAATTACCACCCCTGATCCCTAATAACACTTCACCAATACTTGAACGTATTTTAATGCGAACAAATAACTTAATCTCTCAAATATGAACTGATAATTATATTAACTTATACAATTTATTATTAATAGTTAAATACATATAAAATACAAATTATACAATTTAATATTAATAATTAAATAAATATAAACTATTATTATTATGAAATTGAACACAATAGAAATAGGGTCTTCCGCCTTTTAGGAGATGGAACAATTAGGAGGGACCTATTTCACTCTAGTTCATTCAAGGAAACCCTAGAGAATTCCACCCAATGATTCAATTGAGGGAATTATAAGGACAAGGGGTTTTCCTTCTAGGTGTGATTAAAAAGGGGGGGTTCACCACTAAGAAAATGCTTAGAAAGAAGGAAATGAAAGCAATATGCAAATATAGCTACGTGACCTAGAAAGTGACACTTAAAATCAAATGATAATCTAAGAATGAATAGAGGAGAACTTGGAAGATTGGAGATGTTTAAAACATGATCTACAACTTTGAATTCTAACTTTTGATGTGCACTGAGACTAATACACCAGATTGGGTGATTTAGTCCTGCTATTGGAATCTGGACAGAATTTGAAATCTTCTATTGGCAATTTAGGATCTACAAAAAACTAGTGAAAATATGTATACTAGGACTCATATTCCCAAGGTGGTGATTTAGTCCCAATAATAGGGTTTGACTGAAATTTTTTGTATCCTCAAGTGATCTTTTGTAGCTTTCATTTTGTCTGATATTCAAGTCTAAAAATTCTAAATTTAGATCTATAGGCAAGTTTTCGTAAAGATGATGACTTCTTGACAACTTTGACAAATTTCTTCAATCTTGCCACTTTGTCTTCAAAGGATCTTTAAGCTCCAACTCACCTAGATCTAAAATCACACATGATGAGGGAAAATTGTTGTTATGCCAGAGAATAGGGGTTTGCCTTGGTCAAACCTTGTTTGGGTAATTACACCTTGAAACGAAATGAAATAGAATGAGGGAATGATGAATGAACAATATTCAATGTTGCAACTCACTAGACCCTTGAAATAAAGGCTACAAACTTGTGTGAAATGGCTCTAATGGATGTGGATCTTGACTCTTGGTCTTGATATGAGATAATGTCTTTTGAATGCTTGCTTGAATTATGAAAACCTACATCAAAAATGTTAGCTCAAAAACACACATGATGCATGATGAATTTGACATGATGCTTGAATCTTGAATGCTACTCCAAATTCTTGATAATTTTCTCTTAAATGATCTTGAATTCTCTTGCTTGAATTCTCATAAGATCACTTAAATTGCTATATTGCTTGAAAACCTACTAGCTTGTTCTCCTTAAAATTTCTTAGATCAAATTATGTGAAATAACCTTGTATTTATATTTTTTTTATGCCAAATTTCCTAAAATTAAAACACTACAAGTTGACATTAGATCTAGAAGAATAAAATCTTGCCAAAAATTAAATTCAAAATAGGTCCAAGATAAAGCATGACTCATATGCTAGTAGGGGTGTATGAGTCTGAGTAGCTTAAACTTGGGACATAAACTTAAAGAAATATTAAGTTCAATGCAATATTCAGGATTAGGCCCCAAAACCTAGGTGGAACCCATATGCCTAAGGTGGCATATGATTCCAAAATCACTAGATATGGAACACACAACCCAAAAACATGAATTGTGATTGGTCATTTAATAAATATCAAGATTATCCTCAGAGATGTGCATTAAATAAGGCTTGTGGATGCAATATAGGACCAAATAAGGCAGAAATAAGCCCAATTTTAGTAGGGAGGGCCCAAAAAAGTGTGAAAATGTAAAGAGATACATTTTCCTACACTACATTTAGCCCCTACTTTAGTGTGAGGAGGAACTTGCTTCAAACTCACACTAAAGTAACAAATGAATCAAGAGGGGTCCAAGTGTACCAACAATAGTAAGATTGGATGACAATGATCAAGAGGGATGATCAAGCCCCCAGGATCAAGATACTATGGAAAACCAACATAGGCACAAAAGAACAAACATGAGAATGATGTAACAAACAACAACAAGATGCAAGCATACACTACCAAAGACATAAAGGAAAAGAAAAAGAAAATAAAGGGGTGGATCAAGCCTTGACCATTTGTCCAATGTGATGTGGAAAAGATCTAAGTTTTTCATCCAAAAATATTTAAAAGTGGAACACAATGTCCACTATGCAAACAACATGCACACTCATTAGGGATAGTGGAACCTCAATACATCCACTAGGTGAGCCCCCAAAGACAAATATGCACACAACTAGTATGCACTCACACAAACAAGCAAGTGGCTATGGGAAAGTCATGCCTAATTTCAACTCCCATATGCTAACCATAACAAATCTATACCTCCTGATAACTTTGATAAGGTGCCACATAACATGAACAACATGATCCATGAGGCAAGTAAAAATTCATATGATAACACTCATAAACAAATAGGATGGATCAATAGGCAAGTAAAGTGTGTTATACAAGGTGGCCATTAATAGTTATTGTAAATGAAAAATAGTGTAAGGTACATTCAAAGGAGTTTTGATTAGTTCAAGTAAGGTCTTAACTTAGGGAACATCATTCCTAATGTCTCCAAGAGAGGAACAATCGAAGAATAGAAAATTCACAACTTAAGGGATGTAGTGTGTCACATCAAGCCACTAAGAGGAATATAATATGCTAAGAGATATCATGCTCTTGAAGGACATCACACCCACTATCATCACAAAGTGAAAAACACATTTCATGGAGTAAGAATACTACACAATGAAACATGAGTTGAAATGCAAAAGAATAATGCCAATGTATTCCCCCACTTTAAAGAAATTGCTAAACACCATGTTGTGAGCAATTAATTTAAAGTAGAAAATAATAAATTCTAACAATAAAGAGTACATGACAATTTATTTTAAAATACCTATGCCAAGTTATATGTTTCCAAATAAAGGTATGTCATGAAAAGGGGTTTCCCTCGAAATGAAATCCCAAAAATAACACAAGGAACCATGGATTCAGGGTCAATATTTATTTTCTACAATTTTTTAAGAGAGCTCAGAAACATCATCATTCCCCAAATACTTATGGAATAGGAAGAATGAAACAAAGAGAGAAAAAAAAATGAAAATCTTTTGGGTCAACATGGAAGAGACCTAAATGTCTCAGTTCCTTGCATCATCCCTAAAAGGAAAATACAAGGCAAATAAAAGATAAAAAGTTTTACAACATAGAAAATAATATAGATACATATAGAGGAATTTCAAAAAGAGAGATACATCAAACATAATGCTACGGGGAGATCACATTATGCACATGTAATCACACACATAACATGAAATAAAATAAAACAAAGACAAGACTAGTAAGGTACATACAATTCAATCTATAGTAGGTCATCTTCATCCCAATCTTGTTCATCGTATACAGAAGGTAGAAAACTAGCCAAAGGGACAACATCGAGTGCACTACTAGGAGAAGGCTATCTAATTCTTGCCCCCACTAAGTGAAAGACAAGACTAAGTCAAGGTAGGTGATGAGAAAGTGATCCTTGCATTTTAAAATGATTTGTAGTAAATGTAAAGCATGTAATAGTGAGAATATTATGATTCTACAACTATTACATGACAAGGAGCAGAAGGGCACCCTTTAAGAGATCATTTCTATGATATCAATTTTTTAAAATATTTACTTTAAAGTATGATACTCATCAATACTATGTCCAAGAACTCTATAATATCGACAATGTGACATGTTTTCATTCTGAGGATATGGTTTTGGATTTTCTTTCATGGGTGGTAATGTTGTAAGTCCTTGACTTAGAAGTATGTGTGAGGTTCTTTTAGTTGTAGACATGGGACATGGAAAATTGAGTTTCTTAAGTTTGTAAGGCTTTTGTTTCTTGCTATCTATTCACTAATTTCTTGAGTTAGATGTTGAGGAGGAGGACCTAAGATGATCTTATCATCCTTATCATTGTTATGAGGCATTTTCCGTTCTATTGGAAGGAGGACACTTATGTTGGGAGGGGGATCTTAATATCCTACTCCTTTAGTATCTTCAGTTGGTATTTATTCTAAAAGTTGATGAATTTCATGTTCACTTCTTATGTCACATCCTTTTTTGTTTAAGATAGTGAATCCTTTTCGATATGTCTCTTCTAGGTTGATGGGAGTGTTGGTTACTTTGTTAAGATAGGATGGTTGAATATTTTTTTGGTTAGAGATGCTAGGTTCATATATTATAGGGAGCTTAGGTTCAAATTGTGTCTCAATTTTAGGATTTAAAGACCAAACATGTCAAGTTTTGTTGGTTGTTTCATGGAGGGGTAAAAGGATGCATTAGTCTCAAGGTTGTTAAGGAAATCATTTATGAAGTTGTTCATTTTGTCATCATATTCTCCAGTGATGTCACTTCACAAGGAGGGCATACATTAGGATTTTATTAAGCATGAGTAAGTTCAATTTCATTAGGATCATTTTTAAAAATACAACTTGAAACATCCACTAATGATTTCAAGGACATCCAAATCTTACCAAAGCACATATCCATGATGAAATGCAATGTAATTTTCAGATTCTAAATGTTTGTGTGAAATGTTAGTATCAAAACAAGATAATATAAACACACCAATGAAACATTAAACTAAAGAAAGAAAGATAAAATATGAAATCAAAGAGAATTCAAACAAAGCTTCTTCAGAATTGTTCCATTGTCCTCTATCTCCAGGGATTTGCTTGAAGCTGCTACTCTCAGATTGTGAAAGCAAAGCTTCTCAGAATGGCAACCTACAGAACAAGTATGCAAAGGGAGAGTAATTCTCTATCCTATATGCTGGTGGAGTGAAATGTGATATATGGATATGCACAGGGGTTGTGGATTATGAATGCAATTGAAACTAAGCTATGAGGATGATAGGCCATGATATGGATTACTAATATGTTAAACTATGCTATGCTATGATTCTAAAGGCTATGGATGCTGGAAGGCTGATTGACTATAGTTTTCTCATACAAAAGCTTCTCTTGTTTTCAGAGATCTGACAGTCCCTTTTATAGATTTTCACAGGCAAGAGCCTGGCTGGCAAAGATCAATGGCTGTGAGATTGTCTGGTAATTTTGAATGGTGAGAGATGGAGAGGTTGAGAGGAAGATGGAAGATGTTGGGAGGTTGGAGAGAAGAATGGAGGTTTGTCTTCAACCCATGGGAAAAATTTTGCATAGAAACAGAGAAATTAATTTTCTGTTTTGAAGTTTGTTTCACGGTTGTTGAAGATAATTCCAAATTAAATAAATAAATTTATTTAATTTATGTGAGCTTGAGGATTTAAAATATTTTTGAAATATTTTGATTTGAATGGACATTAGAAGAATTAATTAAATATTTAGAATATTTAATTGTGAATGGAATTTTAGAACAGAAGAATAATTAATCTTTATTTGAATAAAATATTCAAGCCAAGATTATATGATAATTAATATAAATAAATCATAATGTTTATTTAATTAATTAAGAAATGGATAAGAAAAGTGATTAAATAAACTTATTTATTTAATCAAAATAAAAGAATGAACAATATAAATAAATTATTTAAATTCATTTATACGCAGATTGAATTCAAAGATTTAATTAAATATTTAAAATATTTAATTAATTACTAGACTATTGTGATGTGACCATTTTTAGATGTATACATTTTTCCCCTCTTTGAAGTGATGTGTTTTACGCATTGCTTCAAAGAATTTGAAATTTTCCCCAGACGCTAATTGTAAAATGATGATAGATATATGCCCCCTCAGACGATGAATAAATAAGATTTTGATTTTTGTGATTTTTTGTGAATTTTTTAGAATTTCTAATTTTTTTTATTTTTATGATTTGTAAGATGTCGATTCATCATTCGAAAATGATGATATGAAGAAATTGTCATGGAAATATTTGAGATAAAAAATTGATGACCTAGATTGCCCCTACTGTGATAAAATGTGGTAAAATACCCCAATTTTTCCTTTAAATAGGTTAAAAATGTCATTTTCCATTTTAACCTAGTAAAAATTGTAATTTTTTGAGCTCTAGAGTGAGAAAGATGGCACTTCCTATCCACCAGCACTATTTCAAGTGTTTCTGATGACATCAGAGGCCGGTGCACTATGGACCTGCGGTATGTACCTCGTCAAACTTCTGCTATTTGAAAATTTTCCTTTTAGGGCACATTTATCCATGTCTTGATTGTGAAAGGGTTGTTTTAGTGCCCTGCAATGTTTTTGTAGTGCCCTTCATAATTTCCATAGCACCCTTGATACTGTAGCACCCATGAATGTTTCTATAGCGCCCATTAGGTTTTCTGTAGTGCCCATGATTTGATGTTGTTTGGTGTGATCTATTTGTTCCCAAGATTGTTGGAAAACAAATAGTAGCTGATAAATTTGTTTTTGAAGTTGTTAAAAACAAATAGGATCAATAAGTTTGCTTCTAAAGTTGTTAAAAACAAACAGGATTGTGATAGGTTTGCTTTCCATGATGATAAAAAACAAATTGTTGATATGTTTGCTTCTAAAGTTGTTAAGAACAAACATGATTTGATAGATTTGTTTCCCATGATGATGAAAAACAAATTGTTGATATGTTTGCTTCTAAAGTTGTTAAAAACAAACACAATTTGATAGATGTGCTTTCCATGATGATGAAAAACAAAATGTTGATATGTTTACTTCTAAAGTTGTTAAAAACAAACAGGATTTTAATAAATTGATATTCAGATTTGATTGATTTGTCATGATGAATTGATATTGATGTTGCTTTGACATGATGATTCTTTCTATTCAACAGGAGAGATTGGGCGTCTTGTAGTTATGGGAGACATTCCCGAAGACATGGAGATTGATTCTGCAGCTCGTACAGACGGATAGAGATGTGATTGAGGCATGTGGATTGACCTCGTTACTTGAGATGGTTGAAGTGCATCTGAACAGAGCCTTATTGAAAGCACTTGCAAAGAGGTGGCACAGTGACACGAACACCTTTCATTTGCCGACAGGAGAATTTACGGTGACTCTAGAGGATGTATATCACATCTTGAGGATTCCAGTGATGGGCGAGATAGTGATATTTGATGGCTGAGAGGCAGGAGGCACTGATGCCTTGAGACAAATATTTAGAGATGACGAGATTGTAGGATGTTATATCCCATGGGGGGAGATGACAGATTCATATGCACCCTTACCGTCTGTACTTGTAGGCTTCATTGGAGGTGTTTTGTGCCCCGACCATAGGTCGAAGGGTTTTGCAGTCGGGTGGGGTCGTGTTCTTGAGAGTATGGTGATGTAGGGTACACGATATGCTTGGGAATCATGCATGCTTGCACATTTATATGATGAGCTACACCATATTGTGTATGGTGGAGGCCAGAGTTTTGATGTCGGTTGTTCGCTATTATAGATATGGGCATGGGAGCACTTTGCTATTATGCGACCATTAACTCGTGGATGATGGCCTGCCGGTCGACCGTACAGATTTAGATACACTGATTTCATTGCTCAGCCATGGTTGGGAAAACTAGATCATTGGCAGTGTCTTCTAGATGATCTCGAGACAGTATGTTGGTGATCATATGTAGATTGTGATGCATGGCCAGAGGATGCTAGAGAGATGCCCTTTGTCTTTACTTCCAGATATCCGATTGGTTGTACCCCTAGGATTATTGAGAGGTTTCTGCTTGGTCGAGTGTGGCAACAGTATGGTCGGCCTCAGGGTATGCCACAGGGTTCATCTATTTATGCATGTCGGCAGTAGGAATTGACAGTGTGGGGTCCACAGATTTCTTATGATGCAACAGTGGCAGAGTTCACCAGTTTGGGAGTAGAGATGTGGGACTACAGACCTGATATTCTTGATGGGGGGATGACTCTAGAGTATGATCAATATGTGTTGGAGCATCTTGTACCATGATTATTTGATCCTGATGAGCCTACTGTGCCAGTTGCAGAGCAAAGACCACATAGAGCTGGGTATAGACGACAGCTAGAGACAACTTCAGAGGGTGATGACTAAGAGGAGGATGATGATGATGAGTCAGATGGGGATGGAGAGAGTAGTGATGAGGAGAGTGGGGGTGATAGTGGTGGAGGAGGTGGCAGAGGTGGTAGAGGTAGCGGCAGAGGTGGGGGGAGAGGTGGTAGCAGAGGTGGACCATGGATGAGACATTCAACTCCATCATCTTCAGTAGATCCAGTGGGGCCGAGTTAGATAGCTACCTTGTAGAGTAGAGTGGAGAGCTTACAAGATCAACTAGCATAGGCGGAGTCTTTGATTACATAACTACAGGGGCAGTTGATGATAGTGACGGCTGAGAGAGATACAACCAAACGACAGGGTGCAGAGGCCATGGACCTAGCTGACAATTTACAGAGAGTAGCATGTGGTGATAGCATGATGAGAGAGCTGACCAGAGCCGTCCGAGAGGAAAAGTTCTATAGGATTAGATACCATGATGCAGTGCCACCTAAGCGAAGAGTGAGTTATACACAATCTCGATCTACACATAGTCGCTCTCAGGCTACGAGCAGGGGTGTATCATAGCCATTACCTCCAAGAGGTTCATCAAGGGTAGGTGGAGTAGGTCCATCAGGTGTAGGTGGGATAGGTCCTAGACCAGCACCATCAGAGGATAGCACTTCATAGTGCATTTCGCATGATATTTTATATGTTGTATTGATACTCTATTGAGACATTTGTATATACACTGATATGATCCCATTTTTTATGATGTATTTTATTTGACACCTTTGTACATTTTGACATTGATTTTTGAGATATATGATATGTATTGATGATGTATAATGAGTGCATCTATTTTCTATATGCATGATGTTTTATTTGATGGTTTCACAATGTTATGCTCATGATATATATGTATGCATGATTTTTGGATATGAAAATGAAAGTGCAATGATATGATTACAATCTTTTGATGAATGAATATGAATATGAATATGAATGTGAAATGATGGATAGTACAAGTCATGAATGCCCATGAATGTTTTAATTATGATGTATGGTTTATTTTTATGATTTTCTGATGCAAATATGTATGAAAAATGCATGTGATGATGTTTTTGTGAATGCCAAAATGTACTCAGTGAAACATTTGATACTTTGCCAACTTTTGGGAAAATCTATAAATGCAAAATGCAGATTCTAAAAATGAATGTAATCTATACTAACCATGCAGGGTATCCATACAATATTTCCATTCTGAGAGCTTATTTTTTCTTTTTGTGTCATCATAGAGCATTGAAATGTTGAAAGTTAATACAAGAATCAAAGGGTATGTTAGCACCAGTGATGACCTGAGAATTGCTTTCATGAATTTTGATATAGCAAGATAATACAAGCATCGAGGTATAATTGAACCGAGATGACCTGAGTATTGCTTGCATAAACAGATAGGAGTTAACCCATTTCCCATGCAAATTCCGAAATGTCATCAATGATACTTAGTAGAGCATGTCTCGCGACCAATTTGCATAGTACTAATGATTTCCTCACAAACAACAGACAAAGAAAAATCATACTCCTTCCTTGCTTTTCTAGTTCATTACATCATCGAATTGCTCCAAAGATATGATAGGCAAATCAACCAATCATTCAAATCTTGCCTAAAGTATTTCAAACATTATTCAAATTAAGATCATCCAACTTGGTTATCAACATTGATGTTTTTGTTTTGATTAACATTGTTTTGACCATGTTGTTTGATGTCATTGGCATTAAGTAATCATTTTGGTGTTGTGGTTGATTTGATGTGTCAATGTATGTTGTGTTTTGGCAAACCGTCTTTCGTCCATTTGTGATGTTCTAAAAGCTCGTTGCCGCTCTCTTGTCTAGTATGTGTTTTTGCCCCCAGTGTAAACACAATCTAAATATGATGGATATGTACAAATTTCATCAAGCCATGATGAAACACAAGGATTCCCATGGCATGATATGGATATGATAGATATGTACAAATGATATATATGGAAAGATGATGTCGTTAAGTGAATGCAATACATAAGCTAGTAGATAGAGGAGCCCATTTTGATCACAAATAGCGCCTGTTTGCCAGGTTTTCACCACTTGTGTTTATTGCACTTTTTTCAAGACTTTTTCTATTTTTTTTTTGTATTTTTTTAGGACTTTTTCTATTTTTTTTGTATTTTTTCAGGACTTTTTCTATTTTTTTGTATTTTTGCATTTAGACATAGAACTTCTTCAAATGAATATTGTTGATTGGTTCTTCAAATAGGTCCCCTTCTGACATAGATAACTGATATGCTCCAGAACCATATGCTACAATGATGACAAATGAACCAAGCCAATTTGGTTCAAATTTTCCTTTCTTTCCTTTGTCTTGCTGATTGTGTGGATTTTCTTTCAAGACTGTCACCTACTTGAAATGTTTGTGGTTTAACTTTGTGATTGTAGCTACGGGACATAACTTGTTGATAACCCTTCAAATGATCAGCTTCATGTTGATGTCTTTCATCTAACAATTCGAGCTCTTGCAGATGAGATACTTTGTAGTCTTCATCATTTATCAATCCTTTGAGTGAGACCCTAAGCGAAGGTATTTCAACCTCTAATGGTAAGATTGCTTCTGCTCCATATACCAAGGCATATGGGGTGGCTCCTGTTGGTGTGCGAATGCTGGTTCTGTATGCCCACAAATCTGGATTTAACTGGACATGCCAATCACGACCAACATCATTTACTATCTTCTTCAAGATCTTCAAGATTGCTTTGTTTGAAGCTCCTACTTGACCATTGCCTTGTGGATAGTAAGGTGTAGAGAACCTGTATTGGATGTGAAATCTTTCACAAAGTTCATCAACATCTTGATTCTTGAAAGGCCTCCCATTATTAGTGATTATAGAATTAGGAATTCCATATCGACAAATGATGTAATTCAGGATAAATGAAGAGATTTGTTTACCGGTCACTATTGTCAAAGGAATAGCTTCGATCCATTTTGTAAAATATTTTGTAGCTGTGATGATGAATTTATCCCCATTTGATGATGAAGGATGAATTTTTCCAACAAGATCTAGTCCCCACTAAGAAAAAGGACATGTCGGAGTGAAAGGCTACAGTTCCTATGCAGGTGCATGAATAAGATTCCCATGAATTTGGCATTTAGAACACTTCTTGACAAAAGTAAAAGATTCTTTCTCCATGGTAGGCCAATAATATCCCATTCTAACAAGTTTCTTGGCTAAGGTTAAACCACTTGAATGAATTCCACAAATACCACCATGAACCTCTTGTAAGGCTTTTTTAGATTCATGATGTTCAAGACATCGAAGGAGTGTACCATCAAGACCACGTCGGTAAAGGATATCAGCGATCAAGGTATAACAGGCTGATTGGCGTATGAAATTCTTTTTTTGGTTTTGGGATAAGTCTGAGGGTAAGATGTTTTTCAAGTAGGTATAAGTCTTACCATATAAAGGTGAATCAGAACCGGTTAAATGATAAATGACTTGGGTCTCAGGATTATCATAGGCGGGAGAAAATAATTGTTCCACCAAGAATTTGTGCCATTTTTTATTTTCTGATAATTGTAACAAGGAAGCAATTGTAGCCATTGCATCTGCAGCTTTATTATCAATCCTTGGTATTTGTGAAAACTTGATTGCCATAAAATACTTTTTAAAATCATCCACCATGTTCTTGTAAGGTAGCAACTTATCATCTTTAGTCTGATAATCATCATTGATTTGTTTAATGACAAGTTGGGAATCACTGTAGACTTGCAACTCTGTAATCCGCCATTCCAAGGCTATCTTCATTCCTATAAGCAATGCTTCATATTCAACTATGTTATTTGTGCAAGGAAATATCAACCGATATGATTTTGGAATGGTATGTCCTTCAGGTGTGACAAAAATAATCCCTACCAGCAAGCCTTGTTGTGTGTAAGATCCATCAAAGTATAATGTCCATGATTTCTTAATTGTTGTTGTGAAGACATCTGCATCAGGAAATTCAATGTGCATTGGATTTTCTTCTTGTAAGGGTGCTTCACCCAACTGATCTGTGATGACCTATCCTTTTATAGCTCTTCAATCTACATAGTGAATGTCAAACTCACTTAAGATCATTACCCATTTTGTAAGTCTTCCTGTCAAGGTAGCTTTGCTTAAGAGGTATTTTAATGGATCAATTTTGGTTATCAGTTTAACTGTATGAGCCAACATATAGTGTCACAACTTTTGAGAAGCAAGCACTACTACGAGGAAAGATTTTTCAATAAAAGTGTAGTTTAGTTCATGACTTGTTAATGTTCTGTTGATATAGCATATGGCTCTTTCTTTGCCCGTAGAATCCTCCTGTGCAAGTAACTCTCCCACAGATACTTTTGTTGCTGAAATATAGAGTATGAGGGGCTCTCTTGGAACTGGTGGATTTAAGACTGGTGGATTCATAAGATATTGTTTGATCTGATTGAATGCTGCTTCACACTTTTCCTCCCATTTGAATGGGACATTTTTATGCAATAGATGTGTAAATGGTAAGATTTTGTCTACCAGTTGAGCTATAAACCTTTTGATTGATTGTAGTCATCCTTGCAGTGATCAAAGCTGACTGATATTTCATGGTGGCGGCATGTCCTTTATAGCTTGTACTTTTTCTGGATCAACCTCTATGCCCTTTTTTGAAACAATGTATCCTAGGAGTTTTCTAGATTTAACGCTGAAAACACATTTCTTTGGATTGAGTCAAACATTGAAATTTTCCATTCTGACAAAGATCTTTGACAAGATTTCAAGATGTCCTTCTCTTGTGTTAGATTTTTCCAATAAATCATCCACGTCATCTTCCATGAATGTATGCATCATATCATGAAAAATTGTTGTCATTGCTCTTTGATAAGTTGCTCCTACATTTTTAAGCCCAAATGGCATTATGTTCCAACAATAGGTACCCCAAGGGCACGTGAATGTTGTTTTATCTTGATCCTCTAGTGCAATTTTTATCTGGTTGTATCCTGAAAATCCATCCATTAATGAATAAATTGCATGACTAGCAACTAAATCAACAATCATATCTATGTTTGGCAAAGGGAAGTCATCTTTGGGACATGCTTTGTTCAAATCTCTGAAATCTGTACAAATTCTAATCCTTCCATCTAGCTTTGAAATAGGTACAATATTGGAAATCCATTCTGCATAGTCAATAGACTGAATGAATCCAACATCTAAAAGCTTCTTTAACTCTTTAACCAGTAATGCAACATGTGGATGAATTTTTCTAAATTTTTGCTTCACAGGTTTTTCCCCTGCATTTATAGATAGATGATGCATTATCAGATCATGATCTAACCCTGGCATATTAGCGTATGACCAAGTGAAATTGATTTGATTCTCCTTCAAGAACTCCATGAATTTTAATACTTCTTCCACTGTTAATGATGTTGCAAGTTGCAAGATTTTTGGCTGCTCTGCTGTACTTATGTTGATTGATTCTATGGGCTCAATCAAAATAGAAGATTTTTCTTGATAATGTTTGGGAAGAGTGTCAAGTTTCTCATCCTTCAGTGCCTCAAAAAGGTTTTCACCGTCAGATTCACTCTTTATTTTTCTCTTGTTTTGATCTACCACTGATGTTTTTCAGTTTTCACCAATAGATCCATCTTTTATTTCATTTATTTTGCAGCTAAAAGACTTGACACCCTCCCTATCAAAATTTGTAGTATGAGATTCTTGGATGAAACAATTGTTCTCTTCATTAGCTAAACAAAGGAAATTTACAATATCCTCATCATCATGAAATGTAGGGATATGGATAGGTGCATCGTTATCCCAATCAATAAGTTCTGGATAGACTAAAGGCATAGAATCATTAGGTTGGGTAAGGTCTTGAGCTGTCAAAGTCATGATGTGATTGTCATTTTCATGATGGAAAAGGTCTATGATGGTATTTTCCTATTGATTATCAATCTCATTAAAATATGAATCATCCTCACTTGAGTCATTGTCATATTGGGGTTCAAATTCAAGTGATTGTGTTCCTGAGCTTTCTCCTTGTATGAGAATTGGTGCATACTTGTTAATGATATCTACTTGTTTGTATCTCCAAAATTCATCATTATAAATGGTGTCCCATTCATATTCATTGGAATCAGTGTCTGAACTATTCTGCAATTGGAAAACTGATTATAAATTTTTTGTAGAGTGACATCTTCATGGGGTTTATCTGAAATTGATTCTCCTTTATGAATTTGTTGTGCTTGTTGTGAAGTTGAAACTTTTGTATCTTTACCATATCTAAGTCCTATTTTATCTTTTGGATGTATTGGAATAGGTTGAATTGGCTCCACGATTCCTTCTTTTCTTTTTCCTATAGTACCATTTCCTTCATAGCCAATTCTTTGCATGATAGTATACCCTTTGCCATATTGTTCATTAGGTAACTTGATGTGCAAGAGAGATTCATCTTCATCTTTGTATAACCAGCTTAAGATATCCCTATCTTCGGCTTCTTCCTCGGTGGTGTTAGCTTTAATGAATTGTCCATCAAAATTTGTGATTGGTACAGAAGCTTGGGATGTAGAGGTTGTTGCGATCTTTTGATTTGATAGGGTTGGCTGACCATGTGACCTCAGAGAAGGAGGTAAGGTAGAAAGGCATAGCTTATATTCGCCTACTCCTTTGTCTTTAAAATGTAGCTTGGCATCAAGATTCTTTGTCAATTCTTGTAGTTGGCCTTGTAGATTGGAGGAAGAAGCTGTAAAAGCCTCCCTATTGTGTGGCACAAAAACATCTTGAGTTGCTCGGAGATTTGAACAAGTTTGGATGCTATTGTAATCAACTTGTATAGTTATTTCTTGTCCATCATATAGAAACTTGAGGCATTGATGATACATTGATGGTACTGCCTACATATCATGGATCCATGGGTGACCCAAAAGTATGTTATAGGAAATATCACGATCTAGAACCTGAAAAAATGTATTTTTCACAACAGGTCCCACTCTGATAGGCAACATTATTAGTCCTTTAGAAGCTCTTTCTTCATCATTATATGCCTTGATAGTTATTTTCCTTCGTGGATCAATGGAATTTTCAGATATTCCTAAGGCATGTATAAGCTTTAAGGTACAAATGTTTAAACCAGCTCCTCCATCTATTAAGACATGTCTGATTCGGTGTTTATGGATCATGACTTCAAGATAAAGGGATGAATTATGTGGATGTGTCATGGAGGCATCATCTTTTTCGGAGAATGAAAGACAAGTGGGGGAAGACAGATGTCCCACCATGGCTTGAAATTTGTTTACATCCAGATCAGTGTCGACAGTTGTGTTTACAAGAGCTTCTAAAATATTCTTGTGTATGGGGGATATTTTGAGAAGTTCAAGAATGGAGATTTGAGCTGATGTTTTCCTTAGTTGATCAACTAGATTATAATTACTTGGAGGAGGAATAGCTACCTTAGATGAACTTCCTTTTAAAACAACTTTTTCTTGTCCTCTCATAGTCACATTAACCTATTGATACTCTTGTTTTTCCTTGATTTTAATAACATTAACCCGTTGATCATCTGCATAGATGTGGTGGATTATGTTGTCTTCAACATTATTTATGATTTTGTCTTTGGTATCTGATGTTTCCCCCTTTTGATAGTTTGGTAAAGGATCTTTCAATGCTTGATGATCGTCATTGGTATGATGTCCTTCAATTGTGATGGTGCCATTGTCAATTAAATCTTGTACTAGATTTTGCAAGGCTTGACAATTATTTGTTCTATGACCTTTACATCGATGATAATTGCAATAATATGAGTCATTCCATGATGGTGGTTTGACTCGTGGCTCATAATCTCTTTGTGGTGGTAAGGTGATAACCTTATTATCGATAAGCTCCTTGAGAGCAGACTCAAGAGATTGACCCAAAGTGGTAAAATTCCGTTGATTTGAAAAGAATAGAGGTCTTGATAAATTTGATGTTTGGGTATTGCCAAGATTGTTATTGAAATTACCACGATTATCCTTGGTGTTTTGATTAATCATGTTTTCTTGGTTGGAGTTTTGTCCTTGTTGATTTTTGTTTCCTTGTTGGTTGGTATTTCGTTGTTGGTTATTTTGTGGAGCACTTGATAGGTTGAAGATAGATGATCTTGTTTGTAGATTGTTTGCATCCACTATACCATCATTAACAGCATTTTTATCTCTATTCCAAAACCTTTTTTTATCATTGTTGTTTTGGTTGGATGAACTTGGATTATCAAGTTTTATCACTCCTCTTTTGACCAAAGCCCCTTCAATGGTGATTGCATTCTCAATCAATGTTTCAAAGTTATGAGGATAATGAAGATTAAGCCTGTAGCTTAATTCTTGATCTAGGCTATTAATGAAGATATCCGTCTTTTCTTTTTCAGGAATACGACAGGAATATTGTGCAAATAATCTTCTCCATCTTTGCAAAAATGTAGTGAAAGATTCCCCTACCTTTTGTTTCACTTTACAAAGATCAAGCATGGTTATCTGGTGTTGAATGTTGTAGGCATATTGTGATATAAACTGATTTATTAACTCCTCAAAGGTTTTGATGGGGGGAGTGATCTTAGAAAGCCACTCCATGGATTGTCCACCCAAACTTCATGGAAACAATCACATTAAGTAGGTATGTTCATAAGCGAATTCTAGACTCATATTTCAGAAATCCCTCACATGTTCAATGGGGTCAGTTTTCCCATTGTACCTATCAAATTTAGGGATTTCACAATTTTTTGGAAAAGGGATCATTTGAAGACTCCAACCGAATGGATAAGGACATATGTCTTCTAGAACATACTTCTTTGTTGCACCTTCTTGCATTTCCTTTATTTTCCCTTGTAATTCTTTTATCTGTTGAGTAAGGGCACTAAAATCATTAGGAGGAGTTTTAGGATTCTCTTTAATCCCTTCTATATCAAAATCGAAAGGTAACTTAGCTCCTTGATTGGCTAATGAAAGAAAATATCTTTCTTTGTTTCATTCTAAAATCCTTTCTATAAGAGTATGGAATTGAGGATCCTGCTCTACTTCTTGAAGCTTTTCTTCTATTAATTCTTCAATATGAAATGGATTGTCTTCTTTCTCATTATTATCTCCCATTTTTCTTGTGGTACTTTCTCTTTCATCTTTTTCTAAGTGTTTTCGAGAGCTCATGACAACAGGCATAATCTTTGCCCCAAATTCTACTAAATTTTGATCAAAAGAAATTGGATAGTACAATTTTTGTTGGATATGAAAGTCAGGATAGAATGAAGATTTTATGACTTAAAGGATTTCTAGTCTTTAGCTTGTGTTTTTCCCTAATTGAAAGGATGAAAATCCTGTTGGCGGGAATTTAAGCAAAATATCAAGAAAGAAATGATTTTGCACTTTATGAAGTTTGATCGTAGCTTCTTAAAAAGATGGATTTGTGAGAAATGCCTAATGCGATTGAGTTCTCTATTGCAGAAATTGATTTGGATGAGTAGAATATTCAATTGCAGGCTGGGGAATATAACAAAAATGAATACGTTGACTATGGTTGTGTCTTTGAGAAAGGGCTCTTCTTTGAAAGAAAGCTTGTGAGTATAATGGTTCTACAACATAATCATTAGTAAACCTCTAACACAATCATGATATCGATGGATAAAGGTTCTATATTTAAGTAAAACCTTTCAAATTTGGTACAAGAATCATCTTTTCTTCAATAGTTTCTTGTAGCTAAGGGATTTCTTTGGCTTTTTGATTTGTTTGAAAATGGATTTCTTGAAAAAGGTTGTGGATTTCCAATCTCTTAACTTGGGAGTAATCAATGTAATCATGAGTTTTGGATGATCTTTACTGAATTAATGTTTCGAAGACACATCAAGCAAGTTGTAGAATAGTTGTGTTTAAATCCTATACTAAACATCAAGTGTATGATCAAAATGTTTTTCAAAAATTGTTTTAACAGGTTTTACACATGATAGATAGTTCAAATAGACTCACTCTTACTACTCAAGTAGGTCACCATAATAATCAACAGCTCACATCTTAGAACTGCGTCGACTCACACAGCCGTGTCACCCCCAAAAGGGCGCCCGTGTTTTTGTCTTTTCTAGGCACATATTCAGAGTGATGGAAGTGGATACCAAATCCCCTGAGCAAATGTTCCTTGGCAGTTATATGGTGAGTATCTTGGGGGTAGATTCTTCCCTCCCCTGCACTGTGATTATTATGATGTTTGGAAACTGACTTTGGTTGGATACTACACTAAGATCGTAGTAAGGGTTTCCATTCAGTGCAACAAATGATATACTCCCTCGAGAGACCTCCCAACCTTTAGAACAAAGGCTTTGGGGATGGTTATTAATGCACACTACCGTCGAATGGGATTTTCATCAACCATCTGCATTTGATTAAAGTGGGTTGGAAAACTTGGCTTTAGTTGTTCCCACTTAGGTCATTCCCGTAGGGTGAGTACTTTTTACCACTACGATAGACCTTCTAAAAGGTATTATCAAAGCTTGAAATTGCATGAAATGAAATAGATGAGTTTGGCATTTTGATCACCCAGTTAAGGGGAGAGCATAGGCCTATCACTGTTTTAAGCAGAGCAAACAAAAGTTCAATTTTAAGCCCAAATGAACAATTTTCTATGCTAGGTGAAGATATTGCTTCACAAAGACATGGAGTTCTTTTTAGTCCAAAATAAAAATGAAGTGACTATCCTAGGATTGCTTCATTTTAATTAAGTGACTACCCTAGGATTGCTTCATTCCAATTAAAGCTCTTACTGGTCATGGTCACGTCGGATTCAGTCAAATCCTACTTAAGTTACAAATTACAATTGCAGACCTACAAGTTCTATGCTGAAAATGAAAAAAAATTGCTCTAAAACAGACATTAAGAGCGCTAAAACAGAATTAATGAGCGTCGCAGGATCATTAAAGGGCACTGAGCAATCTCTAAAGGGCGCTGAGGAATCTCTGAGGGGCACTAAGGAATCTATGAAGGGCACTGAGGAATCTCTAAAGAGCGCTGTAGAATCCCTGATGGGCGCTGAGGAATCACTTAAGGGTGGTGAGGAATCTTTGAAGAGCGCTATAGAATCACTAATGGGCATTGAGGAAACTCTGATGGGCACTAAGGAATCCCTTATGAGCGCTGAGGAATCTATGAAGGGCGCTGAGGAATCTCTAAAGAGCATTGTGGAATCCTTGAAGGGTGTTGTAACAGAGTTAAAGAGCGCTAAATTGGGTATGAACTGCTATGAAGTGTGTTTAATGCGCTAATAGGCTCTTTTAGCAGTAACCTGTCAGAAAAACCTACAAAAAGATGTTAAAATTGGGGCAAGTGCCCCACGGTGGGCGTAAAAAATGTGTGTGTGAAATGTTAGTATCAAAACAAGATAATATAAACACACCAATGAAACATTAAACTAAAGAAAGCAAGATAAAATATGAAATCAAAGAGAATTCAAACAGAGCTTCTTTAGAATCATTCCATTGTCCTCTATCTCTAGGGATTTGCTTGAAGCTGCTGCTCTTAGATTGTGAAAGCAAAGCTTCTCAGAATGGCAACCTGTAGAATGAGTATGCAAAGGGAGAGTACTTCTCTATGCTATATGCTGGTGGAGTGAAATGTGATATACGGATATGCACAGGGGCTGCATATTATGCACAAGGGTTGTGGATTATGAATGTAATTGAAACTAAGGTATGAGGATGATAGGCCATGATATGGATTACTAATATGTTAAACTATGCTATGCTATGATCCTAAAGGCTATGGATGATGGAAGGATGATTGACTATAGTTTTCCCGTACAAAAGCTTCTCTTGTTTTCAGAGACCCGATAGTCCCTTTTATAGATTTTCACAAGCAAGGGCCTGGCTGGCAAAGATCAGTGGTTGTGAGATTGTCTAGTAAATTTGAATGGTGAGAGATGAAGAGGTTGAGAGGAAGATGGAAGATGTTGGGAGGCTGGAGAGAAGAATGGAGGTTTGTCTTCAACCCACGGGAACAATTTTGTACAGAAATAGAAAAATTATTTTTTGTTTTGAAGTTTGTTTCACGGTTGTTGAAGATAATTCCAAATTAAATAAATAAATTTATTTAATTTATGTGAGCTTGAGGATTTAAAATATTTTTGAAATATTTTGATTTGAATGGACATTAGAAGAATTAATTAAATATTTAGAATATTTAATTGTGAATGGAATTTTAGAATAGAAGAATACTTAATCTTTATTTGAATAAAATATTCAAGCCAAGATTATATGATAATTAATATAAATAAATCATAATGTTTATTTAATTAATTAAGAAATGGATAAGAAAAGTGATTAAATAAACTTATTTATTTAATCAAAATAAAAGAATGAACAATATAAATAAATTATTTAAATTCATTTATATGCAAATTGAATTCAAAGATTTAATTAAATATTAAAAATATTTAATTAATTACCAGACTATTGTGATGTGACCATTTTTAGATGTATACACTAAACAATGTAATTTTTCTATTGCACTATGCAACAATTTGAAAATGAAATGTTGTAAATGCAATTTTAAAATTAAGAAATGCATGAAATTAAGAAAATTAAGCTAGGTGTAATGAAATGAATGATAAAAAAACTCAAAAAACTAAAATATAGATCTAATAACAACAAATGGGAGCTCAAAAATGAAGTTTTAAATGCTATAAAATATAGATCCAGGTTTGATATGGGACTTAATCACCCAGAGGGGTGAATGAGTCCCAACTAGGATTTTTGTAAGGTTCAAATGCTAAAAAATAATCAACACAGTATTCCCATAAATCTAGAAAAACCACCTGTATAGGGACTAAATCGCCCAAGTGGGCGAATGAGTCCCAGATTAGGGTTTTTACACCAAATTCAACAAATTCTGAATTTTTGTTAAGGTTTCTAGATTGTAGTATGATTTGACTATGTGCAATTATTGATTTCTAATGAAATTCAATGATGCAAGATGCAAGAATGCAAGCTATATGCACTTTTCACTAATGCAAGATTTAGGAGCCCTAAATGCAATTCAACTAATGCAAATGTAATGCAAAGTTAACCTAGATCTAGGACTACAATGTACTCCAAATTTGAAATGAAAGTGTCCAAAGGTTAGGATTACCAAAATGAATAGAAAGGAAATAGGGTGTTCCACCTTTTAGAAGATGGAACAATTAGGAAGGACCTATTTCACTCTAGTTCATTCAAGGAAACCCTAGAGACATCCACCCAATGATTCAATTGAGGGAAGTACAAGGAAAAGGGGGTTCACTTAGGTGTGATTAAAAAGGGGGGGTTCACCACTAAGTAAATGTTTATAAAGAAGGAAATGAAAGAAATATGCAAATATAGCTATGTGACCTAGAAAATGAAACTTAAAATCATAATGATAAACTAAAAATGAATAGAGGAGCACTTGGAATATTGGGGATGTTCAAAAAATGGTCTAAAAATTTGAAAATTTGACTTTTGATGTGCATTGAGACTCATATGCTAGACTAAATTATTTAGTCCTACTATTGGAATCTAGGCAGAATCTAGAATCTTCTGCTAGAAAATTAGGATCTATAGAAAGTTGGTGAAAATAGTTATACTAGGACTCATACAACCAAGGTGGAAATTTAGTCCCAGTATTAGGGTTTTACAAAAACTTATATATCCTTGAGCGATTTTCTATAGCTTTCATCTTGTCTCATCTTCAGGTTTGAAAATTCTGAATTCTGATTAGTAGGTGAGTTTCTGTGAAGATGATGACTTCTTGACAACTTTGACATATTTCTTCAATCTTGCAACTTTGTCTTCAAAGGATCAAGATCAAGCTCCAAATTACATAGATCTACAATCACACATGAAGAGAGAAAATTTTTCTTGTCTTAAGGAATAGGGGTTTACCTTGGTCAAAACCTATTTGGGTAATTAAACCATGAAATGAAATCAAATAGAATGAGGGAATGATGAATGAACAATATGAAAAGTTGCAACTCAGCAAACCCTTAAGATAAAGGCTACAAACTTATGTGAAATGGTTCCAATTTATATGGATCTTGGCTCTTGATCTTGATATGAGATAATGTCTTTTGAATGCTTGCTTGAATCATGAAAACCTACATCACAAATGTCAGCTCAAAAACATACCAGATGCATGATTACTTTGACATGATGCTTGAATCTTGAATATTGCTCCAAATGCTTGATAATTTTCTCTTGAATGCTCTTAAATGGTATCACTTGAATGCTCATAAGATCACTTAAATTGCTAGATAACTTGAAAACTTGCTAGCTTGTTCTCCTTAAAATTGATTAGATCAAATTATGTGAAATAACCTTGTATTTCTACTTGTTTATGCCAAATTTCTTGAAATTACAACACTACAAGATGACATTAGATCTAGGAGAATAAAATATCACCAAGAATTGAATTCAAAATAGGACCAAGCTAAAGCAAGACTCATACGATAGTTGGGGCATATGAGTTTGAGTAGCTTAAACTTGGGACACAAACTTCAAGAAATATTAAGTTCAATGCAATATTCAGGATTAGGCCCTAAAACCTAGGTGGGACCCATACACCCAAGGTGGCATATGAATCCTAAATCATTAGATTGGAACACACAACCCAAAAACATGAATTGTGATTGGTCATTTAATAAATATTGGGATCCTCAGAGGTGGTATGCATTAAATATGATTGTGGATACAAAATAGGACCAAATAAGGCATAAAGAAGCCCAATTTTATAAGGGAGGGCCCAAACAAGTGTGAAAATGTAAATTGATATATTTTCCTACACTATAAAAATAATCTTAAAAGTGTAACATATTATATGCATTTCAAAATAAATTATCCATAAAACTATTATTGAACTTTCATTGTTTAGCATAGGATGACCTAAACCCTAAATAATGCAACCCTAAAACTGTTGACTTAGATACTAATCAAACCCCACCACCCACAAATTTATCATGCTACCACACCATTTCTATCCATACCATGCTCATTCCACCGCAACATTTCTACCCAGACCATGGTATTGTGTCTAATAGGGGGAGATGTAGCGTGTTGGTTGTCATGAAAGGTTGCACAACATGAGGTAGGGTGTACAAATTTGGTTGTAGATGAAAATGTGCTCATTCTTTTTTCAGTTCTCAATTTATTTCTAGTTTTTCAAGCCATCACTCATCTTCCCACAATGATTGAAGATGCTACCATCCATTGGATATCACACAAATATGTCTTTTGACACAAAAAATAAAAAAGTGTTTGAAACTTCCTTCAAGTAAGGTCCTTTTTTACCTTATTGAGACAATCAACCATTTCTACAACTGGTTTGTTGATAATCTTTGGTGATTTAGAAGGATTATGAAGTAATTTCTACTTATGATAAAAAAAATTATTTAAAATGTTTTTATAGTCTTTTTTATGAATTCAAGAATTTTAAGATATGGGTATTATTTTTGAGAATTTTTGTGATTTGGGTTTTCAATTGTAAGGGTTAACAAAGTTATGTTTTGAATTTTTGAAGATTCTTTGTAATTTTTATAGTCTCTTTTCTATGACTATCTAAACCATCCTCCATATTCTTGGAATAAAATGAAGATTGGCATGATACTTCCTATAGCTACGTAATTGCTAGAAATTTTCTAAATGCTTTTTACAAATCCCTTTTCTAGATACTCTACAATCATTCTATTCATTGATATAAAATTTTATTGGAGCATTTTTTCAACAACTCATTGCCTCATCTATGCTTTTATATTTGCATACATGTTGAGCAAAGCATTTTCAAAGATAATATCTGATAAAAATCCCATTCATTTCAGTTGGCTAGAAGTTCATAACCTGATTTGGGCTATAGGTAGGAAGGATGTGAGCCAAGGTTGTGGAATTTGGCCTCATACTCTTCAATTGCATTTTCTTGAAGATTTCTAAATAATTTTTAACAAATCCATTTTGTGCCAAATCTGTAAGCATTTGTGTGCCAAGTGATGATCTCTCTTTGAGACACTCTATCAAACAGTTCTATGCTTCCACATTTTCCAAACACATTTACTAGGGCATCTATGTCTATGATATTTGGCAGATATCCTCACTTTGTTCTACTTTGAGGATAACCATATGTTCTTCCAAAGCTCCCACACTAGCACACGAGGAAGATGCTAGTCAAGAGCATGGAATTTGGCTTTATAGCTCTTGATTGTAGTTGCCACAAATTTTCTAATGCAATTTCAATAATTCCATTTTGTTGTATTGTATGCAAATCCCATGATGAATGTGGTTCCTTTCAAATATTACCTATGAATTTGCACTCTAGCTTACTAAAAACTCCTTTTTTAAATGTCTTCATTTTCTATGAAGAGAAAAAAAAGTATTTCATGTTTCCTTCAGTGAAACTGGTTAGAGATTTTGCACTCTTGCCTTTGGATTATTTTGTTTAAAATTATGAAAAATAAATTAAATATTTATCTTATTTATTTTTTCACATTTGCACCTTGTAAAATAGTTTGAAAAGATCAACATACTTTTTAACCCTAAAAGGATGTGATGATATGTGGGCTATATGGAAATTACAGCACAAGTACTGCTAAAACTTGAAAGTGAAATTTGCATATAAGAAAATGTGGAATTGTATTTATTTGTTCTTGTATGTTGTAATTTATGAATCTAGATAAAATATTAATAACATGATCCATTCTAGAGTATTGTAAGTTATGTCGGATTAAAAATTAACATTACTTTTTTTGGATCGGTATAATTTACACTGAAGAGTACTAGCAACCCAAAAGCATTAAATATATTGAAGATGATCACAATTCTTATAATCTGTTACTAGATGGGAAATTTCCATGTCATCATAGAATTCTTGTGTAGACAAGATTTATAACCTTAAGGGTTTCTTAGAAGTGTGTTACTCAATGAGAATTTGGCATTTCAGAAGAGTTCTTATGGGAAAAGATTTTATATCCATGGAAGTTAAAGGTAAAGTAATTAATGCTTAATCTTGGCTGAAATTTTTCCTTTGTTATCAATACACTATCTTGGTTCCCAATTTCAGCTCTTCTACACATATTCTTACACCAATCCTAAAACCAATCTTCCTCCAGCCTTTCTTAGTCTTTAATGGTTTGGATCAGCTTTATTCTTACTTTGGGCCTTGTTGAACTCACTATCCAAGTACCTAATTTGAGCTATTTTGTACATAGGATTACACCAATCCTAAAACCAACCTTCCTTCATCATATCTCAGCCTTAAATGGTCTAGACCAGATTTCACTTTAGACATTCCTACATCTTGGATTGGATTACACACATTTTTTTGTCCCTTTGAATATTTAATTTGGAGGATAAGACCACTGGTTTGATTCTATCTAGAACAAAATGTATATTAACAACCACCTTTTATGAACATGGAGGGAGTAGCACTTATTACCTTCTTGTTTACTTTATTAGTTATTGAAACCTAGAAAATTGTAGTTGTATGTTTTAGGAGATAGAACCACCAATTTCCTACAAGTTTCATTCAAGGATACCTTAGAGATCTCAATCAAGGGATGGAATGAGGGAAAGATATCTATAATAAGGTGTCCTAGGGTGTGATTAAAGACTAAAAAGAGGGTTCACCACCAAGCTAAGTCTTGTAAATACAAGAAATGTAAATGATATGAAAGACTTAAGTAAATGACCTAGAAATGAACTCAAATAAGAACAGTAAACTGAGAAAGTACAGAGGTGCATTTGGAAAATTGTAGAAGCTAAAAACAAGGTCTAAATTATTGAAATTAGGACTTTTAATGTACACTAAGACTCATACACTAGTAGGGATGATTTTAGTCCCGCTAGGATGAGATGCGGAACCCTTAAAACTTTCTTGTTCCATTTATCATCCTACAAAAAAAAATTGATTTGAATTCCTCCTTAGGGATTAGGGTTTTATTTATTATCACTGTTGTAGGGTTTTAGGTTACATGAGATCCTTCCTAAATAACCCTCAAGCTTGCATCCTTGCCAAAGTTCTAATTCATTGTTGAACCTCTTTCACCCATCCCCCATCATGATTAAACATATTATGCCTTTTGAGCTTGTGGAGTAACCGACCCCTCATGTCTAGGTTTGAAATTCTTTTATTTTGTAAGATTGATTACTTGACCTTATTTGGCATTTACATCCTTTGAAGTAATATGTTTTAAGTTCTTCAAGGCCTTTCATATGTCATCCTAGACAGTCCCCTTTCTTATGACAACTTATGAGCATGTGCTAAAATACTCCACTTAAGTTTCATCTACCGTTCTCTTTTATCGCTCATCGCAGATAGCTTTTGAAATGTAAATTTACATTAGTGATGAGTGATGATCGGTATTTCTTTTGTTTCACGCATCATAGATGGGTTTTGGATAATGATTATGTATTAGCAATGCACAATACATGTGTTTTTTGTATTATCATTGGATTCTTCGTATTGCTAATCACTTGAGAATCTTGAGTTTTACATTAGCGATGTGCGATATGTGTGATTTCACTTATTGCTAGGATCTTTTTTATCACTAATTTCTCATTATTTTTATGATGAGAATTAGTGATGTGCGATGGCCCTTTGTGCTCTTTGTATTTTCTCCTATCGGTCATTGTGAATTTTTCCAAGATTTGAGTTTCAAAATAGCAATTAGCGATGGAGTCATTTGTTCAAATTCTCTCTCGCTGATTTGAATTGCTCTTGTGAGTGATGCATCTTGTGCCTTTGATTTTCATGCAGGTGCACATATCTTAATAGCGTTTTATCTCTTATTTTTGATGTTATCTAGAATTCAAAGCATAAATCAACAATACGTACTGGAAGATGAATGTGATTGAGGATGAGCCTTAAATTCAATGATGGATATCTCATCGTGTGGGTATTCAATAAGACTTGTGGAGGTGAAGTGTATCAGTGATGAGCGATGGCTAATAAATGAAGAACAACGTGGTAGCATCATGAGGACATAATTTAAAGAAGAAAAGAAATTAGAAAGCTAAGAAGAAGAATTGTTGATGTGGTTTTAAAATTAAATGATCAATGACCTTGATTTGAATATGAACATCTAAATGCCAGTTCCCTCGCATGAGCTTTTTATCAAACATTAATGGTGTTATGTCCCATTTCTCGGTCATACAGAAGGTGACTAGATTGTTTCTTGCACATTTGAAATTGTTCGAGAGTGGAGAAGAAAGCCAGAAGCTAAGGAAATGGTTTCAAGGACTCCAACAAAAAATTATAGTAGCATTAATACTAGTTTTCACCTAGGTAGGAAAAAGTGTTGTATCTCTTCCTATTAAAATGCTATATTGTGCTATTTTGAAAAATAGTAGGGAATTTGGGAGATAATTTTCTTGTAGTTTATTCATTAAGTATCCTTTGTTAGGGTGATAAACATTGTGTGAGGTGTGGAAATGTTTTTTTCTATAAATTGTGTCTTGGGTTTTATAGCTGGGTAGGTCTTTTTGATCAAGAAAACTGTAAACCTTAGTCTTAGCACATTGCAAATATTAGTGACCCATAGCCCAGTGATTCCAACATTAGGCTAGAGATAAAACACAAGAAAAAGAGAGTTAAAATGCTTCAAACTCAAGATGTTTCATCTATAAGTAAGCCAGAGCCACCTACAACATCTAACCCTACGCCAATTACTCCTGCAACATCCTCAAGGTCCATAAGTACAAAGAAGAATCAAGAGAAATTCATGGAAGAGGCCTCTAGAGAAGTAAAAGAGGGTGGGTCATGAATTGGCAAGAGACCTACTAGCCAAATTATTGTAATGAGTAGGTTAATTGACAATGCTAGTGAAATTGGAGAAGTGGAACAGCCTTAGAGTGGATGGAAATTGTTATTATAAGCTTTTAACAGGAGGCATGCTAGTAAGTCAACATGTTAGGGGATCAACCTCAGAAAGCTAGTGGTACCTAATGTATTTGTGGAAGTGGATGTAATGATGGAGTTAGCCAAGCATTATGATCCCACAGACAAAATAATTAAGAGTGAAAATGGAAATGTAGTCCTTGAGGTGACAAGGGATAGGATTGTGGAAATATTTGGGTTAAATCCCAATTACACTGTAAAAATCAAGCGTACAGGTCTATATGGGGAATATGAGCACAACACATTTGCATATATAAATAGGATGCTTGTTCAACATAGAAAGAGCAAGGAGAGATTTCTTCCCAAAGATATTGAGCCCTTTGAGTATGAGGAATTTGTGGATTATTTTAAGAATACATTTTAATTCCTGAATCAAGTTCTAGCTCAAAACTTTCAGGCAAGGATAGCCCTAGATCTATTGGTGATGGTAGTAGATATACAGGTTCATAATCAAAACACTAGTTTTGATTATGTTTCCTTTGTTGCAGAGCAGATGCATGGAGATTTCATTAATCTAAGGAAATAGGTTCTCCCTTTGTATTTCCCACATTATTCTCTGTTAATGCATATGCTTTTATTTTAGGGTGATCAGAGATGGAAAAGAAAGTTAAAATTGACAATGAGGGATGATCAAAATAATGTTTTGCTTGTCCAAATGTGGACATATATTTGGGACCAGGATTGTCCCAATTCCAATTATTTGACGTTTAGAAATGTCGTCAAATTTGGCATCTTGGAGAGTTTGGGTGTGGCACCTATTCATAGGCCTTCTCTAGCAATCAGAAATATCATGCACCCAAAGGATATAACAAGGTCAAATGCAAAGCATAATTGGGAAGATTGGTTCCTACATTTAAAGTATACTCTAATCAGGGCTTATGGATCTAAGGTAGTAACACATTGCTTGCCCCTATATGTCTTTGACCAATTAGCATTCATGGAGTTAATGTGGCAGATTGATTTTATGGATTTTGAAATTTTTAGAAAGCCTAAGAAAGGTACTGTGGTAAGCCCCCAATGTACTTTTTCTTACTTTAAAGTCACTTCCCCTAAAGGGCATGGAAAATTTGAAATCATGGTGAATCACCTTAGGTTACCTATTGATGAGGTTAGGTTGTTTGACCCAGAAGGATTTGTGACCACAAAGAGGAGGGATAAAAGCTTATCAGGGATATGTCATCATTTCTTGTACACAGATGATGTATTAAGAAACTTGACAAGTAATGAGGTTGTTATATCAAGAAATAGGGAATGGAAAACCATAATGGACATTGAAGAGAGTATTATGAAGAGGAATGCCTTCTATGAGATCCCTTATGATGAAATTCAAGATCCTTTTGAAAGATATTTTGCAAAACTAAGGGATTACTAGAATGGTTATTTCAAGGTAAAGGTGAAGGAGGTTGTTGAGAGAGCACAAGCTCTCTTAGAACAACAACCTCAAGCTATGGATATTCTAGAGTAGCCTGTGGAGGTGCAAGAAGAAGATGTCCAAGTATTCAAGGTAGAAAAAATGGTTGAACATGTGCCTGATGATGAGGAGGTGGAGAAGAAATTCCCTCCCCATAATATTGAAAATACTCTTGATTCAGAGACTCCCCAAGATAGAATTATCCAATGTCAGTATGATGAGAAGAATGATGATGATCCTAGGATCAAGGATTGTAATGAATTCCTTGAAGATGATGAGTTTGTGCAATCTAGGGAATTCAAGGAATGTATGGTTCAATAGAGAAGCCAAGAAATAAAGGAGATGCTTGAATTAGCAAGGGCTAATGTTGATCCTTCTCAATAAGAAGAGGATGAAAAGATAAAGGAAGAAAAGATTATGGCTGAAATTGCAGCTATTACTCCTGCAGAAGCTAGGAAAATTGTCTCAGAGAGTGGAATGATGTTACTACTAGGGTGCACTATCACTTCAACTATTGCATTTGATGCAATAAGAAGAGACCCTTAGGCTTCTATATCTGAGGAGAAAAATGAAAAAAAGGTGTTTGGATCTAGATATGTATGAAGTTGTATACTCTTGCAATATGGTCCATGGCACCCAATACTAGAAAGCATGAGGTCACTAGGTCTATTGAAGAGGTCATGGGTTCCTTGGTGGTAAAGAAGGCCACATATATAACACCTCTCCAGGAAGCTCAGTTAACTACTTGTGTTGTAATGATAGTGTAGACATAGCACAAATTTCTCAGAAGAAGTATGATTCCTTGGTGAAGGAGTATAATAAGGCCTTAGGTGAGATAAACAAGATAAGAGCCACTGTTCAAGCTAGCCAATCTAGGAGCACAATCTCTTTGCCAACTGTTGAAATTGTGTGCCTCAATCCCACAAGCTGAAACTTCTTGTGAGCAATTTCGGTGAGACTAAGGAGATGTCTGGCCAATCTCCTAGTTGATCCTGGACTATTGTTGTGACCTCCTGAATGTCGTGGCGATCTGCATCTGCAACCTTTGACATAAGCTTGGACTGTCAGAATGTGTTCTGGTGATGATAGGAAGTCTTGCATATATCGGCATGACCTTTGGTCTGTCTAGCCGATGTGATAATCAGTATGACTTGCTCCTATTGATATGAAGTCTTGATGACTGGGAGATGTCTGGCCGACAGTTTGGTGTCTAGCGGATGTCAAGGAGACCTATGGCGAAAGAAGTCTTCGGTGTAACATAAGGGTTCAGTAGGAACTCTTGGCGACAGGGAGATGTCTCGCCGATAGCTATATACATATGGAGTCATCGGGGTAACAAAAGGGGTTCGCTATGACCTCTTGGCAATAGCGGTAAGTCTGGCTGACAAAGCCACATGTGATCGGGTGTTTTTGGTGAGACTCCTAGCGAATGGAGTCATCAAAGAAACACAAGGAATTTGGTATGAAGTCTCAGCGAATGTGGAATGTTTGGCCAATGGTTGGACTCCTCGATATGACTTGAAGGCATCGGTATGATGTCTTGGCGAAGAGTGATTGTCTTGCCGATGGGAATCCTGATGTTGGTATAACGTCTTAGCAATAGCCTAAGTCTTGCCGACTGTTGGATGTTTCGGTATGACTTGAAGGGCTCGGTGTAATCTCCTTGCAAAAGCAATAAGTCTTACCAATTGTTGGATGTTTCAGTATGACATATAGACTTCGGTATGATGTCTCATCGAATGGCAATTGTCTCGCCAATGAGAATACTAAGGTCGATATGACTTGTGAACATTGGTATGAGTCTTGCCGATGAGGAAACTCTTGCTGATAGGAATGCAATGAATGTCAGTGGTTTTGGTATAACTTTGGAACCTCGATATGATCTCCTGGCGATAGCAATAGTCTCGCCAATGTGAATGTTGAAGTTGATGCAACGTGTGGGCTCGGTGTAACCTCTTGCCAATGGGGACAACTCTTGGCGATATCGAATGTTGGCTATGTTGGCATCGGGGAGACACAGTTAGTGTCTCATCGACATGCCAACACAGGTTGAATGCCCTTGACAGTTTGAAGATTGTCCTACATGGTGTGATGTGGATGTGTTATCTTCTATGCAAGGAAGTGGAAACATCTACAATGCTGAGTTGGATGATTCAATAGTTGTGATTCGACAGTTGGAAACAAATTGATTCACTAAGCTTGTTGAGAATGAATGTATATGTATGCATTGGACATTTTGAATGCTGAGAGCCGGTGCGAATAAGAGAGAACAAGAGAAGCGAAGAGAGAGGGCCGAGTGGTTGGCTGAAAGGCCAAAGCCATGAGGCCGAAGCAGAGGAAGAGATAGGCAAGGTTATGCTGGAATCTCTCCTAATCATGAATGCCATGGATGATATCTCAGGGAGAGTTTGCTACCAGATTGATATCCAAAATGAACAAGATGTAATCTCTATAAAGGCTATGAGCCTAAAATTGTATTGTAACCATTTATTGTTGAATAATACAATGGCTTGATCTTTGGAGTGTGGGGTTTTTTAACCAAAAGGATTTTCCCCACATAAATCTGTTTGTTCTGGTTTTTGTCTCAGTTTTCATGTCTGTTGGTTCTTGTAGTAGAATCTGTTAATGCATGCTGTTAAATTTACATGTGCTTCTCTCAGAAGGATCAATGTGGGAAATGAACTGTGTATGTTTCCGCTTTAGGACATAGTTGTATGTGTCTTTGAGGCAACCTAATCGAAATTAAAGTTACCAAAGGCACTACTATTCTTGGAGGTTACTCTGAGATGCCCTAATTTTTTCCTTACAAGTGGTATCGGAGCTTTCTTTTGGTTGCTGGTTCTGGGTATTTCTCCTGTGAAGATTTCTCAGTTTGTTCGGTTGGAGGAAATCTGGAGGAATCATTTAGTGTTTTGATCCTTTGTTGAGTGGAAGTCTTGTGATATTCGGAGACATCATGTAGCTTGAAGGATGGTGGAGATGGAGAAGGGAGTTGATCATGTTGTTTTGTTGTGATCTGTATCTCCTAGATGGTAGCAGTATAACCTTGGTGTATGAGGTGGATTTTCTTGCTCTGTGGCTGTGTGGTTGTAAAGCTTTCATATTGGGTGTCTGTGTGAGAGACTCCTTGATGATATGGAGAATCCTAGTGTGTTTCTCAGCCATGGAAGAGAGTGCTTATCCTAGGTGGTGTTCCCTGGTGTTGGAAGGAACAGTTTCCTGTTAACCTTGAATACATAAAGGCTATGAAGTTAATCATTAGATGATTTGCAAGCTTCTGAAATAGCCTTTCTCTCTTTCTCAAATGCATGTACATGTTGGTGGTTTTAGGGTTGGCCTGAAAGGGGCCTCGATTTTCTTGAACTACTGTTTCCTTTTTAAGGATGTTTTGTATTTGCATGGCTCTGTGGTTTTGTAGGTTTTACATGGTTAAGCAAAACTTGTGGTATTGTGGAGTTGTTGTTAAGCTATTTTCTAGACCCTGGCCTTAGGGGTGTTGTTGGATGAGATAGTTGCAGTTCTGCATGCATGCTTTGTGCATGGTTTGAGGACGTGTGATTTCTTCTCTGCATGGGAGTGTTGGTATGTGATTTGTCACTAAGCATTCTTATGGTGGTGCTTGTGGGTTCCTTGATTATGGTGCTCATTGTGGACATGATTGGAAAATCAGGTTTGGCATGATCTGGTGTTTGAGTCATGTTGTCTACATGGTTATTCTCTTTGAAATCTCAGTGTTGCAGTTTCCAATGTGATGATGGGTTTGCATGTTCGATGTTTGTGATCTACGAGTTATGCGGTTGGTGGATTAGCTACCCATTGGCTGCAGTGAGATAACTTGGATGTGGACTGTCTTTATCCACGAGGTTGATTCATTGATGGTGCAGATTTGTTAGTTGGCCTTGTCTGTGGTCACTTGTGCATTGGTGTGATTGTATTGAGATGAGAGGATGGATATTGTTTGAGTACCTGAATATTCGGTTATGGGAACCTGAAGCAGGTGGTCATGATACTTGGAGAGCTCAGGTGTCACGTTTCAGTGGGAGCTTTAGCAGTGACTGTGGGTTCATCACATGGTGGTGAATGGTCTTCTTTAGTGTTGTAGATGTTTCAAGGGGGAGCTTTTTAGATCCTGTTGCTATAGAAGCATTCTTTCACATTTGCATGGACATTATTTGAAGATGTGCAACATCTTGGAACCGTGGAGGACACTTGGAGTCTTTGGCTAAGGTGTTGGTGGTGCTTGATAGGTGATGTTGGTTTTGAGTCTGTTTTCTTTATGTCATGGTATACTCTTGTTTGTGTACTGGAGTTTTGGCATTGTGCATTGTACTTGAGACTATGGTGAAGTAACCTAAAGCATGGTATCTCCTAAGGGGATATGTAGATCATGGTGTCATAATAAGTTCTTGATTCAGATGATTGGAGCTTTGACAATGGTTTGGTAATTCTTTGTGTATTGGGTGCTTTGATTATTTGCTTGATACTTCGTGATAGTGCAGTAATGTAGTTGAAGTTTAGCATGAGATGATCGGTTGCTAGTACTCATGGATACATGAATAATAAGGTGAGGCTGTTTTTCTCTTATGATAGAAGTGTTGTTGATTGTTACTCTTGATGGAGTCTTTTAGCATAAAGTCTGAGAAGCCTACACCTTGGTTGAACGTGATTTCAATAAGAGACCTATGAGGAGATTTCTCTTGTATTATTCATGATGACTTGCATATCTTGAAGAAGTATTCTCATTCCCACTCTTGGTGTGCTCGACAGTCTATCTGAAAGGATTCATAGTGGAAGTTGTACAGCTTGTTTATCTCCTTGAGCTTTTGTGTTTTACTGATGAGAATTGGTAGGAGATGATGTATGGGCTGATTTCCTAAAATGGGGAATGAAGTAGCTTGATTTTCTTTCTGAATGAGAAGGAGATCATTCTTGACATAGCTGGTAGTTAGAAGTGTCTATAGGAGGATGTTCTACAGGAATATGATGTGTAGGGTTTCTCTCTTTAGTCTTGGTTTTCTTCCTAGATGTTTGTTTTCACATTACAATTGTTTGTTGCGTGTGGAGATCTTGGGAGAACTGTGAAGACTTCTGGTGAGAGAAATGTTTCTTGTAATAGTTGTTGTAGGTTGGGCATGTCATTGTGGATATTTCCTTGGTACTACATGATTACATTCTCTATGTGTTGTAATTGGTAGACTTGTGATGTCTTTGGATTACTCGGATAGTGGGAGTTCTTGTTGTGTTTTGTCTTCTTCGACTGGTTGGCACTTGGAGCTTGCATTCGTTGTTCATGGGTTGGTTTTGAGTAGCATGAGTTTACTAATGTTGATACCTTTCAGGTATGTGAGATTGGATGGAATAGCATGATTTGTGGGTGCTATTTTCAGTCGTGTGGGTTTATCAGTTGGATGGAAGCAATCAGTCTGATTGTTGTTCTAACTGGTGTTGTTTATCTTGTTTCTAGAGAATGACCTCACTAGTGTGTTTTGTTTGAATCTTTGAAGTTGATATTGCTTATGTATAGCATTTGAGCACAATGAAGTGGTAGCAGTATCTTGTTGTTGATATCACTGGGATCTTTTGCTTGTGTTCTTTGGAATGGTGCTTATTCACCTTGGCTTGTATCTTTCTTCCTCAGGTGGCATGTTGGAAGATGATAAGATTGTTGCCTGAATGGTGAACATCTTGGATGTTGGAGTAGAATTCTTGATGGAGCATGAGAGCATGTTTGAGGTCTATGTGGTTTTCCTGGAAGGCTATGATCGGTTGCATTTCGGTTGTTTTGTTGGATAGTGAGTTGCAATTGGATGCCTAGTCTTTGTTGCAGATTTTCCGGTGGACTATTATCTATGGAATCTTGTTGTTTGGGTGTTTTGAGTATTGCGGGGTTTGAACTAGTGGAGCTAGTGTGATCTTATTTTCTAGTTTCTTTGGAGGTGCCTGTGCGATCTTCGTCAAGTGGGAGATTGTTGGAATTGTGTGCTTCAATCCCACAGGCTGAAACTTCTTGTGAGAAATTTCGGTGAGACTGAGGAGATGTCTGGCCAATTTGCTAGTTGATCCTAGACTATCGTTGTGACCTCCTGAATGTCTTGGCGATCGACATCTGAAACCTTTGGCGTAAGCTTGGACTGTTAGAATGTGTTTCAGCGACGATAGGAAGTCTTGCCAATATTGGCATGACCTTTGGTCTATCTGGTTGATGTGATAATCGATATGACTTGCTCCTATCAATATGAAGTCTTGGCGACTGGGAGATGTCTAGCCAACAGTTTGGTGTCTAGCGGATTTTAGGGAGACCTGTGGCAAAAGAAGTCTTTGGTGTAACATAAGGGTTCAGTAGGAACTCTTGGCGATAGGGAGATGTCTCGCCGACAGCTATATACATATGGAGTCATTGGGGTAACGAAAAGGGTTCGCTATAACCTCTTAGTGACAACGGTAAGTCTGGCTGACAAAGCCACATGTGATCGGCTATTTTCAATGAGACTCCTAGCAAATGGAGTCATCGGAGAAACATAAGGACTTTGGTATGAAGTCTCAACGAATGTGGAATGTCTAGCCGACGGTTGGACACTTCAATATGACTTGAAGGCATTGGTATGATGTCTTGGTGAAGAGTGATTTTCTTACCAATGCGAATTCTGATGTCGATATAACATCTCAGTGATAGCCTAAGTCTTGCCGACTATTGGATGTTTCGGTATGACTTGAAGGGCTCGGTGTAATCTCCTGGTGAAAGCGATAAGTCTTGCCGACTGTTGGATGTTTCGGTATGACATATAGACTTCGGTATGATGTCTAATCGAATGGTGATTGTCTCACCAATGAGAATACTGAGGTCAATGTGACTTGTGAACATCGGTATGAGTCTTGCTGATGAGGAAAATCTTTCCAATAGGAATGCAATGGATGTCAGTGGTTTCGGTATAACTTTGGAACCTCGGTATGATCTCCTAGCGATAGCGATAGTCTCGCCGATGTGAATGTTGAAGTCAATGCAACGTGTGGGCTCGGTGTAACCTCTTGCCGATGGGGACAACTCTTGGCAATATCGAATGCTGGCTGTGTTGGCATCAAGGAGACATGGTTAGTGTCTCACCAACATGCCAACACAGGTTGAACACCCTTGACCATTTGAAAACTGTCCTACATGGTGTGACCTGGATGTATTATCTTCTATGCAAGGAAGTGGAAACATCTACGATGCTGAGCTAGATGATTCGATAGTTGTGATCCGATAGTTGGAAACAAACCAATTCACTGAGCCTATTGAGAATGAATGTATATGTATGCATTGGACGTTCTGAATGCTGAGAGCCGGTGTGAATAAGAGAGAACAAGAGAAGTGAAGAGAGAGGGCCGAGTGGCTGGCTGAAAGGCCGAAGCCATGAGGCCAAAGCAGAGGAAGAGAGAGGTAGGGTTATGCTGGAATCTCTCCTAATCATGAATGCCATGGTTGATCTCTTAGGGAGAGTTTGTTACCAGATTGATATCCAAAATGAACAAGATGTAATCTCTGTAAAGGCTATGAGCCTGGAATTGTATTGTAACCATTTGTTGCTGAATAATACAATGGCTCGATCTTTGGAGTGTGGGGTTTTTTATCCGAAAGGATTTTCCCCACGTAAATTTGTTTGTTCTGGTTTCTGTCTCATTTTTCATGTCTGTTGGTTCTTGTAGTAGAATCTATTAATGCATGTTGTTGAATTTACATGTGCTTCTCTCAGAAGATCAATGTGGGAAATGAATTGTGTCTGTTTCTGCTTTAGGACATAGTTGTATGTGTCTTTGAGGCAACCTAATCGAAATTAAAGTTACCGAAGGCACTACTGTTCTTGGAGGTTACTCTTAGATGCCATGATTTTTTTCCTTACACCAACCTCTTCTTTTTTAGACTTGTCTACACTAGACAAGTAGACATTGGTCTTGAGGATTGATGAATTAAAAAATCAGCTAAAGAAAGAAAAGGAGAATACAAAGAAGGCCAAGCTGGAAATAGTTAAGGTGGAAAATGACATCTTTGAGGATGTATTGAAACATAGAGTGACCAGATTGGTCAATAGAGCTAATGATGTGTGGGTAGCCTATAGTAGTATTCATGAAGCAAATACGAAGTACTTGCAAGTTCAGGAAACTTTCAAAAATTAATGGAGCAAATGGATTACTAGAGCAGGTGCATTGAAATAAATGATGTTTAAAATGAAGGAAGATCCTAAGGCACCTACTACATGTCATTAAAATATTTCAAACTATTGACCTAGTGAATGAGATAACAAATTTTCATGGAAAGTTGGGTATGCAACTCCAAAATAAGCTGAAAGTATTCAAAGAAATGGAGGAACATGGTATGCCTATGATATTGAATCACAAAGGTGAGTTACATCAATTTGATACATGTATGGAGGAATGACCTGGGAGAGCTGCTCACATCGGCTAAGATGGCATTGACTGTGTCTGATTACAACATGTTGAATTCAAATTTTGACATGATGGTGGAGATTGAAATGAAAATGGATACATTTTTTAGAGAGGCCAGAGCCTTAATTGATGCAAGATATATCCAACATAGTGCAAAGGTGCAGAGTTTATTGGATGTGAAGTGGCCTACTGAAGAGGAATACATCTCCTAGTTGGAGAAATATATTGAATGAGCTTGTATGGGAATAATAATGGATATGGTGAATAACATATAGGAATAGATAGGAGGAAAACAATGCATAGATTGAAAATGGTGTAGATTAGGCTTTCATTAAAGTATTGCAAAGTATGTTGTTTCCTCCTCAACATGAGAAAGGTGGCACAAATTCTAATGTGGATATATCAGTTTTATATCTTTTTTTTTTCCTACTTTTTAAAAAAAATTGCTGACTAGAGGTGCACAAGGAAAACACTTTTTGGTCACATGGAAGATATTTGGGAGTTTTTGTAACAAAAAAATATGCCTTTTGAAGGTGGGTCCAGATCTCCAACAACAAATGAGGACTACTTTCATCTCATGCATCTTCCCACCACTTGAGAGCTCAAATGTAACTGAAAAGGAATATATGTTACAATGGTCCAATAAAATAGTGACATGTGTGCTTTCTAGCCCAAAGCTTGTTTTGCACCTTTATTTCTATAAGAAGGAATTCAAGGCCAATAAGCGGGGGGTTCATTGTATTGCAATTAACATAGTGAATTATAGAAAGGAATATTGAGAATGTTTTGAGTTTTTGTCTTAGGTTTTGAGTATGTTGTTACGTATGTAATTTTGATAACATATATAGAAAATACAATACAAAATGATGCCAATCTCATGGCCTTTTTCTCTCCTTTGTAGCTATTTTATGAGTTATGAATAAATATAATCAAGGATTTTTTTGTTCATCTCTATTGAATTCCAGTAGATGTATGATTTTTTCTTGCTTGTTAATTCAATGAATTAGTGTAAACACTTGAATGAAATTGTTGATTCATATGAATTATGTGCTAGGATATCCATAAGAAGTAATGGTCTAGAGTGTAATGTGGAGATGTTGTAATGTAGTATATTCCAAGCTTGTGTGATGTTATATGTGAAAATGTTATCTAGTTGCAAAGGTTAAGATTGACTCTATGTTTAGGATAATGCACTGGTGTGAGTAAAGTATTCATAATGCATTTACTGGGTCAATTCATCATACAATCGCTCTTTATTTACAAACCTTTCAAATGAAATACCATTGTAGTAATGTTGAGTTCCATTATTCTCATACTCGAAGTGTAGTATATTACTAAAAGAATTGCCAACCTTTTGATATACTACATTGTTGAGTGATTATGTGAGAATTATTTGTTGTTTACAATGTATTTAATATTGGTTGCATAAATTCTTGAGTATACATTGTGGTATTACTCTCCCAGGTTTCACAAAACCCAAAGTGCAGGAATGAAAGTTTTGTTGCTTTTACTCGTTCGTTGGCCAATGCTTTTAGATTACTAAATATTGGAAATGGCAAAGTCCATAGGTAATTATGAAGATCAGCTTGGTTCTTAGAAAGCAACCAATAGAATGGATGAAATGCTTTGTAAGAGGTGGTTAATGATAGGGTCATTGTGTGTGTTTTGATATGGAGGTGAATATGGTGGTGGTGTGTATGTATTGGAAGGAAAATTGAATGGATTGATTACAAGAGGAGATATAAGGTTAGATGCCACATAGGTATAAGGAGAACTAGTGGAAATGTGTGAGGTAGGAAGGACATTGCTAGTTGGTTGCATTGTTGTGGTCACTTGAGGATTGGTATAGGTGGGAATGGAGGTTATAGTTGAAGGGGGAGGAGTTTGATTTCCTCCTTGGATTTGCACATTGTTTGAAGCTTGAGCACCATTGGTGGTGGGAGGAAGATTTTTTCTAAATATTTGAGCTATGTTACACACATATTATTTTCCTTCATCACTTTCCATCATGTGGTGAATAAATTTATGATAGGTATAACATTGTTGGAAATTATTTTCAGTACTCATGCTATCTTGTAAATGGGCTAGGTCTTCATGCATTTTCATTATGTTTTCTTGAGGGATATGATCAATCATTTTTGTACACTTGTCATAGCACTTGTAGGTAAGGTAGGTATAGAAAAAGAGGTATCAAAGGTATGATCCATACCTAGTGAACCAACACTAGAAGTAAGAGAGCTAGATAACCCAAGATCCACAACGAGTGTTTTATCGTGGGATGCCATGAGACTCGCACTTTGTCTCACCATAGTATTAGTAGTAGGACACCAAGTAGTATAGCTCATGCAAGGGATAAAGCAAATAAAGTGCAATGAACACAATATCCTATGCTTTCAATTATGCTTGAAATGAAAGAGATTGAGATAACAACAATTCTACAAACTGTAACAAAAAACTAAAAGCAACAAACAAAAGCACATAGAAGCAATTTCAAATCTTGAAAAATAGGAAAGTCAAAGTCAACAGGGACTAAGATGCCAGTAAGGGTGTCTTGGTCCTATTGGTGAGATTTTGAAGTTTTATAAAGTGAAATAGAAAGCAAACAACAGAGACAAGATTTTGAGCCAAAAACCTATAGAGGGACTAAGATGCCAGGAAGGGTTTTTTTTGTCCCAGTAGAGGTTTTTTTCAAAAAAGTTACAAATTTTGAGTTGTTAATAGTGTTCTCAGGTTTCCTACCTAGGGACCTAATGTTTAAAAACAAAAAAGTGTGCAAATGAATGCAAAAAAAAAAAACTAATGACAAGCAATTGGATGCAAAGTTGAATGCAATAAAAATGTTCCTAAATGCAATTAGGATGATTGACAATGCACTTATTAGTTTTTTAATGAGATAAAATGATGAAATAAGGAAGAAATACAACCTATATGCACTTTAACTAATGCAAATGTGAGAAACCCTAGGGTATGTGCAGGACAATCATGGAAAAAATAGGCCCTTAAGTGGCAAAAGAATTAGAAAAATTAGAGTTAGGCAACTTGACGCAAAAATTTGAATAAGTTATCTATATTATTTCAAAAATATGTAAAAATAGAATTTGTAGCAAATTGAATGTAGTTTCTAAAATACTAGGTTTTTTTTAAAAAAAAAGAAATCTATTTGGTGAAAATTTGAAATTTCAATGCAGTAGTAGGTGTCTGTCTAACCACCCTAACCATAATAAAATGATAATATTTTTTTATAAGATTTTAGATATAAGTAGAGGACTTATGTATTGATGTGATACATATTTTTTTGTAATTTGTTTCCAATTAAATAATTAATTATGAATTTTTTATTAAAACTTTTTAAAAATATAAAAAACTTGTATGTCTAACCACTTTAACTTGGTCAAAACTTCATGAAATTCAATTTTTCTTTTTTTACTCCTATAGTATATAAAGCATAGAATGTGATGCATGTTTTGGATTTAAAAAATGTGATACCATTTGAAGGCTATAGATGTTTTTCAATCAGTCTATCAATCAAGACTTTAGTCGTAAATTGAATAGAAAATGAATAATAATTACTTATTAAATTCAAAGTAAAGCACAATTTATATTGGTGGAAAATTGAGAACCTCCTTTAAAAACCCTTTTCATTTCACCAATTTTGGGTTAAAAAAAGTCATTAGCCACATACCCATCATATTGCCACTTTTTGGCCCATCATGATCCTGCACATACCCCCTAGATGCACTTTCACTAATGCAAGTATGAGAAACCCTAGATGCACTTTTACTAATGCAAGTATGAGAAACCATAGATGCACTTTCACTAATGCAAGATGCAATGCAAGAATGAATGCAACATAGATCTAGGACTTTAATGAACTCAAAATCAGAAAAATGAATGCTCAAAAATGTCGAATTCACCAAAATGAATTGGAAAGAAAATAGGGGGGAATACACACTATTCTCCTTTGGCCGCTCAATAATATCTTAGAATTCCAAATTGGATTGACTATCAACCCAAAGGGTGAGTCAATTCTCAACAAGGAAGACCTAGGAGGAGGTTCTTTAAGCTTTGAGGAGTTAACCACCAAGCAAAAGCTTGGAAAACACAACTTAGCATTCAACTCACAAAACCTAGTAATGCAAGATAAATGATGGATGCAAATGATGAAATTAAGAAAATAAAAGTTATGGTGTATGTACCTGGGAAGTCTAGAAATGTGATGAGGACTTTGGAAATGAAAAAATGTTGTTGAAATATGCTAGGGAAGACTAAGACACCCTTACTATTGTCTTAGTCCCACTACTATTTTTTGAGGAAGATGTAAAGTCTTCAGATGTTGGAATTAGATCTCAAAGAATCTCTGAAAAATACCCTTGGGAGGACTAAGATGCCGTAGGTGGTGACTTAGTTCAATCTAGAATTTCTGAAATCTCCTAAAGTGGTCTTGAGGCTCAATGTTTGCACTTCCTTCTTCTTAGATCTCAGGTCCTGAAACTTCCAAATCTGGCCTGTAGGTGAGTTTCCATGAAGATAAAAACTTTACAATGCAACTTTGCAACTTTTCACTTCAAAAGATCTTCAAGTCTTCAACATAAATCTACAATCACAAACATACGAGAGGGGTAAAACTTGTTGATTGTTAGTAAATGGGGGTTTGCCTTGGTCAAACCCCTTGTTGGTAATTAAACCTTGAAATGAAATAGAAATGATGAAGGGAAATTATGAATGAACAAAGTGCTATGTTGCAACTCACCAAACCCTTGTTGTGAAATCTAAAAACTTGTGTGAGATGGTTAGATTGAATGCAGATCTTGAATTGAAGGAATGCTTGATAGATCTTGACCTGAGTTGCTTACTTGAATTAAAACCCTACATCACAAATGTTAGCTCAAAAACACACATGATGCAGTAATATCCTTGATATGATGCTTGAATCTTGATGATGGCTCCAAATGCTTGATGAATTTGTGAACTCAATTTTCTACGAGGAATGAATACTTGAATTCTTGTTATATTGCTTGAATGATAAATTGAGTGAAAGAATCTTGTATTTATACTTATCTATACTTAATATCTTGAAATTATAGGTCACAACAAACTGACATATAAATTCATTAACTAAAGGAGGCTAAATCCCACCAAGATTTGAAATTAAATATAAAAAATAACCTAAGGAGGACTAAGATGCCCTAGGTGGCATCTTAGTCCCAAGGCATGAAACTCAAGGCACATACTAAAAAAAGGGGCCCATTTAAGGTGCCTTTGAAATCAGGATCCCAGGACCTTTGGGGGACAAAGATACCCTAGCTGGAGTCTTAGTCCCAACCCTAAAATCAGGGACACAACCAAAATTATTAAATTATCATTTATCCTTTGATGTTTGTCGAGATTAGCCATACAAATATAAAATTCATTAGGCTTGTGGATGCAAAATAGGACCAATTAATACATAAATAAGGATAAAAAAATCAAGGTGGTCCCAAACAAGTGTGAAAATGCAAAGGTATGCATTTTCCTACATTACATACACACACACACACCATGATTAGCTAAGGGTTGTAAGAGTTAGAATTGGGGATATCATACTATAACATGCATTTCTTGTTTAATTTGACATATATCCTTGTTCATTTACAATTAAGTAAGTTAGATGTATGGTTTGTTTGTTCTACAATTACAATTAGTCTTACATGAATTGTTGTTTCATGTAGCCTTGTTCATTTATATTGAAATGAATTAGATGTATGGTTTGTTTGTTCTTCAATTTATATCATAATGCTATTTGAATTTATATATAAATATCACAATATTGTTTCAGAAAGTGTTATACATACATAGATACATACATACACACACACACACATATGTATATTCCATGATCAACTAAGTTTTTTAAGAGTTAGAATTGGGGATTTGATACTATAACATGCATTTCTTGTTTCATTTGGCATATAGCCTTGTTCATCTACAATGGAGTTAGTTGTATGGTTTGTTTGTTCTACAATTACAATTAGAGATTACATGTAAATTATTGTTTCATGTAGCCTTGTTCATTTACATTTAAATGAATTAGATGTATGGATTGTTTGTTCTTCAATTATAGTGAATTAAAAATTACATGTATGAAAATTTTATTTCAATTTATATCATATAATGTTGTTTGAAGTTATATATAAATATAATAATGCACAACTTTAGAAAAGGGGTTCTAAATATTTGTATCATAATGTTGGTTCAAGATATATATAACCCCTTTATTGAATATATATTCCAAGATCAGCTAAGGGTTATACAAGTTAGAATTGGGGATATGATACTATAACATGCATTGCTTGTTTCATTTGACATATAGCCGAGCAAACTCATTTACATTAAAGTGAAATAGATGTATGGTTTGTTTTTTCTTCAATTATAGTTTGTTTTCTCATTAGGTGTTCCATTTGTCCCCTCATCCTTTTTTTGTTGCACAACATTAGTGGATAAACTTAGAATATTTTCAATAGTTGATGCTTCCTCAGGGGAAACAAAATGAAATGTATTACTTGGTTGCATATCATCCATTAGTGAATTTGGATTTAGGGGCCAAATACATGTTCTTTTAAAACTTGATTTTAGGTTATCAATAGTCAATGCTTTCTAAAATGCAACACTGCCAAGTGTTGCCAACTCTACCCTTTTATCTCTAGATTTGGATACTTACTCATCCATCTTGCTATTTCCTTCTTAAAATATTATTTGAAAGAAGTGAAAATGCTAACATATAGTGGCTACAATTAGTGAGATGTGTGGGCTAGTTGGTTTAAAAGGTCAATGCCTAGTGACCTTGCTTCATTAATAGTAGAGAATGCAACATGGCTGCCATGGCCATCAAAAATCAATAGGTGTTTATTATTGGGTGACACACCCCTAGGTACAAAACTAGAAAAATGGTGTAGCTTATTGAGGAAGAGGGATTTTGTCAGATCCAAGCATGGGGTTGAGAAACCATACATGCACTTAGTTCACAATGAGCTATATAGTTATTCATATACATTTTTTCTCTTAAACTGTAAATAAAAATTAGTTATTTTCTATCTAGTAGCATTCATACAATATAAAATTGTGATCCACTCTCAGCTCTTAGGTATAATGTATGAAACACTTTTTCTACCATTTTTTTCAAGCACTTGCATTGCACCATTTCTTCCAACTTGAATGCCAATCTCATCATGGATCCAAATTTTCATTGGACCATACAAATTAGCTTCGTATTCCTTTTTCAATGTATCGTAGAATACAACAACCATTGCAAGACTCAAATTGAGTGCACGGTCTCTATCTTGTCCTTGTGTTGTCCTTAAAGTTAGATTAGGATGTCTTCTCTTGAAGATTTTCCACTAAGACTTATTGAGAACTCCATCCTTGAATGGATTCGGCCTCATTTGGCATATTTGTGCTACTTTAGACTTCAAATTGACAATTTCCAATTCATGGCCAACAACAACCATATCCTTGCACCATTTAAAAACCTTTTCCTCTCCATCTTCACTCAAGATTATTGTGGCTCCTTTGCTCTTTGTAGAAGTAAAACTAGTAAACCAATTAGTCAATGTGGTTGCTGGAAGACCCCACTTCATTTTTTCCCCTTGTCAAAATTACATTGTCTTTAATGTATCTCATGGTAGATTCCGTGTCATTCATTGTCCATTCCTATTACACTGAAACATTTCTTGTTGTAATAATTGCATTCACTTGGAATACATGGTTGATTGGTTGTGGAATGAGAATAACATCATCCTCTTCACTATGTGGCAGCCTCACACCTCTCTTGTGTGAAGATAATATTGTTCATGCTCTCTTTAAAACTTTCCTAGTTCTAGCTTGGGCTTTATTCTTCATCTACATTGAGCCAAGTGTAAGAAGCAATTTATTAGACATAGACACCTAGACATATATTCAAAGTAAAGGAGAGGGTCTGATGGTGGTGAGTGTTGTGTTGTGCGAGGGGTCCATGTCAACAAAGGACGTGTTGTCCAGAAACTTGAATTACACAATGTAGAGGTTCTAGTTGACAACTCAAAAAAAAAGTTAGACATACATACAACAGGTCTATTCTATATGGCATAGAAACCTTAACTGATAATATCCCTAATTCTAACTCTTACAACCCTTAGTTGATCATGGAATATATATATATATATAATCAGTTAAGGGGTTATATCTAACTTGAAATAGTATTTTGATACAAATATTTATAATCCTTTCTGAAACAATGTTACGATATTTATATATAACTTGAAACAACAATATGATACAAATATTTATATCCCTTTCTCAAATAACATTATGATATAAATTGAAACAACATTATTAAACATGTAAAAGTAACTGAAATTAAAGAAAAAAAAAAGCCAAATGTCTAGAACATCAAAAAATGGGGGATTAAGTTCTATCGTATGGTTTAGGACATAGAGCACACCTACTTTCAACTGTTCCACTCAAAGATAACCCTAGAGATCTCAATGCGGAAGAGAAAGAGATCTTGCAATAGGGTTTTCCTAGGTGTTGATTATAAGCTAATGAGGGGTTCATCACCAAGCAAGAACTTGGAAAGATAAATGAAATGCAAAGTATGATGTAAGATGAAATGCAAAACCCTAATTCAATGCAAAAAAACACTAAATGACCTAGAAAAGTAAATGAACCAAAACATAAAGCTATAGAAAGGACTATGTGTACTTGGAAATGTAGAGATGGTTGAATGGAGATTTGAAACACTTAAATTTCTACCTTTAATGTTGAGTGGGACACATTTTCCAAGCTGGGAGAATCAGTCAAAAATTTGGGTTTCTATGCAGGAACAAGAATCTGCCAAATGGGTATCTAAATCTGCAAAAACTTGAATTTTGACCAAAACTAGAACTCGTTCACCAAAAGTGGTGAATCAGTCCAGTTAGGTTTTTTTGAAACTTTGGGATCTGAATATTCTCTTCTTAATCTGCTCAATCTATTTCTTTAGGTTTTCGGATTTGAATCCCTACGAATCAACTTGTAGGTGGTCTCTAATGTTCTCCAAGGCTTAGTGACAACTTTGACAACTTTATGCACTTTGACAACTTTTTCCAATCTTTCTCTTCAAATTTTCTTCAATCTAAACTTGCAAATCACACACCAAAGAGGGAAAATGTTGTTGGGTTAGTAAATAAGGGTTTTCCTTGGTCAAACCCCATTTTGATAATCAAACCTTGAAATAAAATGAAATAGCAATGAAGAATGATGAATGAACAAGATATGATGTTGCAACTCACCAAACCATAGCAATGAAGTGTTGTAAATATGTGTGAGATGGATCCAATGGATGTATATCTTGACTCTTGCTTGAAGGTGATAGATCTTGAATGAAATGCTAGCTTGAATCATAAACCCTACATCACAATTGTTAGCTCAAAAACAAACATGATTCATGGAGTCCTTGATATGATGATTAATGCTTAAATGTTGCTCTAAAATGCTTGATAATCTACCCTCGAATGCTCTTGTAAACACTGGAATGCTCTTGTGAACTCAAAATTTCTATAAGGATGAATACTTGAATGCTTGGGGTTAGAATGAGTGAAAGAAACACATATTTATACTTAATTATGCAAGAATTCCAAAAATTACAACACTACAAGCTGAGATCAGTTCTAGTAGGATAAAATCTTGCCAAAAAATTGAATTAATTTTGATTTTGGTCCAAATGGGACTCATTCACCCAAGGTGGTGAATGAGTCCCATTAGGCATAATTTTTGGGAACATTTTAAAAAATGCTTAGAAAGGTGTGAAACCAAGTTTGGGACCCAAAAATATAGGTGGGACTCATTTTCCCAAGGTGGTGAATGAGTCCTAGATCACTAAATATGCGCCACACAAGCTAAAAACACCTAAATTATGATTGGCTAATGATTTGTGTCAAGATTATCCTAGAAAAGATGAATTAAACGAGGCTTTTGGATGTAAAATAAGGCCAATTAAAGCATAAAGAATCCTAATTATTAATGAAAACCCTAGAAAAGTGTGAAAGTGTGTTGCAACACTTTAAATACGGTAGGATTAAGGTTAAAAAGAGGTTTATTAGGTGTAGTTAATTAATAAAACCTTAGAAAAGTGTGAAAGTTTGTTATAAAACTTTACAACACTTTAGCAAGGTACCATTTAAATTCATTAGTTCACAAGGACCTAGGACCTAATGTGAATGCATGTCAAACACATTACAACATTAAATCAAGGCACCATTAAGCCTAGTTTACAAGGAGGGCCAAAAAAGGCAAGGAAAAGTAGAAGGGGTGCTTTTTCCATTGCCACATTTAGCCCCCACTTTAGTGAGAGGATGAACTTGATTTAAACTCACACTAAAGTAGACAAAAAAAAATCAAGAGGGGTATAAATACATCAATGTTGGTAAGATAGGATGACAATGATCAAGAGGGGTGATCAAGCCCCCAGGATCAAGATCCATGGAAAACCAACATAGGCACAAAAGAACACATATGAAAATGATAAAGAGAATCAAAAAAGCACAAGCATGCACTATCAAAGAAATAAAGAGAAGGAAATAAAATGAAAAATAAAAAGGGAAGATCAAGCTTTGACCATTTGTCCATCATGATGTGGATCAAATCTAGGTTATTTATTTTAAAAATGCATACTCACTCTAAGGAAATGGAACTTCAAGCTATCTGCTAGGTGAGAAGTCCAAGAAGGTGAGAAACATATACTCATGGTTGGTATGTGCTCATACAGACATGTGAGTGCCTAAGGGAAAGTCCTACTCTCGTTCAGCTTCCCGTCAAACCATAAAAAATTTATACCTCTTTATGACTTTGATAAGGCACCACACAAAAATGATTTTTAAGCTTCATGAGACAAGAAAAACTTTGTATGCTTGGAGCTCATGAGAAAACAAGATGGCTCTACAATCATGAAAGTTGTGTTATGCAAGGTGGCCATATAACTAAAAATACAAATCCAAATTGTAAAGAACATTCAAGCGAGTCTTGCTTAGTTCATGCAAGGTCTTAACTTAGGGAACATTGTGCGTAATGTCTCCAAGAGAGGACCAATCAAAGAATAGAAGATTCACAACTTAGGGGATGCAGTGTGTCGCATCAAGCCACCAAGAAGAATGTAATATGCTAAGATAGGTCACACTCTTGAAGGACATCACACCTAATGTCATCCACAAAGCAAAAAATGCACCACGTAAAGTAAAAATACTACACCATGAACCATGAAAAAAGAAAAATGCAAAAGAATAATGCCAATGTATGCCCCCACTTTAAAGAAATTGCTAAACACAATACTGTGAGAAATTACTTTAAAGTAGCAATTGATAAATGCAAACAAAAAAGAATACATGAGAGCTAACTTGGAAAGCCCTATGCCAATTCATATGTTTCCAAATGAAGCTATGTCATGAAAAAAAGAAAGAGAGGGGTTGCCCCCAAAAATGAAAATCCAAACACATAAGGGATCTATGGTGTTTGGGGTCAGTATGTTCTTGCTACAATGTTTTTAGAGAGCTCTGAACTATCATCATTCCCCAAATACACATAGAAATGGAAGGATGACACATAGAGAGTGAAAATAAAGAAAAACCTTTCGATTCAACATGGAAGAGATGTGAATGTCTTGACACCTTGCATCATCCCCAAAAGGAAAACACAAGACAAATGAAAAAGATAAAAAAGTAAAAAGATTCTATGACATAGAGAAGAATGAAGGTACAAATAGAGGAATGTCACAAAGAGAGAGAGAGATACATCAAGCAAAATGTCATGAGGGATCACAGTACACACATGCAATCACATAAAAGAAAAAAAGAAAAAAACTAATGGAAAAGACTAGTAAGAAACATGCAATTCAATCCAAAGTAGGTCATCCACATCCCAAACTTAGTCTATATAAACAGAGGCTAACAACTAGCCAAAGGGACAATGAAAAATGTATTACTAGGACAAGGCTATCTACTTCTTTTCCCCACTGAGTGCAAGACAAGAATGGGCCGAGGTAGGTGATGGGAAAGATCATGTAATAGTGAGAATACAAGACTCTACAACTATTACATGATAAGGAGCAGAAGGGTATGTTATACAATCACTTGATGGCAATCATTGGTATCGAAGTGAAAGTTGTTCAATACTAATTTGAATGCACGACACTCATCACTACTATGTCTAAGATTTTTGTGGTATCGACAATGTGGAACATTTGCATCTTTAGGATATAGTATTAGCCTATCTTTCATTGGTGGTAATGTTATAAGTTATTTGTTTAGAAGTAGTTGTAATTTCCTTTCACTTTTAGGTGCAAGACAAGGGGACTTTAGTTTTTGTAGCTTGTAAGGCCTCTTGCGTTTGCTAGATTTACCAACTTCTCTAGATGGGATTAGGGCATCCTGAGATGACCTTGTCTTTGTTGTCCTTATCCTTAGGAGGTATGGGTTTATTTTTAGGGAGGAGGAAACTTATATCAGGAGGAGAATCTAAGACTACAGTACCATCTCTACAAAGCCTTAGGTATTCTTTAGGAGCACTTATGTTGAGAGGGGGATCTTGATATCCCATCCCTTTGGTTTCTTCAATTGGTATTTGCTCTAGGAGTTGATGAATCTCATGTTCACTTGTTCTATCACATCCTTGTTTACTCAAGATTATGAATCATTTTCCATATGTTTCTTCTAGATTGAAGGGAGTGTTTGTTACTTTGTTAACATAGAATGGTTGAGTATTTGCTTGCTTAGAGGAACTAGGTTCACCTATTGTAGGGAACTTACGTTCAATTCTTGTCTCAGTTTCAGGATGTAAGTACCCAAACATATCATGTGGTGGTATTATAGGGGGTGTTGGTTGTTTCATTGATGTATAAAATGATGCATTAGCTTCAAGGTTGGTAAAGAAATCATTTAGGAACTTATTCATGTTGTCATCATCTTCTCCAATTATGTCAACATCACAAGGAAGACATGCATTAGGAGTTGAAGGAGCATGAGTTAGTTCAATTTCATTAGGTTTATTTCCAAAATCACAACTTGACACATCTAGTAAGGATTTGTATACCAAAGCACATATTCATAATGCAAATTTTAGATCCTAAACTATGCAACAATGTGGAATGAAATGTTGCAAATGCAATTTTGATTTAAAGCAATGCACCAAATGAACTAATTTAAACTATATGCAATTAATTTGATGAAACAAAAGATCTACAAACTAAAAAAAAAGGTAACAACAACAAATAGGAGCATAGAAACAGAATTTTAAATGCCAGAAAATGTAGTATAGAATATGCACTAGGACTGATTCACCAAGGGTAGCGAATGAGTCCCAGTAGGGATTTTTTTAAAAAAAATTAGAAAGTTTCAATTGATTTATATGATTTTTAGGTTTTATGATTTTTATGTTAAGTGTAAATGCAGATTTTCATTGATTTTCATTGATTTAAGATGCAAAAATGCAAGCCATATGAACTTTCGCTAATGCAAAATTTGAAAACCCTAGAATACAAATTAACTAATGAAAACCTTAATGCAATGTTAATGCAAGCTAAATCTAGGATGATGATGCACTCCAAATCATAATTATGATGTTCTAAATGTAGGTTCACCAAAATGGAACCTTGAAAAGTGGAGGATTAAGTGTTATCACATGTTTTAGGACATAGATCACACCCACTTTCAACTCTTCCACTCAAGGATAACCCTAGCGATCTCAATGTAAAAGAGAAAGAGATATTGCAATAGGGTTGTCCTAGGGGCTGATTATAAGCTAATGAGGGGTTCACCACCAAGTAAGAACTTGGAAAGATAAATGAAATTCAAAGTATGATGTAAGATGAAATGAAAAACCCTAATTCAATGCAAAACAATAGTAAATGACCTAGAAAAGTAAATTAAACAAAACAAAAAGCTAGAGAAAGGACTATGTGCACCTAGAAATATGGAGATGGTTGAATGGAGCTTTGAAACACTAGAATTTTTTCCTTTAATGTTTAGTGGGACTCATTTGCCAAGATAGGTGAATCAATCCAAAATATAGGTTTCTGTGCGAGAATAGAAATCTGTCAAATGGGTATTTGAATCTACCAAAATATGAGTTTTGACCAAAACTGGGACTCATTCGCCAGAAGTGGAAAATCATTCTAGTTAAGGTTTTATGAAACTTCAGGATCTAAATTTTCTCTTCTTAGTCTACTCAATTTATTTCTTCAGGTTTTCAGATCCAAATCTCTTCAAATCAACCTGTAGGTGCTCTCCAATGTTCTCCAAGGTTTAGTGACAACTTTGACAACTTTTCCCAATATTGGTCTTCAATGTTTTTTCAATTTGAACCTACAAATCACACACCAAAGAGAGGGAAAAATGTTGTCGGGTTAGTGAATAGGGGTTTTCCTTGGTCAAACCCCGTGTTGGTAATCAACCTTGAAATAGAATGAAATAGGAATGGAGAATGGTGAATGGACAAGATATGATGTTGTAACTCACCAAACCCTAGTAATGAAGTGCTACAAACATGTGTGAGATGACTCCAATGTCCATGTAGATCTCAATTCTTGCTTTAAGGTGATAGATATTGAATGAAATGCTAGCTTGAATCATAAACCCTATATCACAATTGTTAGCTCAAAAAAAAACATGATGCATGAAATCCTTGACTTGATGATTGATGCTTAAATATTGCTCTAAAGTGCTTGATAATTTTCCCTTGAATGCTCTTGTAAACACTTGAATTCTCTTGTGAACTCAAACTTGCTATAAGGATGAATACTTGAATGCTTGGGGTTAGAATGAGTGAAAGAAACTCTTATTTATACTCAATTATGCAAGAATTTCCAAAATTACAACACTACAAGCCAACATTAGATCTAGGAGGATAAAATATCACCAAAAATTTGAATTAAAATTTTTGATTTTGGGCCAAACGAGACTCATTTGCCCAAGGTTGCAAATGAGTCCCAAATTAGGCATAATTTTTGGGACCATTTTTTAAAATGCTTAGGAAGGTGTGAAACTAGGTTTGGACCCAAAAATCTAGGTGGGACTCATTCACCAAATGTGGAAAATGAGTCCCAGGTCACTAAATTTGGGCCACACAAGCTAAAACACCTGAATTATGATTGGCTAATGATTTGTGTCAGGATTATCCTTGAAAAGATGAATTAAACGGGGCTTGTGTATGCAAAATAAGGCCAATTAAAGCATAAAGAAGCCTAATTATTAATGATAACCCTAGAAAAGTGTAAAAGTGTGTTACAACACTTTAAAACACTTTGAATAAGGCAGGATTAAGGCTAAATAGAGGTTTATTAGGTGTAGCTAATTAATAAAACCTTAGAAAAGTGTGAAAGTGTATTACAACACTTCACAACACTTTAGCAAGGTACCATTTAAATTCATTAGTTCACAAAGGTACCATTTAAATTCATTAGTTCACAAGGGCCCAAGACCTAATGTCAATGTGTCATTTACACATTACAACATTAAATCAAGGCACCATTAAGCCTAGTTTACAAGGAGGTCCCAAACAAGCAAGGAAAAGTAGAAGGGATACTTTCTCCATTGCCACAACATCTAATTCATTAAATGTAAATGAACAAGGCTATATGAAACATCAATTTATATATTTTTGTCATATATATATGTATATATGTATGTATGTATGTATGTATGTATGTACATATATATATATGTATGTATGTATATATATGTATGTATGTATATATATGTATATATGTATGTATGTATGTATATATATGTGTATATATATGTATGTATGTATATATATATACACATACATACATACATACATACACACAAACACACATAGACACAGACACAGACACAGACACATAGATATATATATATATATATATATATATATATATATATCATTTGAGGGTATCATATACTTGATTGTTAAGGGTTTCATGCACCTATGTTTTGGACAACTGTGTGTATGTGTGAACTAAGGATGATACTAGGGGGAATGATACGTATGAATAACAAACTTACAATAAAAAAACCATACATCTAATTAATTTAAATGTAAATGAAGAAGGTTATACGAAACATGAATTTATATATCTCTTCCATATATATATATATATCATATATCTCTATAATATATATATCTATATGTGTGTGTGTGTGTGTATAGCATTTGAGGGTATCATATACTCGACTGTTAAGGGTTTCATGCAACTATATTTTGGTCCACTGTGTGTATGTGTAAACTAAAGATGATAGGTGGAATGGTACATATATATGCAAATATTTCCAAGGAAAATCATGTGATATTTATGAATAATAAACATACATTGAATGGTTTATACTTTTGTAATATTATAATAGCTTTGAAATATGCATACCTTGGAAGTTGCAATAGGTGTGTGAATGTAGTTTAGAAGAGTTGTTTGAAATTATTCTTGAATAGGTGTCTAAAACTGAAACTATGAAATTTGAATTATGAATGATGGTAATATGCAACACACACATCTTTGATAACTTGTATAAATAAGAATTCGTGAGCAAGTGGAGAAATTTGAATTATTGGAGAGAATATGAGGTTGCATACTTGGAATTAATGGTAGAAGTGATATGAACTAGGATATGAATGGTATGTATAAATATGATTTGAGAGGTTAGAAATTTGGGTTGGCAATATTAATTATAATGTGATTTGAAAGCTATTTGAGAAATTTGAAATTGTTTTGTGTTTTAATATTTTCCATGGATTGGGGTGGGGGGCCTAACTCGATTGGCTAAAGCATTCTGTTGCAGGAAAGAGGTCATGAGGTATAGTCTCCTCTTGTTCCTCATGATATCAGAGGGAATTTCATGCTAGCGTCACCGGTCATGTGAAAAAAGTTTACTGAGCGCACTACAATTTATAGGGGGCTACTTGATTCCTATAGTCTAAAAAAAATATTTAGCATGGATTAATTAAATATCACATATAATTGTGAGATATGGTTGAAATAATGAGTCCTTATTTTGTAATATTGTATTGCATGATGAGCTTGAGAGTTGGTTTTCAATTTTGGTAGAGTAAATTTGTAGAAAGAGGGCTATAGTTGGACATGGTGAAACAATAAGTGTGTCAACCAAGGATGAATAATGAAAAAAAATTAGTTGCAATATGTTCAAATGTATCTCCAAGTTGCTCAGTAATCAAATCTATAGTGGTTGAAATGTACATGAGTTTTGTACATGTCAACTTAGTTTTAATCTATTAGTGCATATATTATGCAAATAAAAATATCTATTTGCATTCACCTAAATTTAAGGTGGAAAGTATTTACTATATCATTGATTGAACACTTTTTTAATTTAACATGTACTTATCATATCATATTATAATAAGATTTTGAAAAAAAATAGGGTCTTTTATTATTGCTTTGTGGGGCTCAGGTTGTGAGCTCCTATCCTCACAATACTAGTATACTCCACCATCAGACCCTCTCCCTTAGTTGGAATGCAAGAGCACCTCCTCCCCCACCACTCCACTTTGAATTTCATTAAATATAGGTTGAAGTGAATGTGGCTATTCTCCCTACAAAGCAGAATGTCTAAGATATCATAGCATATAAAAAGAAATCAAGCCCTATCCCCCATAGGATGACACAAAGTTCTCTTTTATATAATTTTTAAAAAAATTTCTAAAGCTTTATTTCTAATTAAAAGCTATATGCAAATACAATATCATAAAAGAATTATAGAAATATATATAAATTTTTAGAATATTTAAATTATTTGATAAAATAATAAAATAAATATGATATACACAAAAATATTAAAGATTTTATTAGATTAGAATAATTAGTTTTTTAATTTAAAAATAGATATAAATTAATATTAGTGATTTAGATTTTTTTTTTATATCATTTTACCTTAAAATTTGATTATTTTTCTTTAAGCTTTTTGCAATATAATTAGTTAAACAATTATATCTTTAATTAGAATTAATAGTTGATTTAAAGTATGTTAATTAATAATCATATATATAAATGAATAAACTTTAATTTTAGTTGATTTTTAATTATTTTTACTTTAAGTTTTCAAAATGTTAAAATAGAAATTTTTTTCTTATAATTAGTAATTTTTTCACTTGAATTTGTTTTTAAAATCTTAGTATAATTAAATATATTATATTTTTTATTCTTAATTTACTTTAAAAATATATATATATATTTAAATCTAGATTATTTTCATTGTATTTAATTTTAAGTTTTAAACTAAAAGAGGGGTAAATCTTTATTCAAACCAAAATAAAGTAGTACAAAGCAAGGGCATTACACACCCTTGTCTATCTCCACTAAGTGGTCCAACTATTGTAACAAATCTAGGAGTAATTGATCTATTTCTAAAATGTTCCAGTTATCCAAATGATCAAAAGCCCATTTGGCCAAACAATCCGCAACCCCATTCCATTCTCTAGGAATGTGACATAAAGTAACAAATTCCAAGGAAGCACACAAATATTGAATCTATTTTATAATTACAATCAAATGCCAACTAACATTCTCTAACTACTATCTCTTCAACAAAGTCACCACCACTTGGGAATCAAATTCACAAATGATCTATGTCCACCCAAGAGTGCAACCACACTCCACAACATATAAAATGGCAAGATCCTCCATCACATTGTTAGTATACCCTTATAAACAAGAAAAAAAACTCAACAGTCCCAAAACTATTTTTCCCAACACCCCCAATACCAGCATGACTAGGATTTCCCCAAGAAGAATCATCTGTGTTGATTTTCAATACACCTTGAGGAGGAGGAAACCAACACCCCTCCCTATTTATCTTTCAAAGAGGATGTCAACATCTATTTCTCATGATCTAGTCAACACCTTGAGCAACACCCCTCTAAATAGAAAGGTTGAGACGAGTGCAACATGCAACATCTCTCAGTTCCACACCCTTAGCCAAGTCACACCTAGCTGCAATAGTTTCTCCCAAAGAATGAATAATTTTCCACCACAAATGTTGGGCAACCAACTTCTCATCTTGAAAAATCATGTGATTCCTCTCCAGCCAGATATGTTAGATAATAAAGGTCAGACCAAGAGCCCAAGCAACTTGAAGAAAAAAAGTCTTAACAGGGGCCTCCCCCCACTAGGCAAAAAACTCAGCCAAAGAAGAGACATGCCAACAAGCTTGGTTCCACACACCCCACCATAGGTGTCAGAGCATCCTAGAGAAGGAACATTGGTAGAAGAGATGAGAGACACTCTCTGCACTATTAAAGCACAAAACACATCTCGAGGGACCTTGGAAGACTCGCTTGCACAAGTTATCCCAAGTAAGACATTGGTTCTGAACAACCAGCCACATAAAAAATTACACTTGGGCCAAGAAATTTTTTTCCACAAATGCTTCCACTAAGGAACCTCAGTGTCCCCAAACATCTGCCTAACCAACTCTCCATAACTCGCTTAAATAGAGTACTTACCAGATAAATCACTGTTACTCCAAGCCAAGACATCTTGTCTTTCCATGGAATTGCATTGACGCGATGCAAGAATACAAGCCAGCTCTTGCCTATCCTCTTCTGACCCTCCTAGTGGCCAATTCGAGGAGTGCTTCATCTAAGACTAGTAGCTAGCCCAAAATCTGAACAATGTTATAATGCTCAATTGTATTCCAACCTATAGCAATAAAATGATCACAAAGACGTTGGACATGAGGGTAAGCTGAAAGAATAAGAGGCTGACCATCATAAGAATCCCACCAAAAACAAGCCTGAGAACCCATATGATAGATCCAAAAAAGCCCCTTATCATATGATATTAAATAAATATTATCAAATAATAATTTAAATATAAAAAATATAATTGTAAAATAGATTTAAATACTCACATTTAAATAATAGTTTAAATATAATATATTAAATATATAATAGACTAAATAAATAATAGTTTAAATATAATATATAATGGATTATAATAGTTTAAGAAATATTTAACACATCTGAATATGTGTTAGCATTCTATGGTGCTTATAGACAACACTTTTCAAAGGTTCTCCCATATGACGAAATTAGCTTCAGCCCGTGACACTTGCATATCTCCCGCAATTCCACAAGCCTTTTTCTTTTCATCGGATAGCCTAATGTGGAGGTGTGGTAAGTGGTTTCTGGTGGTTTTCCTTCCCTTTGCACTAGTGATTACCATTTTTAGTGCACCCAATTTATTTTTGATGGAGGGAATTACAGGCAACTCTAGAGTAGGCTAGACATCGACATTCAGTTATGTTGGATTCAGTGGTGGTCTGAAAAATCTTGCACCTCAACCCATGTTGGTTTTTCCCATTCAATCATAGAAAGCAGATGCCAATGCCATGCATCCCTTGCTTCTTAATGATGGGATGAACACGACAAGTAGCTTTGAGAAGACAAGTCAAATCAAATAGATAAAAAAAGTGATGGTCAAGGAAAAGGTTCAACGAAAGTCAATTAGGTATGTTAATGTTTTGTATTTGTGAATGAATAGTCAAGAGTGGGAAGTTAATCGATGTTAATAGTTTTTTTATTAACGTGGTTTATGTGATGGGGCTTTTACATAACCAGCTACTTGTATTTTCACAGGGGTTAACTATTTTTATGAGATACTAGGGCAATAAAAGTAAATAAGTGTACCCTTTCTATGACTGCATTTGTTGCATATTCTACTATAACTTTTTATGTGCTTCTTTGTAAGAATATATGTGAATTGTACATGCTAAGTTTCCCTTTTAGAATCTATTGGAATTTGTGAGTTTCCCTATTAGAATCTCTAAGATCTTCACATATATTAGATTGCTTATGAAAATATTACTTGCAAGAGGCATTTTCAACTAAGGCTTATGTTCAAAGTATTAAATCTATCTTTAATGAAGAGCTTGGGACTGTTATATAGATATGATAAATTTTTAGCATGCAATTTTTTGTTTTGGTCCATGTCTATATTCCATAAATAGAATATACAAATCAATTCATAGGCTTACAATACCATTGAAAATTCCAAATTTTAAACAAACATTTCTTCAACTCACATGTATAGGATTACCATAGGGTTATAATGTCCATACTAAATACCCAAGTCTTTAGTGAGATTCTTGTATATACATGATTGAGGCTATAATTAGTTTCTAATACCCATGCTGTAAACTTGAGTATATAAATGATTTGAGGCTTCCACATGCTTATAACCTCTATATTAGAAGTCCAATTGTTAAGTGAGATTAATGTACAAATAATTACTATTGTAACAAGCTTATCATTCTGATACATTGAAAAACTAAATCTTAAGTAGCACTTCTATATACATAATTGAAATATATTCTAGGCCCATCTATCTAGATTCTAAAATCTAATTATAGATCAGTGCTTTAGATTTCACCTGTTTATTCATACATGATCCAAACTAATTTCACATTTTAAATGATTCCAAGAAAGTGCAATCTTTTTGAAGGAAAGTGGGTCCATGATCTAGAGGGACCTCTTTATAGAAATGAGACTTATGTGTTGAGAGAAGAAAAAAAATAATACAAAACCAACAAACAATTAAATAAAAATAAACAAAACACAAAAGCAGTACAAAAAGAAAACAACAAAGTTTTTTAACATGGTTCACCAAATAGATACATCCACTTTGAGCAAGGAATTTCTCTCTGTATTGAAATCTAGAATGAATCTCTCATACTTTCTATCTATAACTCATTATCAAATAATAGATATATGTTGTTCCTACAACAACATACATTCCACACACTTCCCTCACAATCTAACAATAAACAGATAATTAAATAACCTCCAATAATGCACTAATTTCAACCTCATAGTGGGAGTAAAAAACATGCATTGGTCAATGCAAAGAGAGGGAGTAGTGGCTATCAGAACCGTTACATAGGCTAAGGATTGGGCTGCAATATTGGTGTACATTACACTAACAATCTCCCACTTGCAGTTCAATCTGAGCTGCAAGAGTTGCACCAAGATATCCCCCACTCTAGGCTTATTGTTATTTAATTACTAGACCAACTAACCAATCCAGTGCAACCCAGATGTGGTGATCCAAATATTGCCATTCCCACCTTGATAGAAACAAAACACAGAATGGATGAACCCACATCTCAGCACCAAATCTCTCCACTAGAGTTTCACCCCTTGAGCATCTCCATCTGATTATCCTTGAGGTAAAGAGTGATCTTTGTTCCCCTACCAAGTGCTTCACTAGAAGTATCTTTTGTCATGGTAAATGATACACGAGCCCAAGACTCCTAGATATACTATTTGTCATCATTGTGTTTGGTAGTCACAACTACTCTCTCAACAACCATATATGCATAGAAAAAACAAACATCAAACTACCCTCTGTTGTCGGTGTGGATATTTGTTAGAGTTCGCTTCAGCTATACCACATTGTCAAACTTGGCTATTGCATTTGACCGAGACATCATGGGCTTTGCTTGCATGTTGATTCCTAGAGCTCGAAACCTCATCACCATGGTAGTGCAAATTTTTTCCACCACCATAGCACTCTGCCTTTCTAGCTTTTGCAATGCAAAATAGCCACCTATAGGAACCTCGCTAGAAGGAGGAGCATTCTATCAATCTCCATATCCTTGAAAACCATAAACATCGCCAATTCCTCCTTGATATTCAACACGGACACCACTAGCACTAGGAGGCATATAAGCACCAATACTAGTAGAACTGCCATATCCACCACCATATGCAACAACATCAAGACCACTTCCATAACCATACCCAACACCAACACCCTAATGTGTTTGCAAATACAAGGAATTGGCATTGGAGGAAAAGAAAACACCGACTTGAATCTTTGTAGGAAGCAGCTAAAAGATATCATAGATCTAGTCTTTAAAACCCCTAGAAAGCATCTCACCAACCTCATCCAATGCAAACATCTTGATTTATTCAATGCAAAAAGAGTTCCTTCATAGCATGTCAAACACGCGACCTAGGGTCCCAATTAATGAATATTCTTTGGCACTAAAAAAGCTAGCAACTGCAACCGTTACAAGTTCTACATAAAGCTTCACATACTTTTCATGCATCTGCTGAAATTCTTTGGAAACTTCTTGATGCTTTGCTTCTTCTTCATCAGGCTCATCATGTTCCTCCACCTAGGAAACATCAATAACCTCCTCTACCTAAGAAACATGTTTTGTTGAAGAAATTTGTAGAGAAAATGAAAAGAAAAATGCAAAATTTTAAAATAGAATTTAAAAGAAAATTACACACACATCATTAGATGAAGAAGGAAGAGCCAAAGGTTTTAACGTGGTTCACCAGTTAATGGCTACATCCACATAGAGTAGGAGATAGCTATGTTATTTTTATTAAAATTAGAAATTACATTCAACTTCTAGCATACATAAAATGTATTCAACATGCAACCCCAAATACCACTGCATAGACCAAAAACAGGCCTCACATGATAACCACCAAGAAGCACTATATTTAGACTCTGACATAAAAGGCATGATAGCAGACAAGGAATAAAGAAAAATCCATAACCGTTATCTACTGTCACGGATTGGCCTACACATAATGGATATGTTACACCAACAATCTCCCACTTGCAGTCCAATTTGAGTTGTAAGAGCTGCACCGAGATATCCCCCACTCTAGGCTTATTGTCAGAACGTGACAATGCCAAGAGAAGTCCTCCAGAACTCAAACTTCTCCCTTGGAACAATCTTCGTCAAAGCATTCGCTAGACCCCATTCAATGACATTCAAAAACTCTAAAGTATCACAACTTGCACTTTGCCCCAACTAAGAATCACCATCAATTTCAACTACCCCAGGTTCTTTGGCATCAAATTGCTCACCATCATCCAATTGATCCCCAAAACTTTCACTGTCAAGCATACTAAGAAAATCATTAATAACAGAATTAGTTTCAGCATCTAGTTGATCCAAAAAACATTTCTAGGTAGTCCATATTTCACACAATGATGAATCTGAAGTAGGATGAACAACTCCCACTTCAACATGAATCTCTATTACATACAAGGTGCCTAATTTTCTGCCCCTTGCAACTACCAAGGCTCCCTTTTTAAATTTGCATCTATTTAATTCAAAACTAATTTCAAAACCTTGAGAACCCTCTTGTCTATCCAAGATTACATTTTGTTTGAGTTGGGGAACATATATAACATCACGTAACAACCAACTATATCCATTTTTCAATTTAAATGAAATATCCCCTTTTCCAACAACATCACAAGATTCATTGTTACCAAGAAAAACCTTACCAAAATCACCGCTTTGCAAATTTTTGAAATACTCCTTGCACGAAGTGACATGAAACGATGAACCTGAATCAAGCACCCAACCATTAGTTGGAATTTCTTTTTTCAGTTAAAATTAGAACACCTGCATCTTCTCAGTATGTTGTGTTGGCTTCATTATTGATCACCTTTTCTTGTGCCTTTTTGTAGTTCCAATAGTTCCTTTTTATGTGACCTAGTTTACCACAAAACCAACAATCATCATTTTTGCCCCTGGACTTGGATCTTCCTCTATCATTATCTCTACCTTTATCTTGACCCTTCCTCTATTGTCAATACTTATAGCAATCAAGGCATTGCTGAATGAGGGCTCTTGATTCTTTTTTCTCATGTCTTCACTAAGAAGAGTGGCTGCAACATCATCAATTTTTAATTTATTTTTGGAAGCCATCAAAGTGCTAACTGCCGTCACCACACTTTCCCAACTATTTGTTAAAGAACATAATAACAATATTGATTTAATCTCATCATCTAAATTAATACCCACTTAAGTCAATTGGGTGACCAAAGTATTGAATTCATTGATATGATTTGACATAATCTCACCTTCTCTCATTTTCAAATTATATAACTTTTTCATGATAAATACCTTGTTTGATGTCGATGCCATCTCGTACATTGAAAAAAGTTTATCCCACAACTCTTGTGTTGTCTTCACTGATGAGGCATTGAATAGCACATTTCTAGACATCAAAAGAAAAATAGTTGCTCTTGCTTTCCTGTTTAATTTCTCCCACTCTTCATCTGATAGAGAACCTTTCACTTTGGATTTCCCTAGCAGTGTGTTTGAGAGATCCTACTTAATCAGTAGCAATTCCATTTGAACCTTCCACAATCTGAATTTCTAGCCTACGAACTTCTCAATATTCCATTTGTCTGCATTCTCCATGGCTTTGGAAATTCTTCACCAATTTCCAACAGACTGCTTCGACACCAAGCTCAACATCAGGCTTTGATACCAATTGTTGAGAGTAGAAAAACAATACAAAACCAACAAACGATTAAATAAAAATAAACAAAACACAGAACCAGTACAAAAAGAAAACAATTTTTTTTTTAACGTAGTTCACCAAATGACTACATCTACTTTGAGCAGGGGATTTCTCTCTGTATTAAAATCTAGAATGAATCTTTCATACAATCTATCTGCAGCTCATTAACAGTATACATTCCACACACTTCTCACAATCTAACAATAAATAAATAATTAAATAACCTCCAATAATGCACTAATTTCAACCTCTTTATGGGAGTAAGAAACATACATAGGTCGATGCAAAGAGAGGGAGTAGTGGCTATCAGAACCGTTACATAGGCTGAGGATTGGGCTACAATAATGGTGTACGTTACACTAACACTATGCTCATATTCAAGGTCACCAAAATTTCATGAGGAATGGTCGTCATGACAAGGAATACTTAGACTTGAGATTGAAACCAAATGGCTTCAACCTTCCACGATTCAATGCTACATTGTTCTTAGAATTAGCTAGAGGGAAAGTGTGGGCTTTTGTGGGTGATTTGGTAGCTCGTAACTAGATGTAATCTCTTTTGTACATGCTTTCTAAGGTATTTTTTTTTAATGGCTTTGATCTAAATAGTGTTGCTTTCAAAATTGCTAGTATCAGGACACTTTGATTTCTGATCTCTTTATAATTCTTGATGTTTTCAGGTTTTTTGAATCTTTATAATATCTAATTCAACCTTATCCTGCGCAGGTTAAACATCCCAACAACACATACAACGATAAAGTTAGTATATTTAAACATTGGTATTTTCCATCATATAACTTTACACTGATGGTTCTATGGTTATTGTATCTTGTAAAAGTAACAAGGGAAGAGTTTAAGGGAGTTCCTAGTGGAGTTGCAAAGCTCCGCCTAGATGTTTTAGACCCAGAATGGGTGACTTTGCTACCAAATATAGATTCCCTTGTTCTATCCACTAGACATTGGTTTCTACAATCAGGTGTCTACATTATGAAAGATGAGATAGTAGGTTGCCACAATTGTCAAGGAGTCAACGTTACACAGTTGGGCTTCTATATTGAATTCAAACATGCTATTAGAGCTACACTTGAAGGAATCTATTTACTGCCAAGATTCCAAGGAATTGGTTTTTTACAAACCTTCACAGTAGATCATTTTGAGAATGGTCAATGGTTCGCAGGAGGCATGTGCAATAGAACTGTGCCCTACAAAAAGGGCGAAGTTGAGCTTCATGGTGTTAATAAAGAGATGCACAAGATTATTATAGAGGAGTTAAAAAATGGAACAAAGGAAGAAAATCCTAATGGCTTCATGATAAAGTTGATGGATATTACATACTATGGTCTAATAAGATTGGATGGGCATCCAGGAAAATATAGAGATATCAATTTTTTATCACCCAAAAAAAAAATCAACCTGTTCCAAATGACTGTCTTCATTGGTGTTTGCCAAGACTTATTGATGCATGGAATAAAATTTTATTTACGATTCTCAAGGAACTTTAATCAGTTTTCTCTAGTGCTCAATATCTTTAGACATATTACATAGGATTATTTCAATATGATTTTGTATTAGGGGTCATTAAAATCTTCAATGTAGTCCTTAAGGTGTGAGCCTAAAGGCACTTTGATATGTAATCTCATCAAAGGAGCTTCTTTCGCTCCATTTTTAAACAGTTCTACAATAATTTAAACAGAGGCATATTGCTTCAATTTATATGGAGATTCACAAACCTAGAATGTTGTATAATTGTCACTACATATTGAATTATAAATTGATGAAGCCAAAGTGTTTTTTGGAACTGTATGAAGCCTTAATTGAATTTATCAAACATAAATTTTGTAAAACCACAACTCAACTTCAATACTCTCTTTCTCTACAGTTTATTGTCTACTTTTAGTAGTGCAGTATAATTTGTATTGTTCAGCATTTGAGAATCAATCAAATACATCCATACTTCTATCGAATAAAAATCTGCTCATACATTATACTGAGAAAATTGTTGATGTATTCATAAAATGTTTAAAACATGTTGTAGAGTATAAAAAAGTTCCATATATAGGTTAGCTTTTGACATCATCATTGACCAGTATAATAGGAATACACTTCATTGGGAAAGAATGCTTTTTTTAAAGAATACACTAATTAGTGAATTTCAAATTTACAAATTTAGAAATGAAATTTTGCAAATGAGAATCAACAAGTAAATTAGCATTCTTGAGGCTGAATTTTGATTAGAAAAGTAAGCAGGATGGTGTAGGAGGAAGGAAATCAGATAAAAGCAATTAGAGGACCACTCCATTACAATGAAATAGAAATATATGATGGAGCTGAGCCAGCCAAGTAAAATGATCATCCCAATTCTATATCAGTTAGTCTCTAATCCAAATGTTATAGCAATGCAAACATAAGCACCCATGGACCTTTGTAGATCAAATTTAATCAAGCTTTGTTGGTTTCAATTCCTACAACACCCAACATAGATATGGTGACACATCATTGAAGAAACACTCATGCTTTGCCCCTCTATGAAAGATCCATGGAAGAAGGATGTGCTTCTTTTGTGCAAATGATTTGCTCCTATTTTAATCTCTTCTATCTAATTGAAAAACTGCTTTCCCTTCTTTAATAGAAGAGGGAGGCCCTCACATTTTGATCTTCTCTACTTTATGAAAATGCTTCACCTTCTTTAATAAAAGAGTCCATAGAGACCCTCTTGCATGATGTCTTTGCAAATTAGTTTCAGTTCCTTCTCAACATATATAGTTCTAGTTCCTTCTCAACTTATATTTTCTTCCTACAAGCTTTCTCGAATACCTCTTCTATTTTTCCATCTTTTTTTTGTATTCATTATCGTAAATTGAGAATTACATTGTAAACAGTTTCAAAAATTGGGTCATAGGACCCCTATTCAAGAGTGGCCTTGCAGGGCTACATGCTTTTGGCTGTTTGTGAATCTGCCTTTTACAAAATTGGTTTACAAGATTATTACAATGATATTTTTTTCTTTTGTCATATTGCTGGTTCTAATTGATTGCTACTAGTATTTCAAAACTATTACTTGAATCACCTTCTTTTAGTCCACTTTTTCTTTGGTTCTTGACTTTTGTTTAGCGTTGTTGGTTATGGGTTCTTTTCCATTGAGCTTCTTCAGATCTAGGTTCAAAAATAGCCATTGATTTGCACATATCACCTCCTCCTTGGTGATTTATGCTTTCCCCTTCTCCATCAGTCTTTAGTATTTGGACTTGGTGACCTCCATCGTTAGAGAAACCTACATGAAGACATTGAACACAGTGAGTCTTCTATTAGACTCAGTAAGCACTCTCCTAATGCCCTAGTACTTTTCATGATTCCTAGCATTCCATAGAAACCACAAGATTTCATTTTTTAGCAATAACCAATACATATTAGTTCCTTTTCCTAACCATGTAATTCTTCCAAGAATAATTTCCTTTTTCCTCTTTTCTTTTGCATCACCATATCCTGTAACATCAATTAGAAATAGGTTCCAAACCTCCTTAGCAAAAAAATAATCAAATAGATGAGATAAGCTTTCAGTTTGCTTATAGATTTCACATGTGTTGGTGCTCCCTTTAGGGTCAAAGTTAGGCAACCTTTGGAGGATGAACAACCAATTAAATTCTAATTTCTTGGGTTCCAAAATATTATACCATATCTCTAAGAAGACCTTGTTCCAATAATTTTGATTAAGATTAAAATTCCAACAACTATTTAGAGAATCTGCAAGATTTGGGGAGGGGGGGGGGACACCACAAGCTTGTAAATTTCTTTGGCTTGGATTTTAATTAAATTTTCATTACTTAATGAGTTGAAATCCTGGTTATTTTGGTTTTCTTTATTATGATTTAGAATTTTGTCTTTTATCTGTTTTAATCTTTTTAAAGTTCTTTTTTGAGTTGCAGGTATATCAAACTTTAAAGAGATCTCTTCCTAGCTCAACAACTGGCCATTACAGGTTATGTCTTTGAAGCATGAAATACCCTTCTTATTCCACTCTTTAGAAGAGCATCCCTAAAGGAGAGCAAGGGGCTTCTTAATGTGGAAGGTATTCTATCAAATGGATCTCAAGGGGAGGATATTGTCTAGGTCCTTATCCACAGGGAAATGATTTAGAATAGCTTCTTTGCTCATTTCCCACACTTTCCACAAGCTCTTGAAGACATTGGACCTTGGATGAGACACAGGGAAGTGGTCAAAAGAGGTCACACATTGGTAAGTTTTTCCCACGCTTTCCACAGGCTGTTGAAGACATTGGACCCTGCATGAGATACAGGGAAGTGGCCAAACAAGAGATCACACATTGGTAAGTTCTTCTAGGTTTTGGTCCTTCTCTAGGGACAACATTTTTTATATTGTTCCTAACCAAAATTTTCCAAGGTTCACTTCCTTTTAGACTCCTATAGATCCATTTTACAGCAAGGGATATACCTTGTTTCTTCAAATCTTTGAGGCCTAGGCCTCCCATTTGTCTCTCAGTGCAACAGATTTCCCATTTGACTACATGTCTCTTTTTATTACCTTTGCCATCTAACCAAAGAAATTGTCATGTCCTCTTTTGAATTTCCTCAATTTGGTAGCTACTAGACATCCATATTGAGGCATAGTAAATATTGTAAGAGGCCAATACTTTTTGACAAATCTGAGCTCTCCTAGCTATGGACAGATATTGTTTGTTCAAGGCTTCTAGCTTTTTGATTATTTTGTCTTTCATCCATTCCCACATATGTTTTAGGTTGGGTTCAATTGCAAATGGGATGCCTAGGTATCTCACAATTTTGTTAGGTCCATCCCACCAGATATCTTGATCCTTGAACCAATCAGGTGGCTTGTCTTTCCATGATAGCATGATTGATTTTCTCTTTAAAAAATTTGCTCACAAGGCTTGATTGAAAAGCTCCATTTTTTCCATTAAGTTCAAAAGGTTCTCCTTTTCTATTTTAACAAATAAGGTTATATCATCAACAAATTATATGTTTACAAGTTCTTTGATCTAGAGAATGAGCCCCCAAACTTTTGGGTTTACACATTGATCCCTTAAAATGTAGTGGAGGGCATCTACTGCAATCACAAATAGAGAGGGAGCTAGTGGGCAGCCTTGCCTTATAGATCTTTGTAGCTGAAACTCTTCTGTTAGTTCCCCATTCACTTCAACCTGTGTTGTGGCTTCACTCATGAGATTTTTTCATCTTTGGCTTCAAATGCTTTACATAAAAACAAATATTTATTTCTAGTCTCTTGGCTTTCATTATTCCACTACCAATCTAAAGATAAAAATGTTCTAACCAAAACAACATAAACTCAAACCAGAAGCACATTTGTAGAGATCTCAATGTATGACAGTTTGAGAAAAATAATTAGTAGATATTCAAATCATTCATCCAGTTGTCACTAAATTGCAAGTTACTTACAAAAAGTCATCTATACTTTGCAATTCTATAATTCTTACAGTTCCAAATGAACCTTCCTTCTCTTAGGAAGATCCCCACAAGGTTCAAACTGCCCATGTATAGTTTTTCAATGAAAAGCCAACATTATCCAAGCTTTTGGATCACTCACTTTTTCCCTCAAGGTCTTCCATCTAAAATTGTATTGGAATATCTCCACCTATCTATTACATATGCTTAGGACAATCCTTGCACATTTCTACATCCTAATGTTGATATTTGTAGGATTTAATGGTGACTCCCAACACCCCAAGAATAGTTGTTAAGCCAAAATAACTTCCACAAGAGAGAAAATGGCAAGAACAACTTGTTATGATTATAGATGCAAGATTGCAAGATTGAATACAAATGTACATGACAAAAGGGGATGTAAAGACAAGCAAACTTATCAGAATATATTTTAATAAATTTTTATTGTAAAAATAAATATTAAAAAAATTATTATTATAATATGCGAAGGCAAGTAGTGGCACTTATTAGAGTATGGACCAATACAAAATTTTGACCATGCCAGCTACAAGTCTAGCGATTCGAAGGAGGCCCAAGACCCAAATGAAGATACGACCCATGCTCAACCTCATGGGTTGGATGATTGGATCTACTCTCTCATTGACAAGTACAACTGAATATTTCTATCATTGAATGAGCACCACCCATCAAAAACTACTGATAAATATCTGCTCTCTGCAATCAAATTGTAGCTTATTGAAAGAACTTGTGGTCTAACAAAAAATTTCTATCATTGATCGAGTGACACCCATCAAAAACCTTTAGAAGCTTGATTAGGGTTTTACAATTGTTAGTCTACACCATAATTTATAATCAATTTTGATGTGCTTACTTGAAAATGTCCCCATTCCTGGCATTGCATGCCAAGTTTTTCCAATTCCTTTTGCCTGCAAAATTAAACATGATTGATTTTTAATCTACACAAACACTCATGAATTCTGACATTGTACTCTCTAAAATTCTATATATTTTTAATCTAAACAAACACTCCTGAGTTCTGGAACTGCACTCTCAGAAATTCTATCTAGTTCTGAAGCAGGAACAACTCTACATCCAATCATCCAGCTATAAACATTGAAGGGAGAACCTCTTGCTTTGATGAGATTGAGAACATGATAAGTAAAAAATTACGCTCCTAAATTTTTAATTTCATCGAACCGTCCATGTGTTTTAACTAGCTTCTGGCTATAATTTATTTTAATTTCTTCATAGTAGTATCAAAATAAAACTTCCACATACATTGGTCCTCAAATCTCTCTAAAATATTCCATATAAAATTCCTTGTTAATAATTATTATCTTCTCTTTGAATACTAATTTTCATGTAAGATATCTTGATTTAAATAAATTAACATGCTATATTTTGTATAATATTGTTTTGAAATAGTAAACAATGAAAAATCTAAAATTTAGATGTTAAAATATATTTTCTATTATTGTATTGAATATATATTATACATTTATTAACCACTTCATATGTAACATTCATTTATAGTGGTTAAATTTACATTAAATAGTTTACATTTGTATAAAGAAAAAAACTTAGTTTACAGTCATCAACATAAATTAATCTAGATTATTTAATATCAAGTTGGATTGTATAATTGAAATGATAATTACAAAGATAAAATGTGAAAGTATGAATTGAAATGAATCTAGTCGTATAATAGTTCAATTTGTTCCTATATTTGGGATTGGACATGACTGATCATGGGGCTAAAATTTAGCAAATATTATAGAATCTTGCTCCGTGTCTGCTTGGCAATGGCATATATGTCCACCTTGTATACTATATATAATTGTGTCTGTAAATACTTTGGTATATTTATTGTAGTTTAGTTCTCTTGATAGCCATGACACCTAGGATTTCTATTTTGTCTTCTCATCTATGCTTTTTGTTTGTAGGTATTCCATGCAGATACATAACACCTATAAAAGGACTTGGTATATACACAAAAATTGTGCATAAATATGGCTACTGAAATGTTACTTTCCTTTGGAATCCTTACCTAGTGAGGGATGTAACACTTGAGCAACAACTCAAGCAGATACCATAGTGATAGTTGTAGGTGCAGACCTATCAATAGAAGCACAAATGATTGATAAGGACTGAATCTCAAGAAAAAATTTCCCTGGTGGCATAACTATTATTGGTATAATAGTGCATACAAAACTCTAACTTGAGAATAAGAAATCGAGAAAAGCAATGAAGGTAGAAAGAAATTAATTATATTAACACCCACCAATGATCAAACTAGGTTAATGGGACTCAAAAGTTAAACCAGTTTCTATAGAGAACCATGGTAAGAATGCCCTATGCTATGAAAGTAACTAAACACAAAGAACCTTAATTTTATAAAAGGTGAACATTTGGATTATCACAAACATGGAAAACAAAACATTTATGGGGGAGAAAGAAAGATAAATATTAAATTCAAGACAATGGTGCTTTGGTTGCCTAGATGCATAGTCATAATATTGAATTTTTAGTGTTGTGCAATCCTAACTCTGAATCTACATGCTTGTCCCTTAAATTTATTTTAACATATTAATAGACACTAAGATGCTTCATAAAAATGAAATATGGATATGCAAGAAAGGTGTAGTGAAACACCTTGAATTGGAACTTTGGGCTATTACCTAAAGCTACAAAGATGGTAACATGATAACGATCCAGACATAATGATTGAAGTTGAGAGGAAAAAGAAGAATGCTTCGATTGTTTATTGTGAAAACTGATATGCAAGATCCAACCTGTTTGCACCTTAGAAGAAGAATCATTTCAGAAGTAGCATCAGTAGATATACTAGTAAGATCACAAATGTAACATGAAATTTTACTTTTTAGTAGAGGGCATACATTTGACTCAAATTCATAAAGAAATATAGAATCATAAGATCACAAATTCTCAAAACATTTATACATGTTCTTGTTTTGGTCACAAACCAAGAAACCAATATGTTGTTTTCAATGATACTTGAAACTTTAAAAATCAATTATAGCAATTGCTCTCCCTAAGTCTACTTAGCCTTGGGATTTTAGTGTGGATCCAAATCCTGTGCCAACCAAGCCTCTCTTTGGCCATTGGTTTTAGATTCATCTAACAAAAAATAGCATGTATGATATAAAGAAGAAGGATATACCTATGAACTTGTTGTAGTTTGTTGGTGATGGCTATTCCTATTCAACGGCTTGAGCCTCTAAAACATGTATACTCTAGCTTTTTTTTAATTGGGACATGGAGGCTAACTAGTTCCAAACAAATGAATATGCTTATTCATTTCCTTCATGGACAATTTGAACAACCTCGGGAGAGCACCTAACATCAGTGAAAAAGACCCCAACTCTATCGAAAGCAAAAGACCAACAATCCCACCTCTTCCTACTAGGGTGTTGCCACAATAGTGGTTTACACTTTTTGGGAGATCCTGATTTTTGTTAAAATCATATATTTTTAGAAAATATAATGATTTAAGCCTTGAAAAGTTCCATTTAAAGGATTGCAATTCAATAGGGTTTGATCAAACCACCTTAGACCAAGCCCCCTTGGATAGAACCCCACTAGTTTTAAACCATACCTATAACGGAGTCTCCTTTACACCTATCAAAATGCTGATAAAAAACCACTTTTGATTTACCTTTTGGGGGATCAAATGAATTCATTTAATTTTTTTGTTTAAGTATATAGTCCTTATTATAAGCTTCCAAAAAATTATAATTTTAATTAAATTAAATTAAATTATTATATTTATTTTTTATTTCTTGTGAATGTAGGTTTTTCACAAAAAATCAAGCTCTCTATGCACATGTGGAAAAATAGATTTTTATCAAAAAGAAAAATTAAAAATATGATTGCACTAGATATTAAGTCCTTGATCCAAAAAAAAAAAAAAAATTGAATTTTGATAAATACAAAAAAAATTACGCGTTATACGGTTGTTCTATGTCTGAATTGTAATTGGTTTGACTTTGAAACTTGATTAAAGAAAAAATATTCAATAAAAAACTATCTAACCAAATGGAAGCACTAGATATTAGAGCTAAAAATATAAATTCGAAAGAATTAGAATTTTATCCTTCATGGAAGAAATTTTATGTATTATACGGTGAGCGTCACTTTTTAAAAATGTTGTTTTCTAAAAAAAACTAGTTTTCAAGGGAGAAGGAAAATGAAGTGCAATCTGATTCCAAAAATTTTGAAAAAAATATATTTAAAATCAAAAGAAAAATTTTCACTAAACACTAATTTGCATCATCTTCAAATTCCTCACGATTTAGCCGCTATAGGTGCCCGAAAGTGAAGATTTCGTTAAGAAAATTATTTCAGTGTCCAGTTTGGCCAAAAATTGCAAACCACTATTGTGGGATCACCCGCTAGCAAGAGGATCTTCCCTACTAGATTTTGTATTGTATAATGAAATAAGAGATGAGACCAGGTGCAAGTACCAAGTAGATATTGGTAGAGGAGTTACCCCTTAGTTCTTGCAATAGAGCCAAAGGAGGGAGGGATGAAGTCTTAGCTTTTGGGTTTGTTTCTAACCTTTATAATAAAGGATCACCTACTCCCCTCCAAATAAATCATCTCAAGTGTAGTATAAAAAAATGTATCCTTTTTATATTTTCACACTTTTTTGAGTCCTCCTTGTTAAAATATGGCTTATTTATACCTTAATTGGTCCTTTTTTGCATCCACAAGTCTAGTTCAATGCATTTTTCTAAGGTTAATCCTAACATATGATAAATGAAATATCATAATTTAATTTTTTTGGCTATGTGTTCTAGATTTAGGGATTTGGGACCCATATGCCCATCTAGGCGTATGGGTCCCACATTGAACATGACACTTCTCGAAGTATGTGTCTCAGGTTTAACCCTTTGGGACTCATATGCCCAACCTGGCACGTATGAGTCCCACTTTAACCTAGGACCTATTTTAATTAAAATTATTGCTAGGATTTTATTTTCCTTAGATTCAATTTCCGAATGTCGGCTTGTAGTATTGTAATTTTAGGAAATCAGGTATAAACAAGTATAAAAACAAGGTTATTTCACATAATTTCTCCTAGCAAGTTTTCATGTCATCTAAGATTTTCAAGAGAGCATTCCTAAGGAAATTTTATGAGATCAAGAGTATTCAAGAGAAAATCATCAAGCATTTGGAACTACATTCAAGATTCAAGCATTATGTCAAAGTCTTCATGCATCATGTGTGTTTGTGGGCTAACATTTGTGATGTAGGTTTCATGATTCAAGCAAGCATTCAAGCATTCAATCAAGAGTCAAGATCCACATCCATTGAAGCCATTTCACACAAGTTTGTAACCTTCATTTCAAGGGTTTGGTGAGTTGCAATATTGCATTTGTTCATTCATCATTCCTTCATTCTTTTCTATTTTATTTCAAGGTTTAATTACCAAAACTAGGTTTGACCAAGGCAAATCCCCATTCCCTAACAAAAAAACATTTTTCTCTCTTAATTTGTGTTTGCAGATTTAGGTAAATTGGAGCTTGAAGATCCTCTGAAGGAAAAGTTACAAAAGTTGTCAAAGTTTTCAAGAAGTTGTCATCTTCATGGAAACTCAGTGATAGACTAGAATTTAGATTTTCAGACCTGAAGATTAGACAGGAAGGAAGCTATAGAAGTGTATTAATGGAAAAGTATCCCTTTTTTCTGCATTTGGAAATAATTAGCAAGTGAACCTAAGGTTGCCTTGATTTATTTTTTTAATGTGTTTTACACATTCACATTGAGTCTAGGGACCTATTTAATAAAATAGACTTAATTATGCCTTATTTAGGGTGTTGTAAAGTGTTGTCTTACACTTTTACACTAATCTAGGGCTTTATTAATTAATTGTTGTTAATTAGAGATTAATTGGCCCTTTTTATTGAAATCTAAGCCTTATTAATTACATTTTTCAAAGATCTATCCTAACACCTATTAATGATATTGCATAACATTTGCATTGGCAAAGTTGGAGTCCTAGAAAACTGTACTAGGACCCATTTGCCACTTTGGGCGAATGGGTCCTCCTAACATGGGACACCATGTTTTTGGCATATTTGAGGTGGGTTTTTGATGTTATTTCACCTCCCCAAAGCTAGGTCCTAAAATTTGTGCTAGGATGCATTCACCACTTTGGGTCCTCCTTGCCTAGGACACCCCTTTTTAAATTTATTTGTGTTGGGATTTTAGTGATTTTCAATCCTAGATTTGATGTCAGCTTGGATTATTTGAATTTCAGGGTTAATCCTTAGATCTAGTATAAATATAAGGTTAATTCACACAGTTTCACCTAGAGAAATTTTATGTGACTTCATGAGATCAGGACCAAGAGCATTAAGGAGCATTTCAAAGGCATTCAAAGGCATAGTGCATCAAGCATGTTGTTGAGCTAGTGTGTTGATGTAGTTTTGAAGATCTATTTACATGTATTGATTCACATCCAATTCAAGATGAAGATCTATATTCTCCATGGCCATTTCATGCTAGATTGCAAATTTACATTACAAGACATCATCTAAGGTATTGTCATTTCATGTTTCATGTTTCATGTCCTTGTTTCATTATTTCATCATAAGGTTTAATTAACTAAACAAGGATTTACCAAGGAAAAATCCTATCCTCTAACAATCAACAAGTTTTTCTCCTCTTTGATGTGTGTTTACAGATTCATAGGTTGAAGATCAAGTGGAAAACAAGGTTTGAAGAAAAATTGTCAAAGTTGTCAAGTTGTAAAGTTGCCATCTACATTGTAAGAACATGAAAAGAGCTTTACATAATTTGTTTCAAATTTTTAGGATTTGAGCACTAAGGAGTTAGAAGTACAGACATCAAGAAACAAAACCCAGAAGTCAGTTTTCAGAAACCCTAACAGGTACCCATTCACCACTTGGGGAGAATGAGTACTCAGTGACCTACAAACAAGTTCTCAACAAGGCACACATTGTTTCAACCTCTCAAAATTTCCCTTATTGTTTCTATAATAGTTATGAGTGTTTTCTAATTGCTATTTGCATCATATCATATACATAATTGTATGTTTTGTGGGAAAAAATAGTGGTTCATCTTGATCAATTCATTTTGATAAACCCTATTTTACCTATAAAGATAATGGTGAACCTGATTTATTGAAAATTATAGTTTTCTTATCTTGGAGTCTTTCCTTGCATCCTAGGTTAGATCTTACATTCATTTTCATTCATGTTTGCATTGAATTAGATCTCATTTAGGGTTTCTTACTTTGCATTCAAACTTGCATCTCATCTAGGGTTTAGAATTGCATGGTTTTGCATTCTTTAAATCTAATAAAATACAAAAAAAATAAAATCATTTTGCATATCATTTAGATCACATAAATTTTCATTTGAAAATAAATAAAAATTGCATTTCAAATTAGGTCTTTGCATTCATCATTCCATTACCTTTTCAACATGCATTTCATAGTACATTTGCAAAAATATGAAATTGAAAGTTACTATTCCAAACTTGAAATTGAAATACATTGAAAAAATCTTAAAAATCAATCAAAAAATAGTTAAAAAACCCTAATCAAGGACCCATTCGCCCTACTGGCGAATGATTCCCCAATCATATTTGGACTGCATTTTCTAGCATCTAAAACTCATTGAAAAACACCTAAAAATCAGTAAAAAACATTTCAAAAATCCTCATCTAGGACTCATTTGCCCCAACTGGCGTATGAGTCCCTAATTAGGTATTGATCTATTTTTTTTGGATTTGAAATCTCTGTTTTAGGCTTCTGTTTGCTGTTGTTACATTTTTGTTTCAATTTTTTAATTTTCTATTTCATTAAATTCATTAAATTTAGCTTGATTTACTTCATTTAGTGCATTTTCAAAATTCAAAATTGTATTTACAACATTTCATTTCCAGTTGATTGTATTGTGTAATTAGTAAGTTGCATTGTTTAGAATCTAAAAAATTGTATTTCATTCTAGGTCATTGGATTGCCTCTTTTCATTTTGGGTTTGCACACTAATTTTGTAAAACTTGTATGAGATTTATAACTTGGTGTCCTATTAGAAATACTATTGTAAGACATAGTTTGAGGCTCATGTCATCTCACAATATCTCACTCATCATGGATCTTGGGTTTTCTAGCTCTCTTTCTGATAGTGTTGATAATCAACCCTCTATGGCTCATACTTTGCATGCTTCATTTCCCATGACTTCACTTCCTACAACCGATGTGCTTAATGTTAACAATGTCCCTACCATCACCACTTGTACTCAAGCTTTGGGGTGTACTCAAAGCCAAGGTGGAAAGTTTCAATTCCATCTTCTACAGTACCAATGTCCATTCTTACATACATTAATACTCAACCCACCACAACCCTTCAATCTACCAAAACCTTTCAACCTATTGTGATCTTTAAACCTACCACAACAATCATACCTACTAGCAATGTGACACTTCCTTAGGTATTTCCATAGGGAATCCTTCTAGCTTTGTCCATTCGAATACGATATCTCCTCAGCCATCCACCTTCACCAACTTACAATTCACTTGCCCTTCCCATACATACACCACTCCACCTTATTCCCCTCCATCTTACAATCACAATGATGTTTTCCTTAACTCACTTTTCCAAACCATGATATCCCTTCAACAAGAAGTTCCAACCTCACAGCAAAACAACAGTCAACCTTCACAATACATTAAAAACAATATTCTATTCTTGGATCTATATTAAGAGCACAAATGACACAAGGTATAGAAGTTCCTCAATTCGAGAAATATGGTGGAAATGGAGATCATGTTAGCCATGCTTTTGCTTTTACAACCTTGTTTAGTGATTTTATCTTTGAAGAAAAACTCTTGGCTAAGCTATTTCCTACGTCCTTGAAGGATATTTCTTTAGAGTGGTTCTCTTCTTTACCAAATAATTCAATTGGTTCATTCAATGAACTTGTTGATGCCTTTTACAACCACTTCCATATTCACATGGGTGCCAAGATGACCCTTGCTGATTTAATGACACATGCAAACAAAAAGATGATGAGAAAGTGATCGATTTCATAGCAAGATACCAAACACTTTATTCACAAGTAAATATTAAGATTCTTGACACCAACCTTCAATGAATGTTTATTTCCAACTTACAAAACAAACTCCAAAGAAAACTTGAAATGTTTAGATTTCCATCCTTTGCATAGTTAAGTACAACCCTTCATGATTATCAAAATACAACTTGTGGTCGTGATGTGAAAAGTCCCCCTAGAGTCTGAATCCACAACTCAAAATAATTACCAACCTTTCAAGAAGTAGAATAAGGGCTTTTTACAACTAAATTCCCTTCAACCAAGTCAACAAACCAATAACCAAGCTATAAAGATGATAAATTCTTTTGGGGATAGGAATAGAGAGTTCTCTCCTCTACTTGATACCCTTCATAATATCATCTTGTAGCTTAGTGAAAAGAACATGCTTACCTTATGCCCTGTTAAAGAGCATGATCCTAATATACCATTGCCCATAGGCTTTTGAAAAAACTCTTATTGAAATTATCACCAACAAAATGGACATGGTTGTCATGCCCATAATTTTCACTAGAAAAACCCATTTTTTTAATTTTATTTGCATATTCCTGTGTATGCCGCAAGGTTCATTTTACTAATGCAGATCAATAAAATATACATAGGTAAACATCTTTTCTTTTCCACAAGTCCACAAGTTCATAGATTAATGTGTCTTCCTAATTACAATAAAATACAAATTCCTCACTAAACCTTTTCTTCTTTTTTTTATTATAACTGATGCATAGAAAAGAAACAAATAACATGTTAATGAATGCAAGCATGCTCTTTTCCATTCTCTTTCATGTCACAAGAACATACTAGCTTTCCATATTACAATGAAATGAAGAAATACAATTAGGGATACACAACTGTTTAAGGCTTTCTCTCCACCCTACCATAATGGCATCATGGAGCCTCATGGGCTCTAGCCATACCCCCGAGCAAGGTAGTCTTTCAGCTCCAAGATGATCAATGGAGTCTTTTCAAATTATTACAAAGGAACAATAATGACATAGCTTTGAATTTCACGCATCTAGGTTCCCTAATCTCTATGTTCAACCATGATCTATACAACATTCCACATTCTTACAACAAATACACAAGAGTAAATGGAAATAAGAACTTATCTTCTTTCTATTTGGTGAAGGGGTTGAACTCTTTCAACCATATTTTCTTCAAGCCAAGCCATCTTGAACACTTTCTTCTCAAAGAGGTGGACTCCTCTCCTCCTCTCATTCTTTCCGCCATCTCCACTCAAGTTCTCCAAAAGGAGAAGTGGGTAACATCCCTTTCCTCTTTTCCATCTAAGTATATAGGCATTCAACTTGAATTCACCTGAATGAGAGAGAGACACTTGTCACTCTCTCATTTGATCTTTCAACACACATCCCCACAAGTTCTCACACATGTGTGAGACTTTTGGGGAGATGGGGAATGTACTATGACACTCTACCCAACAACCTTTACAGGGTGGCTCCACACATGTGAGAGATTTGATGCTCTTTCCAAGTTCATTAATGAACTTTGGGGAGTGTGGTGGGGAAGTGATAAGTCACTTCTCCCAACTCCCAAAGACTCAAATTCGTCACTCCCTTTCAAGTGGACTTTTGAAGGGTCAAATCATGTCCTTGGGACCATATTGCATGCCCACTTGTCCCCTACAACTATGGTATAGACCCTAGGGGGTTTATCTTTGTATCCCAACTAAAAAAATTGACCAACAACCCTCTTTAAAGTCCCACTTAAGGTTCTATCCGAGTTTCACACTTGGATAAGGGTTCATAAACCTTAACCCCAACTTATATCTCACATGACACAATTAAATAACCTTTCAACCCAAAAGAATAAACATAGTAACTATTTTCCCTCGGCTCCAAAATAAGGAAATAAAGTACATAAGCACAAAATGGTGTCTTTCAATTTGTTCTCATTGGTTCTATGTTCTCGTATTAGCACCTCTTTTCTTTCCTGCACATTACCAATGAAATCATAAGCAACAATCATATATCACATTAATTTGGTAACTAAAATAAGATTTAATTGTGCAACCATTTCATTAAAATTCCAATTCACATTCATAGTTTACAAGTGCCTAATACTTCCATGGAAATGATAATAAAACATTTCAAAATGAAATACAAGCACATTTTCATGAAATCACACTATGCATTGCCTGAAATATATCTAAGCATCTATAAGTATATAACAAAATTAAGATTGTATTATTCACATGCAAAGCGGGGTCTTACATCCCCCTCCCCTTAGATTAGACTTCCTCCTGGAAGTCGTTAAGGTCTAAAACATAATCTTCATATAACAACGCACATAAATATATTAAAAGTGTTAATTGTTTTTTTTTTTTTCTTGACGAGACAATCAAACTATTCAACTATAAGTGCACATTAAAGACATCCTTTCCATGAATTAAATATCTAAATACTTAGAGAAAAATTTCTCCCCAAAGAACATTTATTTGATATATGATTAATTTAGCAACTGCTAACAACAATCCATGTAGCTCTAATTTATTAACAATGTAATCGACTTCAATTAAATTATGCAAAACTATATCTAAATGAATTCATAACCTTTTATACACCTCCAAAATTTCTTTGCATCATAAACATCACTCATGATGTTAGGAAATATTTTTGTTTCATTGACCAATCATGTCTCAGAATTTATTAGCTTCACATTTTGTCAAAATATATGCTTAAGAGAACATTTTACCTTGTAATTATGGCACTCATACCATGTCTCAAATAATATTAACTTTGCATCACATGTTACTATTTTTCTCACATAGCTCACAGGTATGCCACATCACATTTATTTGTAATTTCACATGTACACACAACAATAGCAAGGATGCTCTTCCCAATTGGGTGCGCCTGCCCTCATATAAAGGGTGCTCTTCCCAATAGGTGCGCCTGTCCTCATACAATCACATAATTTACAACACAAGGCTCACATAATGGGGTTTACAAGGATGGATATTCTTGGATACCACTCGAGGCCCTTCTCTAAGGACTCCTCCATATAGATAAGAATAATCATAGAATGAGGGAAAAATGGATTAATGACCATCCCATACTAGTCCCATTCACAACTCCTTTTCAAAATAATTCCCCAGTGCATCTACTCCCCTATACAACCTGCCAGGGAACCCCTCGGGATATGGCAGTTTACATATGTCACATTACACCACGTTTACCAGCAGTTAGAAAACATTAAGAAAGCCTCAAGTTGAGAAATCATAAGATCATAAACCAATGTTTCAATAAAACATAAAATTATAAAATCAAGAGAAAACCAAATAAAGATCAATTGTAGCTACATTTCAACATTCCAAACTTAATTCAAAAATGAAATTAAATAAGTCCTTGAGGCAATTTGGACTATAACAACCTTCAAATGGCTAAATAGCCTAATAAAATAAATGCAAAATTCCACACTGCTGGTGCATAAAAAAAATAAACATCAATCAAGAATTGCTAATAATTCATATTCCAACAATAAAAATTTCACATTAAGAGCACCATGTGACTTGATAAGCCACCTAAGGGGAGGAGGGGAATGGTGGTTCTCTAACCACATAAGTATAATAGCATGCAATAACTGGTGGTCCCTATCCACATAACATGAATAACTGGTGATCCCTGACCACATAAATCTGCATCATTGGTGGTCCCTGATCACATAAATATGACTAATTGGTGGTCCCTGACCACATAAATTTGCATCATTGGTGGTCCCTGACCACATAAATATGAATCACTGGTGGTCCCCAACCACATAAATATAAATCACTAGTGGTCCCCGACCACATAATTATAAGTAACTGGTGGTCCATAAAATTCCATCCTTTACCCATGGGTTATAACATCAAGGAATAGGTTTGCACTATGAACCAACAAGTGTGGCTCTCATATGTGGGGGAGTAGGCCACGGTCAACATCCATGGGAGGATTACAATGACTCGACATAGATCCTTTGTTAGGATTAGGGACAACGCCCTGAGCTCATAATTTCCCGATGGGAGAACATGTGCCTCTCAACCCCTATTTACACTAGCTAGCATCGCACTCCCATAAGGGGGGAACCAAACGCTAGGAGTACACATTTACCATACAAATAAGACTTACACAAGGGAATACATCATATTTCATTTGATAAATACACATCCGCACATTTAACACATTTACATAAACACACAACTAGCTAACTTACATAAGGTTCATCACAAAGGGTACTCATAAGGAATCGTATTCGACCTCCCTCACCCTTATCCCAAGTCAGATACCCTGTATCCTATACTTGGGGTACAATACATTTACTGGTTTCACTTTACATGACCTAACACAACACGCTTTACATAATTTAGCATAGAACAAGAGCAGTGCACTTACACATATTCTATTTGTATAAGCAATATTCACTTTTTGTTTCAATTTTGGAAATATCTACTCACTTTGCATAAGTACAAGAATTCACTAGAAGATACACAACTATAGCTTAGGTATATCAACCCATCTCCTAGAACTTAACAATGCATGGTTTCATCACATTATTAACATGAATGTTGATACACCCATACACACTTTATTTTCTTTACACAATGTTCACTTTGTTAACATCTATCCATTGCGTACTTGTAAAAATAAATTTCCATATAATTCACAATTGTAATTTAGGTAATACTCAATTTTTCTACAATTAGCAATACATGGTACACCATACTTCCTATCTTACTATCAACACATTTATGATCAAAATTGTTTTTCTATATATATCCATACCACTCTTCCCTTTTTATTCAACTACATTTGTTATGTTCACCGACATATCAATATGGGTAATTCCATAATATTTTCTCAAACATGCTAAAAAAAAACTTCCTACTTAATAAGGAGTAGAGTAACCCATTTTCATTTGAAACATTACAATATGAGAAAAGAAGGCACACTCAATGCATAAAATGCATGATAATTCATAAAATAGTGATTCTTACTAGGCATTAATATCCTTTTACAAGACTTACATTTTGCTATCCGGGGTTGAACCATTTAATCAGATGTTATAACCATCGTTTTTACAATCATAGTTCTATCTAACCTTATAAAGGTGCACAATGAGTAAAAGTCTTAAAAGTTTGACCTACTATGAGGTTTTCTCCGTTACATTTGGGTGTAAATGTTTTTCGTTAAAGAGTAAGCATAGTCAATGGTTTAGAATACACAACATTAGTTGGAGGTTTTACAAGTCTACTTTAGTGTCTCTTATCTATATATTTTAGCTTTCCCATCACATAATACATCGCGAACCACACATAATTCATCACTTAATTTATAACTTCATACAATTGATTATTCAATCATGATGACGTGCACACAACCTTCAAGTTCAACATGTAGTTGAGTGTGTTATTACTTCATATGCATGGCATGCATCCTTTCTTATTTGGGAAGCAACAAGTCTCCTAAGGAAGTAGTAATATCATGAGTTCAAGATAATGTTTTAACTCCAATTCCTCATTTGACAAGGTATTAAGTCACAAATCTTTTTAATGTTTACTTATTACAAGGGAATAGTTTCAATAACATATTTATTGGTCCTCAACAATCTTATCTTAACTATATCCTTCTATTGCCTTCACTTTTGACTTAAATCATAGAAACCCTATTATTTTGTTTACTATTTAATCTTTAAACAATAGAACATAATAGTTTGATAGTTGTTATAGTTACATTAAGTGAACTGAGTCACCATTTACTTGCGAAAGTGCTTAATTAGCTCCAAAGTTTCATCATTTTAATTTAAGGTAAAATTTAATTTTTACCACTCTTCCAAGTTGAACTTACATTACAAAACAAGGCTTGATCATTAGTTGATGTTATCATTCATGAATTTTTTTTATTTTTTATTTTACCTACCAACTATAAGGTGAATTGTTAGTTGCTTCACAAGAACACAAATTAAGTCCTTATGTGTAAATTAAGATCTAGAGTAATAGGAAAGGCCTGGCTATTTGTGTCTTAGGCATATCGGGTAGTGTTTCATGGGTATCTCAAATCCATACCCAAATTATGAGTAATCTCTTAGACTTAGGTCCATCCATTTACACCTTTAAAGTTTAATTATGATCTTTGATAGTATTTTAAATCCAAAATGTATGGAGTGCTCAAATTGTACTCAACACAAGGTCAAGAGATTTTCTATTGTTTTCACTCTTGTTATCATTTTGATTTAATCAATTTAGGGGTTTAGAACTTTTAGGATCATTTAATTACAACCCTTAACACATTGCTCCTTTTATGGTCATATAATTATTTTCTCTTGACTAGTTACATGTTTCCAAATGTAATTATGATATTCTATCCTTTCTTCATACTAAAGAAAATATGTTGCACTACAAATGCCCATAACTTTGGAAATTACCTTACTATTGTATTGAAGAATTATGGCCATAAAATTCAACAAAATAATATTTACTTAATGATACACCTCAGTATGTCCTATTACCCTATTCACGCATATATAACAAGGACTATGGCTCATAACTCAATTATACCCTTTTTAAGGTTTTAAGGAAATTTGATAACAACAAGCTAGATTAATGTCGTAACCCTATTTAACTAGCTTAATATGGGATCTAGCCATTCACCTTATTAAGGCACCATATTTAGACTTGAGTTTCTTTTAAAAATTGAATCCCTAAATTAGTTGCTTGTTTGACCCATCTATAATGGTCACTTCCTGATCATTTAGTACTTTGCAACCTTGTTTAGGTCATATGTTTAAATATTAAGATTCTTGACACCAACCTTCAATGAATGTTTATTTCCAACTTACAAAACAAACTCCAAAGAAAACTTGAAATGTTTAGATTTCCATCCTTTGCATAGTTAAGTACAACCCTTCATGATTATCAAAATACAACTTGTGGTCGTGATGTGAAAAGTCCCCCTAGAGTCTGAATCCACAACTCAAAATAATTACCAACCTTTCAAGAAGTAGAATAAGGGCTTTTTACAACTGAATTCCCTTCAACCAAGTCAACAAACCAATAACCAAGCTATAAAGATGATAAATTCTTTTGGGGATAGGAATAGAGAGTTCTCTCCTCTACTTGATACCCTTCATAATATCATCTTGTAGCTTAGTGAAAAGAACATGCTTACCTTATGCCCTGTTAAAGAGCATGATCCTAATATACCATTGCCCATAGGCTTTTGAAAAAACTCTTATTGAAATTATCACCAACAAAATGGACATGGTACAAAATATTGTAAGCAACTTAAACATCTTGTGCAAGACCTTATTGACAATAATCAACTTCAAATCGAAGGTATTAATGATCAAGGTAATAAGCCTATAGCCCCTCCTAAGCAAAAATTACAAATCTTTGCCAAGCCCATGCCGAAGCACACTATTTCATTTGTCAAAGCTAGTGAAACCAAGAATGATGTGTTGAATGTTGACACATATGATGAAAACATAAAAGATGACAATGAATAACAACTGATTAAAGAGGAAGCACTTATCGAAACTAGACTTCGTAAAGGCTCAACTAAAAATCCTCTTGATATTGCTTTCTCACAAAATGAAATACTTAAATGTGTACCTAATGGTCCTATTTACATAGTTGTTTGTATCAATGATAAGCCCACTAATGGGATATAAATTGATCCCACATGTGGAGAGAATGTGATCACTAAAGAATTCCTATTTGATCATGAAATATACCAAGATACATATAATAAATGAAAAGCATGGATCAAGACACATAATGGTTTTGCTTGTCCTATGATTGGTTTGTGAGATCTCCCTTTAAACGTTGGACTGAAAAAATTAAATATCTCATTCACCATCATCCCACAATTGGACCAATTTCGTGTGAATTTAGGCTATCCATGACTTCGCTCCATGAATGCCATCCCTTCAGTTGTGCATAAATGTTTAAGGTTTCCATTTGGAAATGATATCTTTACTATGCATCATAGTGGGTTTAATCCTACTTCTTCCCAAGAGAACTTTTCATTAGATTTCTTTTGTCCCGAGCCTATGGGACCTATTAAACCTTGTGAGGACTTCTTTTTCAAATCATATCAAAAGTTCAAGACAAAGTGAATAGCAGAATTATCCCTCTGAAAGATGCCTCAACCTATGACTGAACCACCTATCTTTGATGAAACAATGATTGAACCGAAAGCACTTTCAAATATCCAAGAGCAACCTATAACAAATCCTCTTGAAATTTCTTATAAGAGACCACGAGATAACCAAATCAATTTAGTTGTCACTCCTAAAATAAAAAAAAATTACAAAGTTAAAGAGAAAGAGGTTGAACAACCTCCTCTTGTTTCTTCCATTCCTCCCAAGGAAGAGAAGGAACCTATGATTGAGACACCCACTCTTACACAAACACAAATTGGTAATAGGTTGAAATGAAATCAAAGTGCTAGAGATCGTAGGCATAGACGTCATGCTATTGCTTGTATATTATAGACTAAAGAAGACAACAAAATAGAAAATCAAAATATGAACTTACTTGAAGCAATGCATGATGATTCTATACCTTCACCACAACGTAAACAAGAAACTTCCATGGAAATTGTCATTCGACCTCCTATTGTGATTGATCTAAATGATGATATTGAAATTACGAAGATTGATGAACAAGTGCATAATGAATTGAATACATTGTTTTCCTCTTCTATGAGCTTAAATGACAAATCTCCTAAAAAGAGTGTTGAACTTGGCACTTCCCCTAGTTCGACACTTACTGTTGTCCCTTTGGCTAGTTTTTTGCCTTCTATTTATACAAACTGAGATTGGGATGCAAATGACCTACTATAGGTTGAATCGCATGTGCCTTACTAGTCTTTTGCATTTTTCATGTTTCTTTATGTGATTGCATGTGCGTAATGTGATCCCCCATGATGTTTTGTTTGATGTAGCTCTCTCTCTTTGTGCGCATTCTTATATATGTATCTACATTCTTATCTATGTTGTAAAACCTTTTCTTTTATCTTTTCATTTGTCTTGTGTTTTCCTTTTGGGGATGACGCAAGGCATCGAGTTATTTAGGTCTCTTCCATCTTGCCACAATTTTTTTTTCCTTTTTTATGCTCTCTTTGTGTCATTCTTCTAGTTTTATGAGTATTTGGGGAATGATGGTCGTTCCAATCTCTTAGAACAACATTGTAGCAAAGACATATTGACCCTGAATCCATAGATCCCTTATGTATTTTGGGGGGAAACCATTCTTTCCTATTTCATAGTGTAGCTTTATTTGAGAAACATATGACTTGGCATAGGGTTTTATGAGGAAAGCTATCATTTCTTAGAAGAAAACAATGGATAATTTAAAGCAATTGTTCATAGTAATGGTGTTAGCAACAAATTTAAAGTGGGGGTATACATCGATGACATCTTTTGACATATTTCATGGCACAATTTTCCTTTTTCTTGTGACGTGTCCTTTTCTTGGTGGTGTCATTGGGTTTGATGTCCTCCAAGAGCATGATATTTCTAAGCATATGATCTCCCTTGGTGGCATGATGCGAAATGAGAGGCATCCCATAAGTGGCGATATGATACTCCTTGACTTGTCCTCTCTTGCAGTCATTAGGCACAATGTTCCCTAAGAAGAAAACCTTACATGAAGAAAGAAAAATCCCCTTTAACAAAAAAATATAGACATGACATTCAAAAGCATTCACAAAAACATTACATTGTGGTGCCCTATCAAAGTTGTCAAGAGGATAACTTCAGTATGGTATGGGAGGCTAATATGATTCTCTCATTTTCCACCTTGTTAAGACAACTCACCTAGTGGACAGAATAAGGTTCCACTACCCCAAAGTGAGCATGCATGTTGTAGACAAACAACCACCTTCCACATGGTGTTGGAATAGTTGTGCTTGATCCTTCATTTTGCTTTTTTTTTCTTGGCCTTTGATAGGGTATGATTATGTATCTTTGTTATTAGTGCATACTTAAGTGTCTTGAATGTCTACTTTAATGTGAGTTTGTCATGGGGGAAAAATCTCACTAAAGTGGGGGAAAAATGTATTAACGAAAAAAATATCCCTTTTTCTTGCATTTGGAAATAGTTAACAAGTGAACCTAAAGTTGCCTTGATTTAGTGTTGTAATGTGTTTTACACATTCACGTTGAGTCTAGGGCCCTTTTTAATAAAATATACTTAATTGTGCCTTATTTAGGGTGTTGTAAAGTGTCGTCTTACACTTTTACACTAATCTAGCGCTTTATTAATTAACTAAGGTTAATTAGAGGTTAATTGGCCCCTTTAATTCAAATCTAAGCCTTATTAATTATATTTTTCAAAGATCTGTCTCGACAACCATTAATGATATTATATAACATTGACATTGGAAAAGCTGGAGTCCTAGAAAATTGTGCTAGGACACATTCACCACTTTGGGAAAATGGGTCCTCCTAAGCTAGGACACCCTTTTTTTGGCATATTTGAGGTGGTTTTTTTATGTTATTTCACCTCCCTTAAGCTAGGTCCTAGAAAAAATTGCTAGAAACCATTCGCCACTTTGGGCGAATGGGTTCTCCATACCTAGGACCCCTTTTTGAATTTATTTGTGGTGGGATTTTAATGATTTTCAATCCTAGATCTAATGTGGGCTTGGATTATTTGAATTTCAGGGCTAATCCTTAGATTTAGTATAAATATAAGGTTAATTCGGATAGTTTCACCTAAATAATTTTATGCATGACTTCATGAGATCAAGAGAAAGAGCATTATAGAGAATTATAAAGCATTTCAAAGGAATTCAAAGGCAAATTATCAAAGTTTTGTTGCAACAATTCAAGATCATATCATGTCAAAGGAATAGTGCATAATGCATGTTGTTGAGCTAGTGTGTTGATGTAGTTTTGCAGATCTCTTTGCAAGTATTGATTCACATCCAATTCAAGATCAAGATCTACATTCTTCATGGCCATTTCATGCTAGATTGTAGATTTACATTCCAAGGCATCATCCAAAGTATTATCATTTCATGTTTCAAGTTTCATGTCCTTGTTTCATTATTTCATCACAAGGTTTAATTACCTAAATGGGATTTGACCAAGGAAAATCCCTATCCTCTAACAATCGAAAAAAAATTCTCCTCTTTGATGTGTGTTTCTAGATTCATAGTTGAAGATTAAGTGGAGAGAAAGATTTGAAGCAAAATTGTCAAAGTTGCAAAGTTGTCATCTACATTGCAAGAACACAAAAATAGCTCTACAAAATTTGTTTTAGATTTTTGGGAGTTAAGCACTGAGGAGCTACAAGTGTAGACATCAAGGAACAAAACCCAAAAGCTAGTTTTCAGAAATCCTAACAAGGACCCATTCGCCACTTGGGGCGAATGAGTCCTCGGTGACCTAAAAACAAGTTTTCAACAAGGTACACATTATTTCATCCTCTCAAAACTTCCCTTATTGTCGCTATAATAGTTAGGAGTGTTTTCTGATTGTTATTTGCATCATATCATATACATAATTGCATGTTTTGTGGGAAAAATTAGTGGTTCATCATCTTGATCAATTCATTTTGACAAACCCTATTTTCCTTATAAACAAGAAGATCACTAGAGGCTACAGAAGTATCAATCAAACCCTAATAACATGATTCATACGCCCAACCTAGCATATTAGTCCCAGCATACCCTGGTTTTCCATGTTTTTACAGATCTTGATCAATCATCAGAAGACTCCATATTTTTCCCAGAAATCCTGTATCAGGACTCATACACCTAGCCTAGCTTACTAGTTCCAGTGTGCTTCAAAAAGTAGATTTTCAGAGTTGTAGTGCTTGTTTTGACTCCATCATTCATCTAGGTACTTTACTGCTTGATTTTAGTTTATCAATCTTGTTTCATGCCTTCAAATTCCTAGGTCTTATAGTGAATTTGCATAGTGCATTCAATTTTGTCATAACCCAATTCTATTACATATTTATTTAAATACAAAAAATTGAATTATTGATGAAATTCAATTAAATATTAAATGGAGATTATGGAATATTCAAAAATTGAATGAAAAGAGTTGACTGATGTTGACTTTGTAAATTTTTGAAAAGTATTTTATATGTCATCAAGAATTGAACGTTACTGATCAATTTGCAAGTGAAAGTGTGTGCAGTTGTAGGGTGATAGGTTTAAAGTCAAGAAAACGGTTGAAGTAGGATTGTTTAGTTAGATTGAAAAGTAAGCCAGTTGGAATTTGGGTGCACACACCACAAATGGCATAATGACTTGCATTTTGAGTTAAATTGCAAAGTAAGAGAATGAAATTTGCTAACTCAAATTGTCTCTATTATTGAAAATAATGGCTTGTAGATTTAAAAATTTTCTACTCAAAACTTTGTGCCTAAAGCAACGAAAGAAGCTTCCTTTTTAATATATATATTTATTTAAGCTCCTTATCGTAAGTAATGATGTATGGAACTTGTAAACCATTACAAAAAAATTATTCATGAATGCATATATATATATATATACATATACATTATTCAAATACAAGGAAAGTGTGAATAAAATCATTTAAATGCATATAAATATATAAACATATGTGTAATATATATATTATATATTTATAATATATATATATATATGTACATACATATATACATTCAAATTTATTTTGAATTCAAATGGATAACCGATATATTAAGAATTGGTTAGTTAAAAAATAATGGAGAATCCACAAAGGCATCACACAGAGGAGTGGACTACCACTGGATTAATGACCATGTTCAAACCCAGTAAATGCTAGCGGCTAGGCGATAATGTCGATGCCAATAACATGCAAAAATGAGAGATGTTACCATTTTTTGTTTAAAGAGAAGAATCCCAAGAAAAAAAGTAGAGAAGAACCTAGGGTTTGAAGGAAAACACAATATAGAACTCGAGACTAGATGTAAAATAAGGGAAACATCATAAAAGCTTGGAAATTTTGAGTTTTATCACAATGCCGCAATAAGTGAAACACTATTCTGTGTATGATGCAGCCTTGAGGTTGATTGCAAAGAATTTGTTTGCCACCTTAAGGTGGTCACTAGGCTTGCGGCCAACATAGTATAGATTATGCCATCTCTTAGAGCCTACATTATTAGTGTACATGGCTAGGCTAAGGCTCGATGAGCTTCAAAGGCTCGACCATTACCATTATTTGTATTTAGATGCTTGACCTATGAAGGCCATTGAAATTTATTCTAATGACTAAGCAATTTTTTAAGATTAATCCTTATGAAGGATCGACTATGATCCTATGGGAAGGTAGGAAATCCCCATCTATAATTTGTGTATTTTATTTGTATTATATCAAAATCATGTTATAGTATGGAACGATAACAAAGAGAGGCTTGTCAAAGGTCTCTTCAATATTGCATTTGTATAAATGTTGTTTTAGGTAAGAAAATGACCTTGTTCAATAGGAACAATGGTATTAGTTTCAGCTTGATACACACCAAGCCTTGCTTGGGTTGATCCAGATGACCGTCATGGCTGTTTTCCTTAATGTCAAAATGAAATAGACATAAGTTTGCATGTTGTACATGGTTGCATGAATAGGATAAGCCAGTAATCCCATAAGGGAAAATTATGAATATAATTTCATTGTTGCAAAAATGTACCTAACCATTGTGATTTGGTCGAATCTAGAGCAAAATTTGCTATTTGTTGTTGGGATAGAAAAATACAGATTGATCTAGAAAGTTCCTTGCATTCCTAATTGAAATATTTTTGTTCAAAAATTTCCCTATCAAACATGTTGAACTCTATTTTCTTGTAATATTTAATTTGCTTGTCTAATTTCCTAAAGATGGAGTTCAAGATCTGGGTAATAGACATTTTTTCCTTATGTATGAAGCTGGGCTATTTAGATTATTTATTTTCTGAACTTTGTGGAAATCTTGCTCTATATTAAAACATTGAACATTACTTGTAAGGTGATCATTTAGCGTGTAAACAACTTGAGGACAGTAACAAAGTAAATGACACTATTTTTCTTTGAATATAACTATTTAGTTTGAAAATAGTAATATGTTGATGTAAATAGTTATTATTCTTTTGTAAAACAACTTAGTTTTGTTAAAAGGTTATTCTTATCACTGAAAACAACACGTTTTATAATTGTTTAGTAGGAAACAGTGCATTTTTTGTTTAAACAATGAATATACATATGTGAATGGCTTGCTTCTTAATTGTTTAGTAGGAAGCAACATTTCTTTTGTTCAAACAATAAATGTACATATTTAAACAACTAGATATATAATTGTTTAGTAGGAAACAACATTTGTTTTGGCATAAACAATGAATGTTCATATGTAAACAACCAGTTTCATAACTATTTAGTAGGAAATGGTATTTATTATGTTCAAACAATGAATGATCTTATGTGAACAACAATGTTAGATGAATACAGTAGTGAGAATGCTATAACAATATGTGTGAAACTGTTAGCATAGACTTGTTCTATTTTCCTTATTTTGACAAAGAAACATCAATTATAATATTATATAAAGATTGCAATCTGAATAAGATTATTTCCCAATGTATTCATAAACTTTAACATTAGTAAGCTCATATATGTCTATGCACATAGACTTCATCTATGCACATACACATACTTTTGGCATACGTTATTTTTTTTTTAGTACATTTTTAAAAGGAAAAAGCTTAAGATGTTAAGTAGTAGTCATAAGAATGATATGACTGATTGTGAAATACTCTATGAATCATGGAATCTAATTTATGTTTAGAGTATAAAATTGTATTTTGTTTCTTCTTTGAAGATATTTGTGAAAGAATATTTAAAAATTTGAATAGAATAGTGATACCTTAGTTGATTAGAGCACCTATGGGTAGTTGCTACTAGAAGGTAGATACATGTTATAGTAGAAAGTTACCTTCCAAGACAAGTGTCGAAATGGAGTTCAGAGAGTATAGGTTTGCATTACCATAACCTTTTGTTTAATATTGTTGCAACACACTTATTATTCCTGGCCAAGCAATATAGTTCATTGATCTTGCACTTTCTTTTCTAATTTGTAGATAGAAATAGCATGTTGATGTATGGGCACACACTAGATTCCACCTTGTAAGTTGTCTCTTGCTAATATTTTTGTGCAAGGTCAGACATTCTTCAAGTCAGAAGAATATTAGGGAAGCATAATATTTTTGGTTGGGTAGTAAAGCACTTCAACCATGTTCTCATCCACTGGTGGAGGTGAGCATTGAAGGAGAACCTTAGTTTTTCACTAGACTAGTATAGTCTATGAAGTAACTTGATGTAATTCATTCATGTACTTGATGAGAAATGTACTATGTAATGCCATTGTGGCCTTAGGTGCCAAGTAAATATTGATATTGTAATTTGACTTTTAAAGTGAATATAAGAATCTTTGACTCGTTTCAAATGGACACATGTAGCTATGATTGACTTTAGCCACTAGTTATGTCTTTTTAATTTGGAGTATATTCATGTGTCATTTACAATAATATTAATCAAGTAATAATTTTGAATGGATTCTTACATTTGGTATCAGAGCTTAAGGTTCAACTCTAGGAATTTTGAGTCTACCATAGTTGACTAGGGTAGTTGAACCTTGACCCAAAATTGGAAGTCTTGAAAATTGACCAAACCTGAATTAAATGTAGGAATGGGAAGGTCAAAGGAAAGATGAAGGAAAGGGAAAACTATTAGAACCCCATGTAAGAATGACGTAAAGGAAGGAAATTCCAAGGTGGAGGTTCAATCAGAAATTCCTGATGACGAAACTCTAGCTTAGGCTCTTACATGACTCAAGCTAGAGAGAGGCCTGAAGATTGAGGAGAGTCAAACACCTAAGATAAAAAAGCCTTCTGCAATCCAGGACTGGCCTCTAGGGTGTGGAACTAATGCACCCTTGTTGACTAAAGAGGAAAAGGAGAGCCTATGTGCTCAACCATCCTCTTTTGTTAAGTTTGATGTAAACTCAAATGATGAACTAGAGGAATGTCCTCTATCTAATACAAAGAAATCAAAATGATGTAACTCAAAGTCTATTGTAAATAAGGGTCTATTGACTCACCTTAAATATAAATAAAAATCAAATGATATTTTTCTATGTTCAATTAGAGACTCTAAAATTTGTATATCTTGCATGCATGTGTATGTCTTCTATGTTAAGGGATGTATTCATATGGAAACTATGTGATGTAGCATAAGAACATTTATTTGCAGAACCTTGTGTTGAGATACGATGAACATGACTATGTTGTAGGATAAGTCTGAGACGTCATGGTGACCACCAAGAAAGACGAGGGTGGTAGTGGTTCCAATAATAGACCAAACAAGAGACTGGAGAAAATTCTAGAGCTTCAGAATTAGCAAGAGTCTCACATGGATCACATAGAGAAAGAATTCTAAGTGGCACATGAGGACTGGGATTGCAGGAATGTAGAAGGAAATCAAGGAAATAGTGTTCTAAGGGAAAGTCCATAAGGGAGAATTGAGGAAGAGCTTGGGAAAGACCTCAAACGAGTAGCACCGTCCAAGTTCAATGGTAAGGCTATTAGAATAGGAGTTGAGGCTTGTATTATAGAAATGGAAAATTATTTTGGGCTCCATAACCTTTCTGAATAGACCAAGGTGACATGGGTTGCGTATCAACTCATAGGTGAAGCAACGACTTGGTGGGATAATGAGAAGTTAGAACGAAACCTACAACCTACTAAGATCACTTCAGAACTCTTATTCTAAGATTTTAGGAAGAGATGGTTACCACAACTTTTCCTTGACAAGAAAGTGATAGAATTTCAAAACTTAACCCAAGGAAATATGATTATGATTCAGTATTGGGAAAAACTCACAAACCTATTGAAGTATGTGCCCCAGTATCAGGGAGATCAACAAAAATTTATTCAGCAATTTATAATGGGACTCAGACCTCACATAGGAGCTGAAGGGGATATGCATGAACCTCAAACCATGAATGAAGTCTTCCAAAAATCCACCAAACAGGAAACGAAGCTACAACAACTATCCAATATTTACAATGATTCAAGTTCTAAGTCTTAGTATGGTAAAAAGAAATTTCATAAGGGAGACAGGAGCCATCAGATCTGTAATCTCAAAAGGGGAAGTGAATCATAGGAGAAGGGTGAAGATGGTAATGGTGGAAAGAACAAGAAAGCAAACAAGGGTAAGGGAAAGGATGACCATAAGTAGAAGGGATTTAGAGAGGACAAGCCAAGAGGTTACAAAGGGCCTCATGATGGATGTTATACTTGAGGAGGTAACAACTATGCCTCAAATTGTCTTTAGTAGTCTAAGTCGCAGAAGGACGGAAGCTACCAACAGACTCACTAGATCCATGTTGCAATGGGTAACAGATAGGCAGAGTATCAAGCTTCACCAATTTAGCTAACAGGTAATCTCTATGGCCAATTTATTTCTAACTTGATTCATACTAGAGCTACTAAATGTTTCATAGATCCTAGAATAATATCTAAGATACCCATCAAACCTGGATACATGGAAAATGCATGGACAATCCATTATGGTAATCAAGTAGAGTGGAGGGTAGATACCTATCTCTTTTGTAGTGAGTTAGAACTTCCAACCTTTCAAACTCAGGTCAACTTGTATGTGGCACCCTTAGGCTCATATGATATAATTTTGGGAATAAATTGGTTAACTGAGCATAAGGCTTTAGTGAATTGTGAGGATAAGTTGGTCAACTGTCTAGATGATTATGGAAACCAAGTTGAGGTTTGTGGAATGTAGAGACCCTTAGAGCTTAATTTTTTTTCCATGACATAGCTCAAGAAGGCTCATTGAAAGGGGTGTGCAATCTATGTAGTGCATGTTAGTAATCATGAAAGTAAAGAGCCATATTTATATGACTATCCTATTCTCAAGGAGTTCCAAGACATATTCCTTGATGAACTTACAAAGTTTCCTCCGAAGTGGGAATTTGATTTCTCTATCAACCTAGCTCTAGGAGTTGAGCCTCAATCCAAGGCACCTTATCAGATGACCACCACATAACTCTATGAGTTGAAGGCCCAATTGATGGAATTGTTGGATAAGGGACTGATAAGACCTAGTGTTGGAAAAGAAATTGCAAAGATTCGATGAAGAAATTATAGAATTTCACCTCTCTATAATGTGAGTTGACTATCACAGGTTTTGTTGGCCATGGGCTAAGAAAATATGATAGTGAAATGAAATGAATTTGATTTTCTTTTTTTTTGTTATAATAGACTATAATGCACTCTTGTTATAATATGAGCACATTGTGGGCTCGGTGCGATTGAGCCTTAGGCTTGGCCACACCAAGCCATAATGTGAGCATGTTATAATGTGCTTGTGTTATAGCCTTTCAAAAAAAATTAAAAAAATTGGCCACTTTTTGGCCCCCCAACTTTTTGCACTGGCCCCTATATGAACTCATAAAAATAATATGAATATCAATATAGATGCCACATTTTGGCACTCCCTTAAAGTGAGAACTTCACTTGATAACATAATAAATAAAAAAAGATCTAATGAGCAACATATATTAAGGATTTTAAAAATAAGTATAAACAAGATTGTAAACTATTTACAAACAAAGAAGTATAATAGAATATTGTCTAAGAGTAGTTGTAGTACATACCAGTAAGGGGTAATATAATAAAATTTGGCATCAATGAAAGTAGAGTATTATGACAACTAATTGTAAACATGCAAAAATGCCTTAACGCATGTCACACATCTTGAATTGCATTTTCCCATCATCGGTGTCATTTTCATCATAATCCTTTCATTTCACTTTATTTGCATCATCAATCCCCTTTTAACATCATTTTCACCAATTAACCCTATCTATTTCTATTAATTAAATAATCATGGATTGTTTAATTAATTAATCTATTTCATCACTAATATTCCCTTTCATTCACCCTAATTGAATAATCCTAGTTATTTAATTACTATCATCTATATTTCTTCTAATCCATCATGATTATTTAATTATCCTACCTTTTAATCTACTTGTCACGTGATTAAATAATTCCTAATTATTTGATTATCACATTTTTCCTCCATAAGGCATATTCTTGAGGAATATTCCTTTTCAAAATATCTCAACCAACTTGTCTCAACCATTCCTAGCCCTTGATCCTTAAATCAATTATCATCCCTTGACCTTAAATATCTCAACCATTTTCCTAAAATGGTGGATCAAGCTTGAGTTCTAACTAATCTCTTCCATCCATCTTCCTTGATTCACTCTCCTTTGTGGGTGTTGAGGATCAATCTCAACCCTTCTTTGTGGAATTCAAAATCAATCATATCCCTTCATCTAATTTCTCAAAATCTATAAAATATCCTTTATCCCTCTCATAATTCATCTAGAGAATTTGTGAAGAGCTCATGTCCAATTCATTCTTGAGAAAATTGAGCATACATCATTGCATTATAGGTCATCTTTACTTTTACAAGCTATCATGAAGGCTTTTTTTTGAAAGGAAATCCAACATATCTCACCAACACATACACTCCACCATGGGATGGTAAGGTTGTTTGTAGTTTTGAAATCATTTGGGTTCTTGATTTTTTGTCTAACCCTTGTTGTGAATTCTTAGCTCTACAATTGCATTTCATTGGTAAATGGGTTTTTATCCTTTATTCTTGAGTTTATTGATTGAATTTATTATTATAATCCATGTCCATTTTCTCCCCTTACATTAATTGGCACACCTAGTGGGACCCATGTCTCTAAATCTAAAATTTCATCAAGTCTTTCTCTAAGTTGCAAGTTTGTGGATGCAAAATTTTTTTCATAGGGGTCGCTATCATGAACTAGGTCATGGTCATTCTAAAATATGAGCTTAATTGTCATATTTATGGATGGCTATTACAAGAATCTAGCTGCTATTGTCCTTTTTATTTCAAGTTTTGACAGAGTTTTGTTAATTGTGTGGGAACAAAGCCACTATCATTCTGGAATTAGGCCACTGTCATCCTATTTTTTGAACTGTTATCGTCCTATTTTAGAGCCGCTATCATCTATGGAAATTTCTATCCTCTCTCTATGTTTTGATTTTCTAACTATGTTTCTCTTGATTGTCATAATAGAACCATGATAGTCGTCCTATTTCAAAATCATTTTCAACCTAAAAGGAAGTTGATATCATCAGAAAAAGTTGTAGTCATCTCAGAAATAGGGTTGTTATTGTAGGTAACAGGGCTGCTACTATTCCTTTTTCTACTTTTGTCTATTAGATTTCAATTTACCTAACCCTAACCCTAACATAATTGTTATCTGTTGTGTTTTGATTCTATCTAACATTGATTGGTGCAACTCTTGTAGGGTGAAGACATTCATTCTTAAACTACTAATACATTTCTTATAGGGTTGACAAGCGATCAAATACATCCAAGCTCAAACTACTAACAATTTTCTTGCAACCTCTTCTTCAAGGATTAGTTTCTTTTAAAGCATTTTGTGTGATTTTGATATCTTTAACATTTGGTTTTGGTACTTAAAACATGAATTTCCTAGATAAATAACACTTTGTTTTGGACTTAAAATCAAACTAGAATGAATTATTTGTTGGTATAATTAAATATTTAATTACACTTACATAAATTTACTTAGGCATTTAATAGTGTTCCTAGGTATCATTTACTAGGTAATAGGTTATAATGGGGACATGCCACATTATTCACATGTTTACTTATGATATAAGATTCCTTCTAGAAGTCTTGTCTAGACTTCACATTATCCTAGGTAGTTAGTTATGACTTAGTTGTCACATGTCATAAGATTAAGACACATGTCACAATCATGTTGCATTTTTCATCTCACCTTTCCTATATAAGGAAGGTAATTGTACTCAATTGTATCATACTTCATACCTCATCAATTTTTCATAGTTATTAATATCAAGCAAGCTCATATTCTTGCATACTCTCTTGTAGAAGGTTTTCATTTTTTTTGCAGGTGATCTTGGGTATTGATCTAATCTTCAAATCTCACATGGTATCAAAGAAAACCCTCGTAGAACCCTTCTTAGATTTGAGGGTTGAGCTATTGCTAGTGAGATCTTGGTAATATTTTGAGATAGTCTCCATATTAGGGTTTTCTTAGAAGGTCACTTTTGGCTCATGTTGGAGGAGATCTAAGCTCAAATTTGAGTTCAGGGAAACTGAGAAAGTCAGGATCGACTTTTTTTGCCTAAATCTTATATTATTTGCCAAAGTTGTGAGGTTTTTCAAGAAGATTTACAAGATTTGGGAGTTGCAGATCTTATGGTGCATTTCGACCTCATTAGACCTCACCATTATCTTTAGAGAGACCGAGAGAAAAATATTCAAATATAACATGCCTATATTCGACATTGGTTGTTCATGAGGAATATTTTTTTACTTGGGCAGCCGTACGACCCACCCAGGAACAAGTACGATATTTGATTTTTATAGAATAAAAAAATATATATTTTATATGTTCTACAAATTTATTTATTGGCTTTGTTTGTAAATCGGTCTTTTTTATAAAAATTGGGCACATACAATATTTATTTTGGGGGTTAATACTTGGTCATATATATTGTGGATAAAATGTAAATCTATGGACTATTTTTTATTGGTAGAGGCATTTATATCTTTTGTAGCCCATACCTATTGTGTTGCCATCTCTATCATTGACTATATTGGCCACTATACTTGTTGGTTGTATCAGTCCCTTCAACCTTTGAACGATGACCACACATGTTTTCTTGTGGTTTTATCCCACATTCAACACTAAAGACATTAGCCCCTGGTTCTACTATGCGCCTAGGGGGCTCAACACTTCGGTGGACCTAGTGAGTGGCACCACCTCGGCCCTGCCCACCCGCTACTTGCTAGGTGATGAGATTCATTTTTCCTTTTCTGAAGTGGTCAGTCATATGGCAGACCAAGAGCTAGCCATAAGAGGCTGAAATTTTGTACCTATTTATCCTTCATTTTTTGTGCCAACTTAGCCTTCCTAATACCTTCAAAGTGCTTAAAATAGTTTTTTTTTTTTCATTTTTCCTATGGCAACAGAAAAAGTATCCATTTTTCCTACTTGTTTGGGCCCTCCTTGTTAATTAAGCTTAATGCTACCTTGATTTAGTGTTGCAATGTGTTTGACACATTCACATTAGGTATTGGGCCCTTGTGAACTAATGAACTTAAAATGGTACTTTGCTAAAATGTTGTGTAGTGTTGTAACACACTTTCACACTTTTCTAAGGTTTTATTAACTAACTGAACTAATAAATCTCTTTGCGTGCCTTATTTGGAGTGTTTTAAAGTGGTGTAACACACTTTCACACTTTTCTAGGGTTTTTATTAATAATTGGGCTTCTTTATGCTTTAATTGGCCTTATTTTGCATCCACAAGCCCCGTTTAATGCATCTTTTTGAGGATAATCCTAAAAAAAATCAACATTCAATCATAACTCATGTGTTTTCAGGTTGTATCACCTAGTTTTAGTGACCTAGGTTTTTGGGTCTTGAACCTAGTGTCACACCTTTCTAAGCATTTATAAAAATGGTCCCATTAATTATGCCTAATGGGACTTATTTGCCATCTTGGGTGAATGAGTCCCATGTGGCCCAAAATTAAAATTAATTCAAAATTTTGGTGGGATTTTACCCTCCTAGATCTGATGTCATCTTGTAGTGTTGTAATTTCAAGAATTTTTGAATAATTAAGTATAAATACAAGTTTCTTTCACTCATTTTTCACCTAGCAAGTTAAATGAGCATCCTTAAATCAAAGTTGAGTTCACAAGTGTGTTCAAGTGTTTACAAGAGCACTCAAGAGCATTCAAGGAAATATTCGTCATCATTTGTTGCAGCAATTCAAGATCCATTATTATTTCAAGACTATCAAGCATCAAGCATGTTATTAAGCTAGTGTTGTGATGTTGGATTCAAGATCCACAGTCAAGCATTATTCTACACTTATCTCAAGATCTAGATCTACATCCTTCATGGAAATTTCATGCTAGATTGTTGATTTGTATTACAAGACATCATTCAAGGTATCATTGCTCATGTTTCATGTTTCATGTCCTTGTTTCATTATTTCATCATTTGGTTTAATTACCTAAATTGGGCTTGACCAAGGCAAACCCCTATTCCCTAACAATCAACACTTTTTCTCTCTCTCTTTGTGTGATTGTCGATTTAGGTGTCTTGGAGCATGAAGGGCCTTTGAAGATTAGGTCACAGGATTGAGAAATTTTTTTGCAATTTTCCCCTCATTTACAAGGTTTATATCTTCACTAAAAATTCACCTACATATCTGAAAGTAGAGTTTCAGATTTGGAAACAAAGGGGAACAAAAAGAGAAAAAATTGAAGGCCAAATTCACAATTTGAAGCTCTAGAAAACCCTAACTAGACTCATTTTCTAGTTTTAGCGAATGAGTCCCAATTTAGGTCAATTTTGATATTTTTGCAGTTTCAGATACCCTTTTTCCATAAACATGTTCCTATACAAAAACCCAAATCTAGCACTAATTCACCCAAACTATAAAATGAGTCCTAATAGGCCTAAATTTCAAGTTATTCAACATTTCAGGTCTCCATTCAAGCTTTCTCTAGTTTCCAAGTTCTCCTCTATACTTTTCTAATTTATTGTTCTGATTTATTTGCATTTATAGTTCATTTAATGATATTTTATGCATCATTGAGTTCAATCATTATATCTTGCATTTCATACATTTTTCCAAGCCCTAGCTTGGTGGTGAACCCCTCATTAATCTCTATACATACCCTGGGACACCCTGTTTTCATATCTCTTTCTCCTTTCTTCATTGGATTGAGATCTCTAGGGCTTCCTTGAATGAAACTTGAGGGAAATAGGTCTAGGTCCATAAACACCTAGTTTTTTTTCCTCCTACATAAACACCTTAATTCTAATTTGGAGTGCATCATCATCCTAGATCTAGCTTGTATTAACTTTGCATTAGAATTTGCATTAGTTAATTGGAATTTAGGGTTTCTAAATCTTGCATTATTGAAATTGCATGTAGCTTGCATTTGCGCATCTCAAATCATTGAAAATCATATAAAATCTGCATTTACTTTTATTTCAGACATCATACAAACCAGAAATCATAAAAATTACTTAAAATTTCCCTAAAATTGTGAAAAAAAAACCTAATTGGGACTCATACACCCCTCTGGGAGAATAACTCCTAGTCTATACTTTAAACTGCCTTTAATGGCATTAAAACCCTCACTTTTGTGCTTCCTAAGCTTGCTAGTAGCATATACTATAAGTTTGGAAAATTTTGGTAACATCTATTTTATGCATTTGGGTCAAAAACATCAATTTAGGGTACTCATTTTTTAAATCATTTCAATTGCAAGTATCATTAGATCTAAAAATGCTCGCGTTTCTAAAACTTTATATAATATGGATAAAAGTACTTTTCACTTTTGCATATACAATGTTTACATTCATAAAACATTGCATACGTTTGATAAAAGTTCTTTTCATTTTTGGATATACATTGTTTGCATTCTTAAATTTTTGCATACATTGAATAAAATTATTTTTTGTCTTTAGATATACATTGTTTACATTCTTGAAGCATTGCATGAGATGGTTAGAAGTGATTTTCATTCTAGGTCAAATAGTGTTAGTGTCTTATATATCTCGGTATGCTAAGAAAAAGTTCATATCCCCTCCCTATGAGAGTGTTCTAGTGAAAGAGAATACAACCTTGGACAATCCTAATGATCATATTCGTTCTTCTCCTAATATCTATCCTATTTGTGAAGAAGATATTTTAGTGTTAGAAGAACCAATCAATGAGAGTTTTAAGAGTCCTAGTTGTTTCTCTCATCTTACCTCTCTTAGTGGAAAAGATATTAATAAACAAGAAGAAACAACCATAGGCAATCATGATGATAACATAACACAACAAGAGCCCATTACACCCTACCTACATAACACTTCAACTAGTCTACATTCATCTCCCAACATCTTCCCCCCTTGTGATAATGTTTTAAATGATGAGGATATGTTGGTGTAAGATGATCAAACCTTTAAGGTCTATAACAACCCTCTCTATGATCATTCCCCTACCTATCCTATTTTAGAAGACCTTAGGGAACAAAGGAATGAAATCATAAATGATCATGACAATCATATATCTTCTTCGCCTAGTATCTCTCATAGTTGTGAAGAAGATACTTTTATGTTAGAAAATACAACTAATGAAAATCATGGGAATCTTGATTTCCTCTCTTCCCCTAGAGAAAACATTAGTGAACAAGGAAACACCATCATTGATAAGCAAGAAGATTCAACCATCAATCATTCCCCTAACTGTGATGAAGTCATTTTAGAAGAACCAATCCTTGAATGTCAAACACAATTGGTTTGTAGTTCTCTTAACAACTCTCCTCCTAGGGAGGATATCATGGTGCAAGAAAATGACAGTGATGTGACATCCTTGGATTATGGTGAAAAGATGATACTAGATTGCACTTTATTAGAAATATATCAAACCAAGACCGCTAAGGTTATGAATTCACAAGTGTCCATTAAATCCCCCTTAACTATTGGACCTCCTACATACCTTGTGGGACATCCTAAGAATCCTCAAATCCTTTACCCACCTTCCCACAAACCTCAAACTCAAAAAAACCTAAAATTATCCTCTACCCACCTGAGAATAATGTGTCACATTAGTCAAGTCATAATATTGTTGCTCATACATATAACACTAGAAATAATCCACAACCAATACAAACACCTTCAACATCCCTTCCATTGCCTAATCGTATATTGCTTGATCCCCTTGATTTTCCTACACAAAGTGAAAATGAGTATGATCTTGTTGAACTTAAGAATACTACTAATAAGATATCATTATCAGACCTTATTGAAGCCTTTACTCACTATCATAACATGATTCAAAATTCCTTACAACAAGTTCATATCCCTTCTAATGTGCAACCAAATAACATAGAAGCCTTGATTCAAGGAATAAATGTTGACATTGTTTTCCACCAAAGTGAACTCCCCCCTTTGGAAGTGCAAAAACAAAATGAAGCTTTCATAATAATATCTTGATATAAAAGGACAAGAATACAGTGAACCCTTGTTGATAATGGCTTAACCCTTAATGTGTGTATTGTAAACCTTTTGGATAGGCTTGGTGTGGATAAATCAAAAATTCAACCTGAATATTTATCTATCAAGGGATTTGACAATGTTGGAAAGCATCCTCTTGGTGTGATCACTTTGCCTATTACAACTAGAAAGGCCACATTAGAAACACAAATCCATGTTATGCCTCATTATCTTTCATATAACATCATTTTAGGAAGATTGAGGATTCATACAATAAATGGAATTCCTTCTACTCTTCATTGTAAAATGAAGTATATTTACAACAACAAAGTATACACACTCGAATCTAACCTTGAACCAAATAGTTGTTTAAACATTCAGAAAAACAAGGAAAATCCTTTAAAAACATTGACACCAACTACACAAGTAGAACCTATGCAAGAACAACAAAAAGATGGACCCTTCATGGGAGAATACAAAATCATAAACAAAGACTCTAAAAAGGGAAAAGAAAAAGTGGTAATGTCAACACAAAATTTGAAAGACCCTTCAAAAGCATCCACCTCACCCACTTTAGAACAAAATACAACAAATTACACAAAAAACTTTGATGAACTTAATTATGAGCAACCACTGAATCCAAAAGAGATGAAGAATATTTATGGAAAAGGTTATATGAAATGATGAAACAACTAGGATATAGTTCAAAAGGATGTGGTGCTCAAGAAAAAGGTATTTGTGTCCCTATAGAGCCTAGCAAACAAGAAACAACCCATGGTCTTGGTTATTATCCTTTGATAGAAATCAAACCATCAAAAAATCCTTCACTCAATATCAACACTCTTACAAAAGATTCTTCTAAGTTGACTTTAATAGTAGTGCATCCTGAACTGATAGACACTAGCAGTCTTGATTCTCACCCTTTGAAAGTGTGAGACCGGGTTAGAGAATCAAATAGAATAGAAAAAGTGACAGCCAACACCTCTAAACTATTAATCCACATCCAAACAAGAGAAAACAAAGTAAGCATAAGGAAAATAAAACATTAAATTAAAATACTCCCCATGCTTGAACTTGAATCACTTCTCTTGCTCTCCTATTTCTCCTTTTGCAAATATACCCTCAGATTTGTAGTGTAACTTGTGCAAATACCTGCAAATGATAAGTAGAAAGTTGGAGAAGAATAGTTGTTAAGCTGAAAATGGAGAAGGAAGCTTGTTTTTATAGACAACCATTCGAATGGATGGTTGAGATTAATCTTCTAGAAAGATTCCAAGATCAATGGTCCAGAATTGATGCACCAAGAATATGCTATTCTTGGAGGAATCATGACAGGAAGACATGCAAAGACATGCAGGCCATGACAAACATGCAAGCTAGGATAGGCATGCAAGGACATGCAGGGACATGCAAGCTATGAAAGGAAATGAATGTTATGACAGGGGATCTTTGACCAAGTGGTGCATAAATAATTTATTTTAAACTATTTATTCGAAAATGTTGGAAATGGACAAGTGGAAAATAAATTATTTATTCAAATTATTTATTTGAAAATAGAAGAAATGGACAAGTGGAAAATAAATAATTTATTCAAATTATTTATTTGAAAATAGAGGAAATGGACAAGTGGAAAAGAAATAATTTATTCAAATTATTTATTTGAAAAAATGAAAAGAGGAGAATTTAATTAAATTTATTAATTTAATTAAATGGAGAGATATAAATTAGACCTTAAATAATTAATTTAGATTAACTATTTAATTAGGAGAGGTGTCATGGGATAGTTAAATGATTTTAATAATTATTTAACTATGGAAGAATTAAAGGACCATGAATAGATAAATAATTAATGGTAATTATTTAACTATAGATGAAAGATGACAAAATAATTAAATAAATAATAATTTATTTAACTATTGAAGAAGAGGAAGAAATTAGTGACACGATTAGTTTATTTAATCGGTCAGGATAGAAGAAATATTAGAAAGTGACTTAATTAAATAATTATTAAAAATTATTTAATTAATAGAGGAATATAATCAAACATAATTGAATAACTAAAATTATTATCGAAGGACGAGGATGAAGAAAAATGACACTCGAAGGCTTAGGACATTTTTATGTGTCTACATTTTCCCCTCTTTGTCATAATGCAGCTTATCGCATTGTGACAAAGAAAAATAAGTCAAAGTCATGCCCCAATGCAAAATAAGATGAGGAAGAATGACGAGGAGTGTTACGATATGCCCCCGAGAGGACAGACGGGTTCCAAGAACATGGGTGTGCTCTCGAAATTGATGAGAAGACTAAAGGATGAAAGACAAAAGAAATGTTGGCTTGGAAGGGGATGGATATATTATGGAAGAGAAGGGAGGATGAAGATGGAAAGCTAAATGAAAAAAGATAGGGGAACCAACTTTCATACTTACATTTTTATATTTATCATCATTGGGTAGATTATTGTAATGGCCAACAAACACCATGATATGACATAGACCAAGGTGTGCAAGGTTGTACCATCACGTGAGATAAGCAGTCGCAGACAAGGATGATCATGACTCATACAAAAAGGCACATTTTCCCTAGTCTTTTTTCCATAACCAACCGCAAGCAGAAAAAGACAAGAAAGACAAATCATGAAACGTCATTGCTTCTCTAAATCCTATTTCCAGGACATCCTCGAGAAACTAGCAACATGATTACCAAAAAGGACAAAATAAAGCCAAAACCATCACCATGATACATCGCTGCTTTTGTAAATCCCAGAGTCAGGACATCACTGAGAAACTAGTAACATGAGTGTCAAAAGACAAAACAAACCTCATGATACGTCGTTGCTTCTCTAAATCCTGTTGTCGAGATCTCGCTGAAAAACTAGTAACATGATGAAAAATCAACAGACAAGTGCCAAGTGTTTTCCAAGTGTTTTAATGTCAAGATGTCTGGTTTGATGTCGAGATGCCAGGGTGTCAAGGTTTTGATGATGCCAAGATGACGAGTGTCGAAGATTGCCAAATTCAGGAAGGACACATCCTGAATAATGTTGATGTCAAGAGGAGAAACCCCCAAAAGTCGAGAGGATCCCTCAAAATTCCAGGTGACAGTGATGATGCCTAGGAAGGACACATCCTAAGGCATAAATGATGGGGGTTGTTCTTCAGAAGGACACATCTGAAAGAACATTGATGTCAAGAGGAGTGGTTCCTAAATGTCAAGAGGATTGCTCAAAATGTTGGATGACGATGACGATGCCTAGGAAGGACACATCCTAGGGAATGATTAAATGACGGGCTACCCTTCAGAAGGACACATCTGAAGAGTAAGCAAGATTTGACTAGCTTGACTAAGTTTGACTGAGATTGACTGATTTTGATATGCCAAGATGATTGTCATGTTCCATTGACAGATTGTCAAAGTTCACTTGGGTAGATTGTTCATTCAAGTTTAAAGACTGTTTCATGTGTGTCCAAAAATTGTGCAATGAACCCTAATGGACTAACCTACTACGGCCTCGGGGGCTCATTGATAGATGGCCTTGCCTACGTCATGCACTCAAAGACCTCGTAGTTCGACACGACCAAAGACTTTGTCTTGTTGACGAAAGATTGAGTCATGATTTATTTTGACTAACCTAATAGGACTGACCTAATGTATCAGGGGCTCGAAGATGAGCCTTGTCTACATAGCAAATGTGCAAAGACAATGTAGTTTGACAATGACAAAGACTAATCAAGACTTGAATTGACGTGATTGTGTTGACTGACATAACTATGTTTTGGAAGTTTTGTGTTTTCTTCAGGACATTTTTCAATTTTTAGGTCTCTCTCTTTTTTTCTTTTTTTTAGGACTTTTTCTAATTTTTAGGTCTTTTTTTTAGGACATTTTCTAATGTTTAAGTCTTTTTTCAGGACATTTTTTGATTTTTAGGTCTTTTTTCAAGACATTTTCTAATTTTTAGGTCTTTTTTCAGGACATGTTTTTATTTTTAGGTCTTTTTTCAGGACATTTTCTAGTTTTTAGGTCTTTTTTCAGGACATTTTCTAATTTTTAGGACCACGTGCGGTACCCACTACAGTCCCATGATAAAATTTTTCCCCTAGTCAAGTTGAGTATGAGCCAAGGAAAAATGAAATGTAAAGAAAAGGCATGACTAGCATGGACAGTGGACAATATGCAAGACTTGATTTCAACTATTGTCAGCCATGGATAGAAATATCATGATATTAGGACAAAGTGTTATGGAAAATGTTGAAAAAGAGTATGTTCATTAGGGACAAAGGTAGATAGAGTGATAGTAGATGGCACAGCAATGACTGACTACACATGGCACCTATTTGCCAGGTTTTCACCATGGTTCTTATCCAAAGCTCCTGTTTACCAAGTTTTCACTATTGGACGAATTATTTCTCTTTATTTTTGTCATTTTATTCTTTTATTTGTGCCACCAGGATGCCTGTTTGCCAGGTTTTCATCAAGGTGACGATTTTTTTGATTTTCCAATTTTTTGGTATTTTTACTGGTTTTCAGATAGGCTTTTTGATGCTATGCATAGAATTTGTGCAAATGTAGACTGTTGATTGGCTCTTTCAACTATTCACCTTCAGGAGTAGCTAACTGATATGCTCCAAAACCAAATGATGCTATGATGACGTAAGAGCCTAGCCAATTGGGCTCAAATTTTCCTTGCTTCTCCCTATTTGACTGATTCTTGGGATTTTGCATGAGAACTAAGTCACCAATGTCAAACTGTCGACTCATCACCCTTTTGTTATAGCTTCTGCAAAGATGATTTTGGTATGCTCGTAAATGATTCAATGCATTGTGTCTGCGTTCATCTAGCATCATGTAGTCTTGATTGTCTATATTCTTCATCAGGGATGAGGCCTTTCATGGAGACTCGCAAAGATGGAATTTTGACCTCTATGGGCAAGATGGCTTCAGCTCTAAAGATAAGGGAAAAAGGAGTGGCACTAGTGGGAGTATGAATGCTCGTGCGGTATGCCC
>VDFB02000015.1:146487707-146523666 GCA_007258455.2 Sequoia sempervirens
CGAGTTTTTATATTTTTAAAAAGTTGTAATAAAAAATTCATAATTAATTATTTACATGGTAAAAAATTACAAAAAATATGCGTCACATCCGGACATGAGTCCTCTACTTACATATAAAATCTCATAAAAAAATATTATCATTTTATTATGGTTAGGGTGGTCAGACAAACACCTACTTCTGAATTTTTTCCTGAAATTTAAGTAATACTGCATTGAAATTTTAAATTTTCACCAAATAGATTTTGTTTTTAAAAAAATAAACCTAGTAGTTTAGAAACTACATTCAATTTCCCACAGAATCTATTCTTACATGTTTTTGAAATAATATAGATAACTTATTCAAATTTTTACATCAAGTTGCCTAACTCTAATTGTTCTGAATTTTCATTGCCACTTAAGGGCTTGTTTGGCATACCATGATCCTGCACATACCCAACTGTTCAATGTATGTTTATTATTCATCCATATCATGATTTACTTTAGAAACATTTGCATACATACATATTATTCCACCTACCATCCTTAGTTTACAACTAATTTTAAAATGTTAAATTAAATATGTCGTTTGCATAAACACATACACACAATTAGCCAAAGGATAGGTGCATGAAACCCTTAAGATTCGAGTATATGATACCTTCAAATGCTATATAGGAAAGATAGATATATATATGACAATGATATACATTTTTGTTTCATATAGCCTTGTTCATTTATATTTAAATGAATTATATGTATGACCTTTAGTTCTTTAATTACAATGGCTTTTACATGTATGATAATGTTGTTTCAATTTATATCATAATGTTGTTTCAAGTTATATATAACCCTTAAATTGAGTATATATATACACATATATGCATATATATATATATACATATACATATGAATATATGTATAGATATACATATACATACATACATACATACATACATACATACATACACACATACACTCATACACTCATACACACACACACATACATACATACATATGGGTATGTGTAGGATCATCATAGAAAAAATAGGCCCTTAAGTGGCAAAAAAATTAAGAAAAATCAAAGTTAGGCAACTTGACGTAAAAATTTGAATAAGTTATCTATATTATTTGAAAAATATGTAAGAATATAATTTGTAGAAAATTGAATGTAATTTCTAAACTACTAGGTTTATTTTAAAGAAAAAAAAATCTATTTGGTGAAAATTTGAAATTTCAATGTAGTAGTACTTAAATTTTAGGAAAAATAAGAAGTAGGTGTCTATCTGACCACCCTAACCATAATAAAATGATAATATTTTTTTATTATATTTTAGATATAAGTACAGGACTCATGTCCTGATGTGATGCATATTTTTTTGTAATTTTTATCCAAATAAATAATTAATTATGAATTTTTTATTACAACTTTTTAAAAATATAAAAAATTGTGTTTTTGACCACCTTAACTTGGTCAAAACTTCATGAAATTCATTTTTATTTTTTTAATCCTATAGTATGTGAAGCATAGAATGTGACACATGTTTCAGATTCAAAAAATGTGATGTCGTTTGAAAGCTATAGATGTTTTTCAATCAACCTATCAATCAGGACTTTAGGCGTAATTCAAATGGAAAATGAATAATAATTATTTATTAAATTCAAAGTAAAGCACAATTTATATTGGTGAAAAACTAAGAATCTCCTTTAAAAACCCTTTTTGTCTCATCAATTTTGGGTAAAAAAAGTCGTTAGCCACAAACCCTACACATACCCATCATATTGCCACTTTTTGGCCCATCATGATCCTGCACATACCCATACATACATACATACACACACACACACACACACACACACACACACACATATATTGAACTGGGAAGAAAATTGGGGGGATACCCACTATTTTCTTTCGGCCACTCAATAATGTCCAAGGATCCCAAATTGCATTGACTATCAACCTAAAGGGTGAGTGAATTTTCAACAAGGAAGACCTAGGAGGGGGCTCTTTAAGCTTTGAGGGGTTCACCACCAAGCAAAAGCTTGGAAAAGACAATTTAACATTCAACTTGCAAAACCTAGTAATGCAAGCTAAATGACAAATGCAAATGATGAAATTAAGCAACAAAAAGTTATGATGTATGTACTTGGGAAGTCTAGAAATGTGATGAGGATTCTGGAAATGCAAAAATGTTGTCAAAATATGCTAGGGAGGACTAAGATTCCATTACTGTTGTCTTAGTCCCGCTGCTATTTTTCGAGGAAGATGCAAAATCTTTAGATACCAGAACCGAATCTGAAAGAATTTCTGAAAAATACACTTGGGAGGAATAAGATTCCGTGGGTGGTGACTTAGTCTCATTTGAAATTTCTGAAATCTTTAAATGTGGTCCTGAGGCTCAATGTCTGCACTTCCTTCTTCTTAGATTGTAGGTCCTGAAACTTCCAAATCTAGCCTATAGGTGAGTTTCCGTGAAGATGACAACTTTACAATTATGCAACTTTGCAACATTGCACTTCAAATGATCTTCAATTCTTCAACCTAAATCTACAATCATAAAAACACAAGAGGGGAAAAACTTGTTGATTGTTAGTAGATGGGGGTTTTCCTTGGTCAAACCCCTTCTTGGTAATTAAACCTTGAAATGAAATAGAAATGATGAATGAACAAAGTGTTATGTTGCAACTCACCAAACCCTTGTTGTGAAATCTGCAAACTCGTGTGAGATGGCTAGCTTGAATTTAGATCTTGAATCAAAGGAATGCTTGATAGATCTTGACTTGAATTCCTTGCTTGAATCAAAACCCTACATCACAAATGTTAGCTCAGAAACACACATAATGATAGAATATCCTTGATATGATGCTTGAATCTTGATGATGTCTCCAAATTCTTGATGAATTGCTCTTTAATTCTCTTGTGAACTTGATTTTCTATGAGGAATGAATACTTGAATGTTCGTTACATTGCTTGGATGATAAAATGAGTGAAAGAACCTTGTATTTATACTTATCCATGCTTAATATTCTGAAATTGCACCACAACAAGCCAACATATGAATTCATTAATTAAAGGAGGCTAAATCCTGCCAAGATTTGAAATTAAATCTTGAAAATAATCTGAGGACTAAGACACGTCTTAGTCTTGAGGCATGAAACTCAGGGCACAGACTCCAAAAAGGGACCCATTTAAGGTGCCTTTGAAATTAGGGTCCCAAGATCTTTGGGGGAAAAAGGTGCCATTGGTGGCATCTTAATACTGACCCAAAAATTAGGGACACATAGCTAGAATTATTAAATTATCATTTATCCTTTGATTTTTGTCAGGATTAGCCATAAAAAGTTATAACTCATTAGGCTTTTGGATGCAAAATAGGACCAATTAAGACATAAATAAGGATAAACAAAGCAAGGCAGGCCCAAAAAAGTGTGAAAATTCAAAGGTATGCATTTTTGTACACTACATTTAGCCCCCACTTTAGTGAGAGGATGAACTTGCTTCAAACTCACACTAAAGTAGCCAACCACATAATAAAGAGGAGTTCAAATGTACAAATGCTAGTAAGATATGATGACAATAACTAAGAGGGTGGCCAAACCCCTAGGATTAAGATCCTATGGAAAACCAACATAAGCACTGATTAGTTGAAAAATGGATGCTTCATGGTTTAAGACATAGAACATCACTTTTCTCCAACTAATATTAAAGGATGCCATAGAGATCTCAACCCAATAAAGAATGAAGGAAGAGATTTGACAATAGGGTATCTTAGGATATGTTTAGAGATTAATTAATTCTAAATGAGGGGTTCACCACCAAGTTTAAACTTGGAAAAGATAATGAAATGAAAGATGCAACACTAAACCCCAGTTTGATTACAAAATGACCTAGAAAAGTGTGTTTAAAACAAAACAGAAAGTTGCAAAATGGAATGTATGCACCTAGAAACTTGTAGAGACTTGAATGGAGACTAGAAATTTTGAGAATCCTAAATATTTGGTGTACTTGGACTCATTTTCCATTCTGGGTGAATCAGTCCTAGTTCTGGATTTTTGCATAGGAGCAGGTTTTGAGAAAATGGATATCCAAAGCTACAAAGATCTTTGGAAACCACCTATGGATTTTATGGAAATTCATAGTTTGAATCTTCCCTTCTTATTCTACTCAATCTATAATTATTCCTCTAGGTTCTTCGATTCAAAACTTTGATTTCGGGGCTGTAGATGACCTTTTAGTGAAGATTATGAGTGTAGTGTAGAAAAATGCATACCTTTGCATTTTCACACTTATTTTAGATCTATTTTAGCACCCCTTGCATTAATTTCCCTTTAGGTCACTTATTATGGGCCCCTAAGACCCCTTTTTATGCATCCCAAGGAATTTCTTACCTTTAAACCTAACCAAAATCCATAAAATACCATCAATCTTAGTAACCCACCTTTTAAATTGACAAATCAAGCCTTATGGGACCAAGTTGCCATTGGTGGCATCTTAGTCCTATGGGCTTTATTTTCAGGAATTAAGAGTGGGAAATGAAAATATTTGAATTTATTTAATATTTTGTTAGCCTTTGAGATCTAATAATTGGGTTATTAGGTAGGAATTCCTACAAAAGTAAGATTCACCCTCTTTTTTCACATAAGATGACAAGAGTTGAGATAAGCTTTGAGCAAAAGACATAAGTTGAGCAAGTTGAAGGAGTTTTTTCAGGTCTTGGAGAAGCCTTCTATTGTGTTTTTGTAGGTTTTTCAAATCCATTTAGAATTCAAGATCTAGCATTGCCAATTATTAGTAATGGATGTCTATTATGGATCATGAGAGATTCTAGGTTGGAGATGCAACTAGCCATTTATCCAAGCCTAAGGACTTGTTTCTTGATTGATTTAATCTTCCATTATTGTTCTATTTTCTACCTAAGGTACATTTCATAATTGTGACTTGTTAAGGTGATTAAAGATCTCCTTTACAAGTCATTTACATTTGCATTCTAAGAATCTTGTTCTAACACATTTGAATAGGGTTTCTCCATGTTCTAGCTTACATAATCTTAGACACAATTAATATTAGGGCACACACACATTTCCTTTTCCAAATTTATGCTTTTTCCATCAAGGTTTAATTACCAAACAAGGGGTTTGACCAAGGAAAATGACCATAAATAATCAATCCAAATTCCTTTGTTTTGTAGGTTTAGATCTGAAGACTTGATGAAGAACGAAGTGCGGATCTCAAAGCTCAAGATCCTGTTCAAAAATCCTAGAAATTTAAAATGAGACTAATATACCATCTTGGGCATCTTAGTCCTCTCAGGCTCAATTTTCAGAGATTTCCAGAGATCTAGTTCTAAGATGCAAAGACTCTATATTTTCCCTAAAAAATAGCAGTGGGACTAATACGCCATCTTGGGTGTCTTGGTCCACAACATATTTTGGCAGCCTCTTTGCATTTCTAGAATCCTCACAACACTCTCTAGATTTCCCAGGTGCACACATTCCATCTCCCTATTGCATAATTTCATCATTTGCATCTTTAATTTAGCTTGCACTATTAGTTTTAGGTCATTTTGCATATCACAACATGTTTTCAAAAAAATTCTTTTCCAAGCATTTTCTTGGTGGTGAACCCCTTAGAACTTAAGAATCTCTTCCTAGGACCCTCCTAATGGAGAATTGGCTCACCTTGAGAGGTTTTTAGTTATTCCAATTAGGACTCTTAGGACATTAGTGAATGGTTGAATGAGAAAAGTGTGATATCCCAAAAAGGTATCCATTTTCCCACTCATTAATGACCTTGCAAATGGGGAGAAAACTCTAACAAGCTTGCAACCTAATCCTCAATGATCTTCAAGTCTTCAAAGCACCTATATCTACAATCACACAAAAAGAGAGAGAGAGAGAGAGAGAGAGAGAGAGAGAGAGAGAGAGAGAGAGAGAGAGAGAGAGAAAGTATTGATTGTTAAAGAATAGGGGTTTTCCTTGGTCAAACTCCATTTAGGTAGTTAAACCAAATGATGAGAAAATGCAATGAAGGCATGAAATATGAAACAAAGAAAATGAATCATGTTCAATAATACCTTGAATGATTCCTTGTAAATGATGTATTGTAAATCTACAATCTAGCATGAAGTGGTCATGGAGGATGTAGATCTTGATCTTGAAATGAATGAAGAACAATGCTTGACCTTGGATCTTGGGTGCAACATCACAACACTAGCTCAACAACATGCTTGATGCTTGATATGCTTGAAATGATGATGGATCTTGAATTTTTGCAACAATTGATAAAGAATTCTACTCTTGAATGCCTTAAAAATGACCTTGAATGATCTCTTAATGATCTTGTGAAGTCTTGGAATTCTTAATCCTTGAGTGCTTGACTTGATAACATGAATGCTTATGTTTCTTATGTGAAATGAGGATTTGAAAGCTTGTTTATATAGGAAATGCACTCAAATGATCGTTAATTTGATGCCCAAGGCCGACATGGAAGAAATTTGAATTAAAAACTCACTTTTCCTGCTCAAAACCTTAAAAATAGGCCAAATGGGACTCATTCACCCAATGTGGTGAATGTGTCCCACAAGGGCTATTTTTAGTCCTAAAGTGTTGGGAGTAAAGGAATTAGGCTTATATGTTGATATTGTTAGCTTTTAGTTAAAATAGGCCTTAGGATGCACAATATGGGTCATAGGGGCCTATTAAAAGGTCACAAATGGAATGGGGTCCAAAATCCAATGTGAAAGTGTAAATAAATACATTTTACAACACTAAATTAGGGATCAATTAAGTTAATTTAGCTTAAAAAGGGCTCAATACCTAATGTGGATGTGTAAAACACCTCACAACACTAGATCAAGGTGACATCAAGTCCAATTTATCATTAGTTATTCCCATATCAAGTGTGAAAAATGGATACTTTTTTCTACAATACATTTAGCCCCGACTTTAGTGAGAGGGGGAACTTACTTCAAACTCACACTAAAATAGGCATTCATGAGGGGTCCAATTGTACCGATATGGATGGTCTAGGAAAAAAATGATTAAGGAGGTAACCAAGCCCCTAGGATCCAAGATCCTACGTCAAACTGATATAAGGACAAAAGGACACGTACAAGGTGTACGATATGCAGCAAAACAAGATACCAAAACATGCAATGTCACAGACATAAAGATGAAAAGAAAGAACAAGATAGGTGCTTTGATTAAAATTCACTCACTCTAGGGCCACAAAACTTTAAGTCATTCATGGGGTGAGTTATCCACAATACACTCACTCTGGAGCAATGGAACTTTAGGTCATCAGTTTGGTGAGTATCCAAAGAGGTGAGACACATACACATCTATCTGATATGTGCTCTTACATGTACACACAAGTGGCTATGGGAAAGTCATGCCTCAATTGAGCTTTCCACTCAAACCATACCAATTGTTATACCTCATGATAAATTTCATAACGTGCCACACACTAATGAAATTTGAGCTCCATGAGGCAAGCAAAACATCGTATGCTTGAAACTCAAAAAATGCAAAGTAGTGTGAGGTTTGTTCAAAGGGATTTTGTTTAATTTGTCCAAGGTCATCTTAGGGAACATTGTGCTTAACATCTCCAAGAGAGGACAAATGCAAGGTCTCATCTTAGGGAACATTGTACTTAATGTTTCCAAGAGAGGACAATTGAAGGAAATATCACACTCTTAGAGGAAATCAAGCCTATTGAGATCACCAAGAAAGGAATGCATCATAGGAAGAAAGAAAATCACTCAATGAAACATGAGTCTCGATGTATGCCCCCACTTTAAATCAGTTTCAAATGCCATTGTTGTGAGCAATTTCTTTAAAGTAGAAGACATGAGAGCTTATTCAGAAAGCCCTATGCCAAGTCATATGTTTCTGAATCAAACTACATCATGAATGAGTATGTCACATGTGAGCCAACTTAAGGCATGTCGTCCACATCCTAAGATTGCTATTATATTTACATGAAAGGTGGTCAACTAGCCAAAAGAGACAATGACAAGTGACAGACGAGGAAAAGGCTACCTAACCCCTTGCCCCCACTTAGTGCAAGACAAGGATGAGACAAAATAAGTATTAGTTGGAGGAAATAGGTGCTTCAACACAAGGAAGAGCACCACAATTGTTAAGATGTTGAATTTTGTTTTTATTATATGGGAAAAATAGGCTTTGAAGGGACCCAAAACCCTTTACAACAAAATGTTGCTCCAACAAATAATCAAGAGCCCACTAGTAGCAACCTAGCAGCCAAAAAACCAACCAGCATGGGTGCCTAACTAAAAAAAAGGCAAACAACAACTAGCAGCACCCACTTGCAAAACAACAACAAAAAAACCTATAAGAGACTAACACCCAACATAAACAGAAAGAAACAAGAAACTAGTTAAGGCCACTCAAGTTTTTGGCCACCTCAATCTACTAGTTCTTATGTTTTTCAACCATATCCAATAGTTCATTTTTCTCAGCATCAAACTTAGGTTTCTTCCATTCAGCCTAACCTCTTCCAACAGGTACCTTTTCATCATCCTTCACAACTTTTTTACCCTTTCCCTTAGCCATATTCTCTTTCTCCGTGATCTCTGAGAAGAGAACTTGATCTTCTCTAAGCTGACCAATTTTGTTAAAGAGAATTTCAAAAGCTTCTGCACTACTCTTGACTGAGGTGTGGCTCACTTGCAACAATTTTTGATATCACCATTTATACTAGCAACCTTGGCCTAAAGGGCCTGCAGTCTTTCCTCACACAATGACTTAAAGTCATTAAACAAACCTTCCAGTTCCACCATTCTATCAATGAGGATGTTAGACATAGAGGCCTTTTGAACATTCTACATATTCACCTTTAAGCCTCTTATCTTCATATTGATTTTATTGAATTCTTGCAAAGTCCATTTGGAAAATTTGAAGGTACCTGTATCCCCAACCCTAGCCATATCCAACAAACCAAACATAGAAGTACCATCTTCGTCCAGGTATGAAAAATCCTCTGAAAGAGGATCAATCTTCAAGGGTGGATTAACAATTTTCTTTTGCCCATTCTCTACATTCATATCCTCATCCTCCTTGTCCAGAGACACCTTAGGCATGTCATGAACTGGATAATCCTCAATAGTCACCATTTTTTCAATAAGAATCTTATCTTCCTTAGCCTCTTTGGGGTCCCTGGTTGCAACTACATAATCCTTATTCTTCAAATTGGCCAACCTCTTCGACAGTCTTCTTGGTTTTTTAACCGAACCAACATTAACCTAGGTCCAAACCTCAAGAGCCCCACCAACAACACCTTTATCAACAACCACTTCCACAACCTTAGGAGAGGACCCATCCAACCCTCCTCCATATCATCACTCCTAGAAAAGGCTAACCTCTTAGGATCCCTCTTACTTTTAGAACCCGCTACCTTCCTTTTCTTTGAATCCAAAGCTACACCCATAAGGGAGACATCATCCTCATCCTCACTCCATTCCTCCTCATCTTAAGAGGAATCTGAATCTAATGACCTAGATAAAGCACTTAAAACCTCTTCCTTTCCTTTGATGGCCGGAGTCGGGGTAAGAGATTAGACATGCTCCATTAGAAGCAAAATAAGCCCTTCATGGAGGATAGGGGTCCTCCTATTCTTCAGATGAGCATACACCAAGGATTCCAACGAAGATAAAAGAAAAAAGGGAAAAGAAATAAACAAGCCATGCCTGAAATGATTAAGAAGAGTGAAATGGTGACCAAGAAGAGCCTTAAATCTTCCTTCCATCCTCACGTACCACATCATCACCTCTGCAACCCTAGCCCAGATCTTCTTGAGAGAGGTTCTATCATAACCCTAGCTCTCCAACCTGACCAAACTCTTCCACTCATCATCCTTAAAAAACTAGGTCATCGCCTCCTCATTGCTCTTTTTGTCTTTGAAAAACTTCCTTCTCTCAGTCGACATCCTCATAAAGGTGGAAATAAGGTCTTTATTCACCTCCACCTCCAGTCCTTTCATCACAAGCTTCTCATTATGCTAAAAAGAGACAAACTTCGCCGAGGCATTAGGGTCATTCATGTGCAATCTCTCCAAAAATGGAGTGAAATTTCCATGACGAAGAATGTTCTAGAGCTTCTTTTTTCTTCAAATATCACCATAGGAGTATGGATCAACTTGGCTTCTATCGCCACCCATGGTAGCCCAAACAAAACACACAAAACCCTGGCAAAACATACCCAAAAGAAAGTGAAATAACCATAAAACAACCACAAAGTGTGCCAGATGGGGAGAAGTACAAGGCCATAAAATCTACACCACCTTATCCGATGCCATCAATTCTTAATATGTTTCTAGCATTCTTGGGAATGATCAATCCCTCCTCCCATGAGAAAAATTCACTAAGGCTAAAAGCCAAATTGGAAAAATAATCAGCAAGAGAGTTTCCTTCTCAATAAACGTGAGAGACATGAGTCTCATCACAAGATTGTAACATAATTACCATATCCTTTATTAACTGGTCCATGTTCCAACTTGGGGGATGCGTACCATGTAAATAATTTATGATATTCATAGAATCACCTTCCAACTAGACTTTGGAGAAACCCTTACTAATTGTATATCTAACAATCATGAACACAACCTCTACCTCTACACGATGATTAGTCTATGTACCCAATGAGAGTGCCACCGAGATGTTGAATTTTGTTACTTAAAGCCTTAGATTTATTAATAGAATGACCATGAACTCTATGATAGGCATAAAATGAATGTTTGTAGTAAAATTTCTTTCTTGTTCTTGGAGGAAGAGATATCAAACGATCTTGGAGGAGTATCAACAAGATACATTCTTAATCAATAGTAGAGGATGTTCCTTTATTATGTGACAAAGATATCTCTTGCTTAGTACAAGATGTCAAACTTACACGACTTTTTAGATTGTGAGATTTTGTACTCTCCTTGATAGGAGGGTGTAAAATCTAACAAATTCAGATCATTGGTGCTTTGTGTGATGACATTGACATTAAGTGAATATTTATTTGTTTCTCTCATTTCTTGAAAAGGATAACAATCAAGACCACTAGTGTCTATCAATTCAGGATGTATTAATGTTAAAGTTGGCTTAGTGGAATCTTTTGTGAGTATGTTGATATTGAGTGAAGGCTTGTTTATTTCTATCAAAGGACAATAACCAATACCATGATTTGTTTCTTGTGTATGAGGGTCTATAAGGACATGGATAATTTGTTCTCTAGGACCACATCCTTTTCCACTATACCCAAGTTCTTTCATAAGTTCATACCCTTTTCCATAAAGCTTTTTCATTTCTTTTGGATCTAGTGGCTGTTTGTAATAAGCTTTATCAAAGGTTGTTGTGTAATTTGTTCTAAAGTAGTGGAGGTGGATGCTTTCGAAGGGTCTTCTAAATTTTGTGTTGACATCACTATTGTTCCTTTTCCATTTTCAAAGTCTTTGTGTATGATCTTGTATTCTCCCATGAATGTTGGTGTGAAATCTAAGGAACCCTAATCATCTTCTAATAGCTTCCTAATTGCCTCAATATTTTTTTCTTTGTCTTTCTATTGCATAGATTCCACTTGTGTAGTTGGTGTTAATGTTGCCAAAAGGATTTTCTTTACCTTTCTCAAGTTGTAAAACACTATGAGGCTCGTGATCAATGCCGAGTGTGTATAGTTTGTTGTTGTAGATGTATTTCATTTTACGGTGAAGAGTAGAAGGAATGCCATTAATTGCATGAAACCACAGTCTACCTAAAAGAAGATTATATGAAAGAACATGTGTCATAAGATTGATTGGTGTCTCTAATGTGGCCTTTCCAGCTTTAATAGGTAAAGTGATTACACCAAGCGGTTTTTTTCGTACATTATCAAATCCATGGAAAGACATGGAATCAAGTGGAATTTTTTATTTATCCACACAAAGCCTATCCAAGAGGTTTACGCTACACACATTAAGGTCTAGGCCATTGTCAACAAGGTTTTGCTTTATCCCTATCCTATTGTATTGAGCTATATCATGAAAGAATAATTTTGTTTTTGCACTTCCAAAGGGGGGAGCTCACTTTGGTGGAAAATAATGTCAACATTTATTCCTTGAATCATAGTTGCTATGTAATTTGTATTTGCTCTAGAGGGGATCACAACTTGTTGCAAGTCTATTTGAAGCATAGTGTGATAATTAGGTGAATTCTAAATTAGGTCCCATAGGGATATCTTTGCAGAAGTATTCTTAAGTTTTTCAACAAGATGATGAACTCCTTTCCACCATGCAAAGGAGAATGAGGAGGATGGGGTAAGATGGGATTAGGAAAAGGTAAGGTTGATGAGGTTGGTTGTCTTGGTTGAAGATTGTTTCTTGTGTTATGTGTGTGAGCAGCAATATTATTACTCAGTTGTTGCGATACATTATTCTTAGGTGGGTAGAGGATGAGTTTGGGTTTGTTTTGAGTTTGTGGTTTGTGTGAAAGGGCGTGAAGGATGAGTTGAGGTTGAATAATATTAATGTCCTTTAGTGAAGGAGAGTCTAATACTACTTCATCATTTTCATTTAAGGTCATAATATCACTAATGTCAATGCTATCATTTTGTTGTCCTATGATATCCTCCCTACAAGGAGATTTTTTAGGAGAACTAAAAACTAGATTTTCTTGAAATTCAAGGATTGGTTCTTCCAAAAGTATTTCATCGCAAGTAGGGGGATGAATAGTGGTTGAACTATCTTTTTCATCAATGATGTTATGGTTTTGTTCCATAATGTTTTCCCTAGGGGAGGAGAGACACATAAGACCCTCATGAATTTCATTGATCAAAGTATCTTCTTCATGACTAGGATAGATACTATGAGAAGGATAAATGTGATTATCATCATTTTCCATGATTTCATTCTTGTTTCCTAAGGTCTTATTCTCTTGTGCTCTAATATCTACCCTAGTAGGAGAGCTTTTAGGGGAGTAATAAACAAGATGTTCATCACATTCCATGGTTAGGTTTCGTAAAGTAGCTTCATCACAACTAGGGGAGACATCAAGAGAAGGAGAATCATGCTTTCCAATGATTGGATCCTTTCATTCGAATAGATCTCACCAAATGGTGGGAGCATTAGGAAAGGGAGAAACGAGATTGTCATGACTTTCAAGTATATCTTCTAACACAAAACTATCACTTTCATTACTATGAAGGATATTAGGAGAAGAGTCAATGTGATTGTCATGGTTATCTACAATTACACCCTTATTCCCTATATTTTTTTCCCAAGTGGGAGAAGTAGGATTGTTAAAGCTCTCAATTATTAGATCTCCTAACACCAAAATTTCTTCCTCACAAATGTCATTTTCATGGTCATTCATAATTGTAGCATTATCACAAGTAGGGGAAATTTTGAGAGAGGAATGTAAACCAACTAAGGTGGTTGCAATGTTTTCATCTTCTATTGTTATACTATCTTCCCAAGGGGAATGAGGAGAAGAGAAAACAAGACCTTCACAATTCTCAACGATTGCATCTTCTTTCACCAAGATACCTTCATCACTAAAAGGAGACGTATAAGAAGAAGAACCATTATGATCTTCATGAATCTCTATGCTTATATCTTAATTACTCCCAAAAATAGGATAGATAAGAGGGGGTGTAGGTTTAAGGAAAGTGTGAACATGTCCACTCTTTCACATTAAGAGACTCTCATAACTAGGAAATGCATTGAATGAATGACTAACATGTTTATTGACTAGCTTGTTCTTTGCAAACTTGGAAAAGACCAAAGCTAACATTTTTCAAAATGTAATATAAAGAATTAAAATGAAATATAATTTTATGTTTTCAAATAGGGTAATTTACTGATTACACTATGCAATAATTTGAAAATGAAATGTTGCAAATGCAAATTTGGAATTAAGAAATGCATGAAATGGACTAATTTAAGATAGATTTCATGAAATGCATGTAAAATAAATTCAACCCAATGAAATAGATAGTTAATGGAAGAAAATAGAGGTGCAGAAACAAGGTTTTCAGTGCTATAAAAGGCAGTTTCAGATGGGCATTAGGACTGATTCGCCCAAGGTGGCGAATGAGTCGTAGTAGGGATTTTTTTCAAAATTTTCAAAAGTTTTCAATTTATTTTTATGATTTTTATGTTGTATGATTTGTATACTAACTAAAAATATAGTTTTTAGATGTTTTTTAATGATTTGAGATGCAAAAAATGCAACCTATATGCACTTTCACTAATTCACAATTTTAGAAACCCTAATGCAAAGTCAATGCAAGCTAGATCTAGGATGATGGACTCAAAATAAGTAAAGAGGGAATTCTAAATGTAGGTTCACCAAAATTATTAGTTGAAAAATGGATGCTTCATGGTTTAAGACATAGAACATCACTTTTATCTAGCTAACATTCAAGGATGTGCTAGAGATCTCAACCCAATGAAGAATGAAGGAAGAGATCTGACAATAGGGTATCTTAGGATATGTTTAGAGATTAATTAAGGCTAAATGAGGGGTTCACCACCAAGTTTAACTTGGAAAATATAATGAAATGCAAGATGCAACACTAAACCCTAGTTTGATGCAATGACCTAAAAAATGACCTAGAAAAGTGTGTAAAACAAAACATAAAGTTGCAAAATAGAATGTATGCACTTGGAAACTTGTAGAGACTTGAATGGAAACAGGAAATTCTGTGAATCCTAAAATTTTGGCCTATAGGGACTTATTTGAAACTATAGGCGAATAATTCCCAATTCTAGATTTCTACACAGGAGCAGGTTTTGGGCGAATGGGTATCTAAATCTCAAAGATCTCTAAAAAACACCTGCAATGGGACTCATTCGCCACTTGTGGCGAATGAATCTAGTTTGGATTTTCTAGAAATTCAAAGTTTTGATCTACCCTTCTTAGTCTGCTCAATTTGTTCCTCCAAGTTCCCAGATCTAAACTCTGATTTCGAGGCTATAGATTACCTTTTAGTGAAGATTATGACCTTGCAAATGGGGAGACAACTCCAAGAAGCTTGCAACATAATCCTCAATGATATTCAAGTCTTCAAAGCACCTAGATCTGCAATCACACAAAGAGAGAGAGAGAGAGAGAGAGAGAGAGAGATTGATAGAGAATAGGGGTTTTCCTTGGTCAAACCCTAGTTAGGTAATTAAACCAAATGATGATACACTGAAATGAAGGCATGAAACATGAAACAAAGAACATGAATCGTGGACAATAATACCTTGAATGATGCCTTGTAAATTATGTCTTGTAAATCTACAATCTAGCATGAAGTGGCTATAGAGGATGTAGATCTTGATCTTGAAATGAATGAAGAACAATGCTTGACCTTGGATCTTGGGTGCAACATCACAACACTAGCTCAACAAAATGCTTTATACTTGAAATGCTTGACATGATTATGGATCTTGAATTGCTGCAATAATTAATGAAGAATTCTGCTCTTGAATGCCTTAAAAGTGACCTTGAATGCTCTCTTAATGATATTGTGAAGTCTTGGAATGCTTAATCCTTGAGTGCTTGAATTGATAACATGAATGCTTATGTTGCTTATGTGAAATAAGGATTTGAAATATTTTTTATATAGGAAATGCACTCAAATGATCGTTAAGGTAGTGAATGGGTCCCACACGGGCTATTTTTAGTCCTAAAGTGTTGGGGAGTAAAGGAATTAGGCTTATATGTTGATATTGTCGAGTTTTTAGTTATATGGGTTCATAGGGGCCTATTAAAAGGTCATAAATGCAATGGGGCCCAAAATCCAATGTGAAAGTGTAAATAAATACATTTTACAACACTGAATTGGGGAAAAGTTAAGTTAATTTAGCTTAAGAAACGCCCAAGACCTAATGTGGATGTGTAAAAAACCTCACAACACTAGATCAAGGTGACATCAAGTCCAATTTATCATTAATTATTCCCATATCAAATGTGAAAAAGGGATACTTTTTTCTACACTACATTTAGCGCCCACTTTAGTGAGAGGAGGAACTTACTTCAAACTCACACTAAAGTAGACATTCTAGAGGGGTACAATTGTACCAATGTGAATGGTCTAGGATAACAAAGATCAAGGAGGTAACCAAGCCCCTAGGATCCAAGATCCTATGCCAAACTAGCATAAGCATAAAAGGACACACACAAGGTGTACAATATGCAACCAAAAAAGATACACGAACATGCAATGTCATAGACATAAAGAATAAAAGAAAGAACATGATAGGTGCTTTGATTAAAATGCACTCACTTTGGGACCATGAAACTTTAAGTCATCCGCATGGTGAGTAATCCACAATACTCTCACTTTGGGGTCACATAACTTTAGGTCAACCATAAGGTGAGTATCTAAAGAGGTGAGACACATATGCATCTATCTGGTATGCTCACACACATGCGTGAGTGGCTATGGGGAAAGTCATTCCTTAGTTGGGATTCCCACTCAAACCATACCAACAGTTATACCTCTTGATAACTTTGATAAGGCACCACACAATAATGAAATTTGAGCTCCATGAGGCAAGAAAAACTTCGTATGCTTGAAACTCATAGAAAATGCAAAATAGTGTTAGGTTTGTTCAAAGGGATTTTGATTAATTCATGCAAGGTCTCATCTTAGGGAACATTATGCTTAATGTCTCCAAGAGAGGAAAAATGAAAGGTCTCATCTTAGGGAACATTGTACTTAATGTTTCCAAGAGAGGAAAAGTCAAATAAATATCACACTCTCGAAGAAAATCAAGCCTAATGACACCACCAAGAAAGGAACGCATTGCAGGAAGAAAGAAAACTGCTCAATGAAACATGAGTGTCGATGTACACCCCCACTTTAAAGCGGTTGCTAACACCATTGCTATGAGCAGTTTCTTTGAAGTAGAAGAAGACATGAGAGCATATTCATAAATTCCTATGCCAAGTCATATGTTTCCAAATCGAACTACATCATGAATGAGTATGTCACATGTGAGCCAACTTAAGGCATGTCATCCACATCCCAAGCTTGCTCTTATATTTACATGAAATGTGGTCAACTAGCTAAAAGAGACAAAGACAAGTGACATTCAAGGACAAGGCTACCTAACCCCTTGCCCCCACTTAGTGCGGGACAAGGATGATCTAAAATAAGTATCAGTTGGAGGAAATAGGTTCTTCAACACAAGGAAGAGCACCACAATCCTTAAGATGTTGAATTTTGTTACTTAAAGCCTTACATTCATTAATAGAATGACCATGAACTCTATGATAGCTGGAAAATGATTTTTTGTAGTAAAATTTCTTTTTTGTCCTTGGAGGAAGAGATATCAAACAATCTTGGAGGAGTATCAACAAGATACCTTCTTGATCAATAGTAGAGGATGTTCCTTTATTATGTGACAAAGATATCCCTTGCTTAGTACAAGATTTCAAACTTACACAAGACTTTTTAGAATGCAAGATTTTCTACTCTCCTTGATAGGAGGGTGTAAAATCTAAGTAATTCAAATCATTGGTTCTTTGTGTGATGGCACTGACATTAAGAAAATATATATATTTTTCTCTCATTTCTTGCAAAGGATAAAAATCAATACCACTATTGTTTATCAATTTAGGATGCATTAATGTTAAAGTTGGCTTAGAGGAATATTTTGTGAGAGTGTTAATATTGAGTGAAGGCTTGTTTATTTCTATCAAAGGACAATAACCAAGACCATGATTTTTTTCTTGCATGTGAGGTTCTATAGGGACATAGATACCTTGTTCTCTAGCACCACATCCTTTTCCACTATACCCAAGTTGTTTCATAAGTTCATAACGTTTTCCATAAAAAAATTTCACTTCTTTTGGATTTGGTGATTTTCCATATTCAACTTTGTTAAAGGTTGTTGTGTAATTTGTTTCCTTTTGTTCTAAAGTAGTGGAGGTGGATGCTCTTAAAGGGTCTTCTGAATTTTGTGTTGACATCACCATTGTTCCTTTTTCCTTTTTAGAGTCTTTGTGTATGATCTTGTATTCTCCCATGAATGTTGGTGTGAAATCTAAGGAACCCCAATCATCTTCTAATAGCTTCGTGATTGCCTCAATATTTTTTTCTTTATCTTTTTGTTACACATGTTCCACTTGTGTAGTTAGTGTTAATGTTTCCAAAACGATTTTCTTTACCTTTCTCAAGTTGTAAAACACTATAAGGCTCATGATCAACATCGAGTGTGTACACTTTGTTGTTGTATATGTATTTCATTTTATGGTGAAGAGTAGAAGGCATGCCATTCATTGCATGAATCCATGATCTAACTAAAAGAATATTATATGAAAGATCATGTGGAATAAGATGGATTGGTGTTTCTAATGTGGCCTTTCCAAATTTAATAGGTAAAGTGATTACACTAAGTGGGTTTTCTCCTACATTGTCAAATCCACAAATAGACAAGGAATTAGGTTGAATTTTTGAATTATGCACATGAAAACTATCCAAGAGGTTTACACTACACACATTAAGGTCTGAGCCATTGTCAACAAGGGTTCACTTTATCCCTGTCCTATTGTATTGAGCTATGATCATGAAAGCATAATTTTTTTTTTGCACTTCCAAAGGAGGGAGCTCAATTTGGTGGAAAACAATGTCAATATTTATCCCTTGAATAATAGCTACTATGTCATTTATATTTGCATTTATTCCTTGAATCATAGCTACGAATGCTAAAATTTTGGCCTACTAGGACTCATTCACCATCTTGGGAAAATTAATCCCAATTCTATTTTTCTGCACAAGAGCAGGTTTCGGGAAAATGGGTATCCAAATATGCAAAAATCTCTAAAAAAATCCTACAATGGGATTAATTTTCCACTTGTGGCGAATTATTCTAGTTTGGATTTTTTGGAAATTCAAAGTCTAAAAATGCCCTTCTCAATCTGCTCAATCTATTTCTCTAGGTTGTCCGATCTGAAAATCTAATTTTGGGGCTATAGATGACCTTTTAGTGAAGATTATGACCTTGTAAATGGGGAGAAAACTCCAAAAAGCTTGCAACCTAATCCTCAATGATCTACAAGTCTTGAAATCACCTAGATCTTCAATCACACAAAGAGAGAGAGAGAGTGTTGATTGTTAGAGAATAGGGGTTTTCCTTGGTCAAACCTTGTTTAAGTAATTAAACCAAATGATGAGAATAAAATGAAGGTAGGAAACATGAAACAAAGAACATGAATCATGTACAATAATACCTTGAATGATGCTTTGTAAATGATGTCTTGTAAATCTGCAATCTAGCATGAAGTGGCCATGGAGGATGTAGATCTTGATCTTGAAATGAATAAAGAACAATGTTTGACCTTGGATCTTGGGTGCAACATCACAACACTAGCTCAAAAACATGCTTGATGCTTGATATGCTTGACATGATGATGGATCTTGAATTTCTACAACAATTGATGAAGATTTCTACTCTTGAATGCCTTAAAAATGACATTGAATGCTCTCTTAATGATCTTGTGAAGTCTTGGAATGCTTAATCCTTAGTGATTGACTTGATAACATGAATGCTTATGTTTCTTATCTAAAATGAGGATTTGAAAGATTATTTATAGAGGAAATGCACTCAAATGACCATTAATTTGATCCCCATGGCCGACATGGAAGAAATTTGAATTAAAAACCCACATTTCCCAATCATAACCTTAAAAATAGGCCAAATGGGACTCATTCGCCATCCTGGGTAAATGAGTCCCACCTGGATGGGACTCATTCACCTAATGTGGTGAATGGGTCCCATAGGGGCTATTAGTCCTAAAGTGTTGGGGAGTCAAGGAATTAGGCTTATATGTTGATATTATCAAGTTTTTAGTTAAAATAGGTCTTGGGATGCATAGTATGGGGTCATAGGGGCCTATTAAAAGGTCATAAATGCAATGGGGCCCAAAATCCAATCTGAAAGTATAAATAAATACATTTTACAACACTAAATTAGGGAAAATTTAAGTTAATTTAGGTTTAAAATGGCCCAAGAACTAATGTGGATGTGTAAAACACCTCACAACACTAGATCAAGGTGACAACAAGTCCAATAATTTATCATTAATTATTCCCATATCAAGTGTGAAAAAATGATACTTTTTTGTACACTACAAGCACAAAGTAACACGCTTGTGGATGATATATGAAGCCATAACCAGATCACAAACATACACCATCAAAGATAGAAAAAGTAAAAAAAAGGAGAAAAATGCAATGGATCAAGCTTTGAATGGTCGTCCAAAGCGTTGTGGACCGGGTCTAGGTTGTTTATGCAAAAGAGGATTCCAAGTGGAACATGTTTTCCACTATGCAAACAAAACACATGCTCACAAGGGCTAGTGAAGCTAGTTGTCCATTAGGTGAGCCCCAAGGATCCATATCAAAGTCATACCCCCATGAATATGATAAGGAAAAAAAGAAAATGCACGCTCACAAGGGCTAGTGAAGCTAGTTGTTCACTAGGTGAGCCCCAAGGAACCATATCAAAGTCATACCCCCATGAATATGATAAGGAAAAAATGAAAATACATGCTCACAAGGGCTAGTGAAGCTAGTTGTTCACTAGGTGAGTCCCAAGGAACCATAACAAAGCCATACCTCCATGACTTTAATAAGGCACAAAAGTGCACACTCACAAGGGCTAGTGAAGCTAGTTATTCACTAGGTGAGCCCCATGGAACCATATCAAAGCCATACCTCCATGAATTTAATAAGGCACAAAAATGCACACTCACAAGGGCTAGTGAAGCTAATTATTCACTAGGTGAGCCCCAGGGGACCATATCAAAGCCATACCTCCATGACTTTAATAAGGTACAAAGATGCAAACAACAAGAAAGAGTGATGTTTGAAGGGATTTTGCTTAGTTCATGTGAGGTCTTAATCTTAGCGGACATCATCCCTAATGACTTCAAGAGAGGACCAATCAAAGGATAAAATATTTGCAACTTAGGGAATATAGTGTGTCACATCACCACTAAGAGGAATGTAATATGCTAAGATAGATTGTGCTCTTGAAGGGCATTACTCCCAATGTCACCACAAAGAGAAAAAAACATCACATGAAGTAAGAGAATCATATCAAGGAACATGAAAAAGAAAAATGTAAATGAGATCATGCCAAAATAATTCCAAGATAATGTCAATGTATGCCCCAACTTTAAAGAAATTGCTAAATGCCATGCCATGGGCAATTAATTTAAAGTAGACAAATATGAAAAAGGAAAAGCGGGTTGCCCCCTAGAAACACATAAGGGATCTATGGGTTTGGGGTCAGTATCTATCTTTGTTGTAATGATATTAGAGAGCTTGGAAATATCATCATTCCCCAAATACAAATAGAACTGGAAGAATGACACAAAGAGAGTGAAAACAAAATGAAGAACCTTTTGGGTCAACATGGAAGGGACATAGGGTGTACTGATGCCTTGCATCATCCCCAAAAGGAAAACACAATACAAACATGCAAATGAAAGGAAAATATCAATGAAAAGGAAAAATATTATGACATATAGAAGAATGAAGGTACAAATAGAGGAATGCACATAGAGAGGAAGCAACAAATAAAATGAGGGATCACATCACACACATGCAATCACACAAAAACAAAGCAAAAAGGAAAGCTAAAAGAATAGTAAAGAACATGTGAGTCAACCATCCAATAGGTCATCAACATCCCAATCTTGTTCACTATATTAAGAATAAAGATCATTAGAAAGAGGGACAACATCAAGTGCAGTACTAAGAGAATCACCAGGTTCAACATGTGGTGCATCACTTGGTTTAGGAGGATCATCATAGTTGCTATCGTCTAAGCTCATAGAAGTGGAAAATAACAAATTCAACTCATTATGCACTTGCTCATCAATTTTAGTGGTTTCTTCATCATTATCCAAGTTAACCACAATAGGAGGATGAATGATAATATCCATAGAAGGTGTTAGTCCTTGTTGTGTTGGAGACATAGGATCTATTTGTTTTGGTAAGAGAGGAGGGTCATTATTTATTGCTTCTATCAAGTTCAGATTTTGATTTTATATGTTGTTCTCTTCATTCATTTTTTAGCAATAGCATTATGTCTACACCTATGCTCTTTAGAATTTTGGTTTTTTATATTACGGCTGTCAAGTTGTGTTTGTGTAGGAGCAGGTTTTTCAACCATAGTTTTCTTTTCTTCTTCTAAGGGAAGAACAAAAGAAACCATGGGAGGTTGGTCAACCACTTTCTCTTTGGCTTTATAAATTTGCTTAGGAGGTGGATTAGGACTTGTTTGGTTTTCTCTTGGCCTTTTGTATGAAATAGGCAAGTGATTTTTTATGGATGGTTCATGGTTAGTCAGAAGGGATTTAAGCTCAATACTATTATTTTCAAGGGGTGGAGGTTCAATCATGGGTGAAGGAAAATTTTCAAGGGATAACTTGGCTATGCATTTTTCTTTGAAATTTTGGTAGGATAGGAAAAGGAAGTCCTCACGGGGTCTTATAGGCTCCATGGGCTCATGCCAAAAATATTCTAAGGAAAAAATTCCATAGGAAGATGGAAGGCTAAATCCACTATGGTCCACAGTGAATATCTCATTGCTGACTGGAAACTTTAAGCAGTTATGGACAATGGATGGGACCACCTTTATGGAGAGAAGCCATTTGTAGCCTAACTTCACACTAAATTGGTTCAAATTAGAGATGATAGAGAATGATACATTTAATTTCTTTGATCCTACTTGTAAAGGGAGTGTGATCGAGCCCAATGTAGCATGAGAAAAACCATCATGCATTTTAATCCATGCTTTGGGTTTATCATATCTATCTTGAGTGAGTTCATGCACATATAAGAGTTCTTTTGTGATCACATTCTCTCCACAGACTGGATCAATTAAAATCCTAGGAGTGGGCTTGCTATTGATTCTATCTGCTAATGGTAAAGAGGACTATGAGGTGCATTTTTTATTGTTTCTTCCAAGGAGAAAGTAATGTCAGTGGGCATCATGGTTTTTTGTTTACAAGGCTTGATGTCAATCACTCCTATCATTGTAATAATAGGAATTTAGTCATTAGTATCCATAGTAGTTTGTTCATCATCATCCATAGGATTTTGTTCGTTATTGATCATGTTATCATCATTTGTGTCAATGCTCATCACATCGGGCTTAGTTTCACTAGCCTTAACAAATGAAATATTATGGTTGGGAATGGGATTGGTAAAGATAAGAAAGTTTTGATTAGGAGGAGCTTTAGATTTATTACCTTAGTCATTCACACCTCCAATTTGGATATCATTAGAATCAATGAGGTCTTGCACAAGATGTTTAAGACACTTGCAATGTTCTGTATCATGTCCTTTTTGTTGCTGATAAGCACAATAGGAATTGTGTCTAAAGCTCAGAGGTAAAAAATTGCTAGGGTCAAGAGGTCGAACAAGAGGTAAGGTAAGCATGTTTTTGTTTAATAGCTGAGTCATGATATTGTGAAGTGTGTCGGGTAAGGGAGTAAATTGTCTTTGTGGATCCCCAAAGATATAAGGATTACTCTTCTTTATAGCAGCTACTTCGGTATCAACTGGTTGGGTAGGTTGGGAGGTGGAATTTAGTTGAAGGAAACTTTTATTTTGTCTTCTGAAAGGCTGGTAGGTGTTTTGGTTTGAATATTTGAAGTTTTTAGGACAGGTAGAGGTGGTTTTTAGTTCACAACTACCTACAGAATTCTGATAATCTCGAAGGGAAGTGCATAAGTGCATGAAGGAAGGGAATTTCATCATCCTAAGCTTGTCTCATATCTTGCTTTGTAATTTTTCTATGAACATATTTTGAAGGTGAGAATCAGGAATCTTTATACTAATTTGGGAATAAAGCGATTGGTAACATGAAATAAAGTCAGTGACTTTTTCACCCTCATTTTGCTTACATCTCATCAAATCAGCTAATGTCATTTCAGGAATCATATGCACTTGGAAATGGTTAATAAAGGCTTCAACAAGTTCATTAAATGAACAAGTTGAGTTATTCAGTAATGTAGAAAACCAGTCCAAGAAAACATCTTTCAAGGATTGGGGAAGCAGCTTAGCCAAAAGTTTTTCCTCAAGGATAGAGTCACTACACAAAGCAGTAAAGACTTTAACATGATTTTTAGGATCTCCCTTTCCTCCATATTTGTCAAATCTAGGGATCTCTATACCTTGTGGCACCGAAGTTCTTAATATCTCCAAAGATAGTGGGTTGCTTTTGAAATAGTATGAAGGTGGACCATTTTGATTTTGATTTATGGTGGAAACTTGATGTTGAATGTGATGGAACCCTTAAAAATTTCTTGTTCCATTTATCATCCTACAAAAAAAATTGATTTAAATTCCTCCTTAGGGATTAGGGTTTTATTTATTATCATTGTTGTAGGGTTTTATGTTACATGAGATCCTTCCTAAATAACCCTCAAGCTTGCATCCTTGCCAAAGTTCTAATTCATTGTTGAACCTCTTTCACCCATCCCCCATCATGATTAAACATATTATGCCTTTTGAGCTTGTGGAGTAACCGACCCCTCATGTCTAGGTTTGAAATTCTTTTATTTTGTAAGATTGATTACTTGACCTTATTTGGCATTTACATCCTTTGAAGTAATATGTTTTAAGTTCTTCAAGGCCTTTCATATGTCATCCTAGACAGTCCCCTTTCTTATGACAACTTATGAGCATGTGCTAAAATACTCCACTTAAGTTTCATCTACCGTTCTCTTTTATCGCTCATCGCAGATAGCTTTTGAAATGTAAATTTACATTAGTGATGAGTGATGATCGGTATTTCTTTTGTTTCACGCATCATAGATGGGTTTTGGATAATGATTATGTATTAGCAATGCACAATACATGTGTTTTTTGTATTATCATTGGATTCTTCGTATTGCTAATCACTTGAGAATCTTGAGTTTTACATTAGCGATGTGCGATATGTGTGATTTCACTTATTGCTAGGATCTTTTTTATCACTAATTTCTCATTATTTTTATGATGAGAATTAGTGATGTGCGATGGCCCTTTGTGCTCTTTGTATTTTCTCCTATCGGTCATTGTGAATTTTTCCAAGATTTGAGTTTCAAAATAGCAATTAGCGATGGAGTCATTTGTTCAAATTCTCTCTCGCTGATTTGAATTGCTCTTGTGAGTGATGCATCTTGTGCCTTTGATTTTCATGCAGGTGCACATATCTTAATAGCGTTTTATCTCTTATTTTTGATGTTATCTAGAATTCAAAGCATAAATCAACAATACGTACTGGAAGATGAATGTGATTGAGGATGAGCCTTAAATTCAATGATGGATATCTCATCGTGTGGGTATTCAATAAGACTTGTGGAGGTGAAGTGTATCAGTGATGAGCGATGGCTAATAAATGAAGAACAACGTGGTAGCATCATGAGGACATAATTTAAAGAAGAAAAGAAATTAGAAAGCTAAGAAGAAGAATTGTTGATGTGGTTTTAAAATTAAATGATCAATGACCTTGATTTGAATATGAACATCTAAATGCCAGTTCCCTCGCATGAGCTTTTTATCAAACATTAATGGTGTTATGTCCCATTTCTCGGTCATACAGAAGGTGACTAGATTGTTTCTTGCACATTTGAAATTGTTCGAGAGTGGAGAAGAAAGCCAGAAGCTAAGGAAATGGTTTCAAGGACTCCAACAAAAAATTATAGTAGCATTAATACTAGTTTTCACCTAGGTAGGAAAAAGTGTTGTATCTCTTCCTATTAAAATGCTATATTGTGCTATTTTGAAAAATAGTAGGGAATTTGGGAGATAATTTTCTTGTAGTTTATTCATTAAGTATCCTTTGTTAGGGTGATAAACATTGTGTGAGGTGTGGAAATGTTTTTTTCTATAAATTGTGTCTTGGGTTTTATAGCTGGGTAGGTCTTTTTGATCAAGAAAACTGTAAACCTTAGTCTTAGCACATTGCAAATATTAGTGACCCATAGCCCAGTGATTCCAACATTAGGCTAGAGATAAAACACAAGAAAAAGAGAGTTAAAATGCTTCAAACTCAAGATGTTTCATCTATAAGTAAGCCAGAGCCACCTACAACATCTAACCCTACGCCAATTACTCCTGCAACATCCTCAAGGTCCATAAGTACAAAGAAGAATCAAGAGAAATTCATGGAAGAGGCCTCTAGAGAAGTAAAAGAGGGTGGGTCATGAATTGGCAAGAGACCTACTAGCCAAATTATTGTAATGAGTAGGTTAATTGACAATGCTAGTGAAATTGGAGAAGTGGAACAGCCTTAGAGTGGATGGAAATTGTTATTATAAGCTTTTAACAGGAGGCATGCTAGTAAGTCAACATGTTAGGGGATCAACCTCAGAAAGCTAGTGGTACCTAATGTATTTGTGGAAGTGGATGTAATGATGGAGTTAGCCAAGCATTATGATCCCACAGACAAAATAATTAAGAGTGAAAATGGAAATGTAGTCCTTGAGGTGACAAGGGATAGGATTGTGGAAATATTTGGGTTAAATCCCAATTACACTGTAAAAATCAAGCGTACAGGTCTATATGGGGAATATGAGCACAACACATTTGCATATATAAATAGGATGCTTGTTCAACATAGAAAGAGCAAGGAGAGATTTCTTCCCAAAGATATTGAGCCCTTTGAGTATGAGGAATTTGTGGATTATTTTAAGAATACATTTTAATTCCTGAATCAAGTTCTAGCTCAAAACTTTCAGGCAAGGATAGCCCTAGATCTATTGGTGATGGTAGTAGATATACAGGTTCATAATCAAAACACTAGTTTTGATTATGTTTCCTTTGTTGCAGAGCAGATGCATGGAGATTTCATTAATCTAAGGAAATAGGTTCTCCCTTTGTATTTCCCACATTATTCTCTGTTAATGCATATGCTTTTATTTTAGGGTGATCAGAGATGGAAAAGAAAGTTAAAATTGACAATGAGGGATGATCAAAATAATGTTTTGCTTGTCCAAATGTGGACATATATTTGGGACCAGGATTGTCCCAATTCCAATTATTTGACGTTTAGAAATGTCGTCAAATTTGGCATCTTGGAGAGTTTGGGTGTGGCACCTATTCATAGGCCTTCTCTAGCAATCAGAAATATCATGCACCCAAAGGATATAACAAGGTCAAATGCAAAGCATAATTGGGAAGATTGGTTCCTACATTTAAAGTATACTCTAATCAGGGCTTATGGATCTAAGGTAGTAACACATTGCTTGCCCCTATATGTCTTTGACCAATTAGCATTCATGGAGTTAATGTGGCAGATTGATTTTATGGATTTTGAAATTTTTAGAAAGCCTAAGAAAGGTACTGTGGTAAGCCCCCAATGTACTTTTTCTTACTTTAAAGTCACTTCCCCTAAAGGGCATGGAAAATTTGAAATCATGGTGAATCACCTTAGGTTACCTATTGATGAGGTTAGGTTGTTTGACCCAGAAGGATTTGTGACCACAAAGAGGAGGGATAAAAGCTTATCAGGGATATGTCATCATTTCTTGTACACAGATGATGTATTAAGAAACTTGACAAGTAATGAGGTTGTTATATCAAGAAATAGGGAATGGAAAACCATAATGGACATTGAAGAGAGTATTATGAAGAGGAATGCCTTCTATGAGATCCCTTATGATGAAATTCAAGATCCTTTTGAAAGATATTTTGCAAAACTAAGGGATTACTAGAATGGTTATTTCAAGGTAAAGGTGAAGGAGGTTGTTGAGAGAGCACAAGCTCTCTTAGAACAACAACCTCAAGCTATGGATATTCTAGAGTAGCCTGTGGAGGTGCAAGAAGAAGATGTCCAAGTATTCAAGGTAGAAAAAATGGTTGAACATGTGCCTGATGATGAGGAGGTGGAGAAGAAATTCCCTCCCCATAATATTGAAAATACTCTTGATTCAGAGACTCCCCAAGATAGAATTATCCAATGTCAGTATGATGAGAAGAATGATGATGATCCTAGGATCAAGGATTGTAATGAATTCCTTGAAGATGATGAGTTTGTGCAATCTAGGGAATTCAAGGAATGTATGGTTCAATAGAGAAGCCAAGAAATAAAGGAGATGCTTGAATTAGCAAGGGCTAATGTTGATCCTTCTCAATAAGAAGAGGATGAAAAGATAAAGGAAGAAAAGATTATGGCTGAAATTGCAGCTATTACTCCTGCAGAAGCTAGGAAAATTGTCTCAGAGAGTGGAATGATGTTACTACTAGGGTGCACTATCACTTCAACTATTGCATTTGATGCAATAAGAAGAGACCCTTAGGCTTCTATATCTGAGGAGAAAAATGAAAAAAAGGTGTTTGGATCTAGATATGTATGAAGTTGTATACTCTTGCAATATGGTCCATGGCACCCAATACTAGAAAGCATGAGGTCACTAGGTCTATTGAAGAGGTCATGGGTTCCTTGGTGGTAAAGAAGGCCACATATATAACACCTCTCCAGGAAGCTCAGTTAACTACTTGTGTTGTAATGATAGTGTAGACATAGCACAAATTTCTCAGAAGAAGTATGATTCCTTGGTGAAGGAGTATAATAAGGCCTTAGGTGAGATAAACAAGATAAGAGCCACTGTTCAAGCTAGCCAATCTAGGAGCACAATCTCTTTGCCAACTGTTGAAATTGTGTGCCTCAATCCCACAAGCTGAAACTTCTTGTGAGCAATTTCGGTGAGACTAAGGAGATGTCTGGCCAATCTCCTAGTTGATCCTGGACTATTGTTGTGACCTCCTGAATGTCGTGGCGATCTGCATCTGCAACCTTTGACATAAGCTTGGACTGTCAGAATGTGTTCTGGTGATGATAGGAAGTCTTGCATATATCGGCATGACCTTTGGTCTGTCTAGCCGATGTGATAATCAGTATGACTTGCTCCTATTGATATGAAGTCTTGATGACTGGGAGATGTCTGGCCGACAGTTTGGTGTCTAGCGGATGTCAAGGAGACCTATGGCGAAAGAAGTCTTCGGTGTAACATAAGGGTTCAGTAGGAACTCTTGGCGACAGGGAGATGTCTCGCCGATAGCTATATACATATGGAGTCATCGGGGTAACAAAAGGGGTTCGCTATGACCTCTTGGCAATAGCGGTAAGTCTGGCTGACAAAGCCACATGTGATCGGGTGTTTTTGGTGAGACTCCTAGCGAATGGAGTCATCAAAGAAACACAAGGAATTTGGTATGAAGTCTCAGCGAATGTGGAATGTTTGGCCAATGGTTGGACTCCTCGATATGACTTGAAGGCATCGGTATGATGTCTTGGCGAAGAGTGATTGTCTTGCCGATGGGAATCCTGATGTTGGTATAACGTCTTAGCAATAGCCTAAGTCTTGCCGACTGTTGGATGTTTCGGTATGACTTGAAGGGCTCGGTGTAATCTCCTTGCAAAAGCAATAAGTCTTACCAATTGTTGGATGTTTCAGTATGACATATAGACTTCGGTATGATGTCTCATCGAATGGCAATTGTCTCGCCAATGAGAATACTAAGGTCGATATGACTTGTGAACATTGGTATGAGTCTTGCCGATGAGGAAACTCTTGCTGATAGGAATGCAATGAATGTCAGTGGTTTTGGTATAACTTTGGAACCTCGATATGATCTCCTGGCGATAGCAATAGTCTCGCCAATGTGAATGTTGAAGTTGATGCAACGTGTGGGCTCGGTGTAACCTCTTGCCAATGGGGACAACTCTTGGCGATATCGAATGTTGGCTATGTTGGCATCGGGGAGACACAGTTAGTGTCTCATCGACATGCCAACACAGGTTGAATGCCCTTGACAGTTTGAAGATTGTCCTACATGGTGTGATGTGGATGTGTTATCTTCTATGCAAGGAAGTGGAAACATCTACAATGCTGAGTTGGATGATTCAATAGTTGTGATTCGACAGTTGGAAACAAATTGATTCACTAAGCTTGTTGAGAATGAATGTATATGTATGCATTGGACATTTTGAATGCTGAGAGCCGGTGCGAATAAGAGAGAACAAGAGAAGCGAAGAGAGAGGGCCGAGTGGTTGGCTGAAAGGCCAAAGCCATGAGGCCGAAGCAGAGGAAGAGATAGGCAAGGTTATGCTGGAATCTCTCCTAATCATGAATGCCATGGATGATATCTCAGGGAGAGTTTGCTACCAGATTGATATCCAAAATGAACAAGATGTAATCTCTATAAAGGCTATGAGCCTAAAATTGTATTGTAACCATTTATTGTTGAATAATACAATGGCTTGATCTTTGGAGTGTGGGGTTTTTTAACCAAAAGGATTTTCCCCACATAAATCTGTTTGTTCTGGTTTTTGTCTCAGTTTTCATGTCTGTTGGTTCTTGTAGTAGAATCTGTTAATGCATGCTGTTAAATTTACATGTGCTTCTCTCAGAAGGATCAATGTGGGAAATGAACTGTGTATGTTTCCGCTTTAGGACATAGTTGTATGTGTCTTTGAGGCAACCTAATCGAAATTAAAGTTACCAAAGGCACTACTATTCTTGGAGGTTACTCTGAGATGCCCTAATTTTTTCCTTACAAGTGGTATCGGAGCTTTCTTTTGGTTGCTGGTTCTGGGTATTTCTCCTGTGAAGATTTCTCAGTTTGTTCGGTTGGAGGAAATCTGGAGGAATCATTTAGTGTTTTGATCCTTTGTTGAGTGGAAGTCTTGTGATATTCGGAGACATCATGTAGCTTGAAGGATGGTGGAGATGGAGAAGGGAGTTGATCATGTTGTTTTGTTGTGATCTGTATCTCCTAGATGGTAGCAGTATAACCTTGGTGTATGAGGTGGATTTTCTTGCTCTGTGGCTGTGTGGTTGTAAAGCTTTCATATTGGGTGTCTGTGTGAGAGACTCCTTGATGATATGGAGAATCCTAGTGTGTTTCTCAGCCATGGAAGAGAGTGCTTATCCTAGGTGGTGTTCCCTGGTGTTGGAAGGAACAGTTTCCTGTTAACCTTGAATACATAAAGGCTATGAAGTTAATCATTAGATGATTTGCAAGCTTCTGAAATAGCCTTTCTCTCTTTCTCAAATGCATGTACATGTTGGTGGTTTTAGGGTTGGCCTGAAAGGGGCCTCGATTTTCTTGAACTACTGTTTCCTTTTTAAGGATGTTTTGTATTTGCATGGCTCTGTGGTTTTGTAGGTTTTACATGGTTAAGCAAAACTTGTGGTATTGTGGAGTTGTTGTTAAGCTATTTTCTAGACCCTGGCCTTAGGGGTGTTGTTGGATGAGATAGTTGCAGTTCTGCATGCATGCTTTGTGCATGGTTTGAGGACGTGTGATTTCTTCTCTGCATGGGAGTGTTGGTATGTGATTTGTCACTAAGCATTCTTATGGTGGTGCTTGTGGGTTCCTTGATTATGGTGCTCATTGTGGACATGATTGGAAAATCAGGTTTGGCATGATCTGGTGTTTGAGTCATGTTGTCTACATGGTTATTCTCTTTGAAATCTCAGTGTTGCAGTTTCCAATGTGATGATGGGTTTGCATGTTCGATGTTTGTGATCTACGAGTTATGCGGTTGGTGGATTAGCTACCCATTGGCTGCAGTGAGATAACTTGGATGTGGACTGTCTTTATCCACGAGGTTGATTCATTGATGGTGCAGATTTGTTAGTTGGCCTTGTCTGTGGTCACTTGTGCATTGGTGTGATTGTATTGAGATGAGAGGATGGATATTGTTTGAGTACCTGAATATTCGGTTATGGGAACCTGAAGCAGGTGGTCATGATACTTGGAGAGCTCAGGTGTCACGTTTCAGTGGGAGCTTTAGCAGTGACTGTGGGTTCATCACATGGTGGTGAATGGTCTTCTTTAGTGTTGTAGATGTTTCAAGGGGGAGCTTTTTAGATCCTGTTGCTATAGAAGCATTCTTTCACATTTGCATGGACATTATTTGAAGATGTGCAACATCTTGGAACCGTGGAGGACACTTGGAGTCTTTGGCTAAGGTGTTGGTGGTGCTTGATAGGTGATGTTGGTTTTGAGTCTGTTTTCTTTATGTCATGGTATACTCTTGTTTGTGTACTGGAGTTTTGGCATTGTGCATTGTACTTGAGACTATGGTGAAGTAACCTAAAGCATGGTATCTCCTAAGGGGATATGTAGATCATGGTGTCATAATAAGTTCTTGATTCAGATGATTGGAGCTTTGACAATGGTTTGGTAATTCTTTGTGTATTGGGTGCTTTGATTATTTGCTTGATACTTCGTGATAGTGCAGTAATGTAGTTGAAGTTTAGCATGAGATGATCGGTTGCTAGTACTCATGGATACATGAATAATAAGGTGAGGCTGTTTTTCTCTTATGATAGAAGTGTTGTTGATTGTTACTCTTGATGGAGTCTTTTAGCATAAAGTCTGAGAAGCCTACACCTTGGTTGAACGTGATTTCAATAAGAGACCTATGAGGAGATTTCTCTTGTATTATTCATGATGACTTGCATATCTTGAAGAAGTATTCTCATTCCCACTCTTGGTGTGCTCGACAGTCTATCTGAAAGGATTCATAGTGGAAGTTGTACAGCTTGTTTATCTCCTTGAGCTTTTGTGTTTTACTGATGAGAATTGGTAGGAGATGATGTATGGGCTGATTTCCTAAAATGGGGAATGAAGTAGCTTGATTTTCTTTCTGAATGAGAAGGAGATCATTCTTGACATAGCTGGTAGTTAGAAGTGTCTATAGGAGGATGTTCTACAGGAATATGATGTGTAGGGTTTCTCTCTTTAGTCTTGGTTTTCTTCCTAGATGTTTGTTTTCACATTACAATTGTTTGTTGCGTGTGGAGATCTTGGGAGAACTGTGAAGACTTCTGGTGAGAGAAATGTTTCTTGTAATAGTTGTTGTAGGTTGGGCATGTCATTGTGGATATTTCCTTGGTACTACATGATTACATTCTCTATGTGTTGTAATTGGTAGACTTGTGATGTCTTTGGATTACTCGGATAGTGGGAGTTCTTGTTGTGTTTTGTCTTCTTCGACTGGTTGGCACTTGGAGCTTGCATTCGTTGTTCATGGGTTGGTTTTGAGTAGCATGAGTTTACTAATGTTGATACCTTTCAGGTATGTGAGATTGGATGGAATAGCATGATTTGTGGGTGCTATTTTCAGTCGTGTGGGTTTATCAGTTGGATGGAAGCAATCAGTCTGATTGTTGTTCTAACTGGTGTTGTTTATCTTGTTTCTAGAGAATGACCTCACTAGTGTGTTTTGTTTGAATCTTTGAAGTTGATATTGCTTATGTATAGCATTTGAGCACAATGAAGTGGTAGCAGTATCTTGTTGTTGATATCACTGGGATCTTTTGCTTGTGTTCTTTGGAATGGTGCTTATTCACCTTGGCTTGTATCTTTCTTCCTCAGGTGGCATGTTGGAAGATGATAAGATTGTTGCCTGAATGGTGAACATCTTGGATGTTGGAGTAGAATTCTTGATGGAGCATGAGAGCATGTTTGAGGTCTATGTGGTTTTCCTGGAAGGCTATGATCGGTTGCATTTCGGTTGTTTTGTTGGATAGTGAGTTGCAATTGGATGCCTAGTCTTTGTTGCAGATTTTCCGGTGGACTATTATCTATGGAATCTTGTTGTTTGGGTGTTTTGAGTATTGCGGGGTTTGAACTAGTGGAGCTAGTGTGATCTTATTTTCTAGTTTCTTTGGAGGTGCCTGTGCGATCTTCGTCAAGTGGGAGATTGTTGGAATTGTGTGCTTCAATCCCACAGGCTGAAACTTCTTGTGAGAAATTTCGGTGAGACTGAGGAGATGTCTGGCCAATTTGCTAGTTGATCCTAGACTATCGTTGTGACCTCCTGAATGTCTTGGCGATCGACATCTGAAACCTTTGGCGTAAGCTTGGACTGTTAGAATGTGTTTCAGCGACGATAGGAAGTCTTGCCAATATTGGCATGACCTTTGGTCTATCTGGTTGATGTGATAATCGATATGACTTGCTCCTATCAATATGAAGTCTTGGCGACTGGGAGATGTCTAGCCAACAGTTTGGTGTCTAGCGGATTTTAGGGAGACCTGTGGCAAAAGAAGTCTTTGGTGTAACATAAGGGTTCAGTAGGAACTCTTGGCGATAGGGAGATGTCTCGCCGACAGCTATATACATATGGAGTCATTGGGGTAACGAAAAGGGTTCGCTATAACCTCTTAGTGACAACGGTAAGTCTGGCTGACAAAGCCACATGTGATCGGCTATTTTCAATGAGACTCCTAGCAAATGGAGTCATCGGAGAAACATAAGGACTTTGGTATGAAGTCTCAACGAATGTGGAATGTCTAGCCGACGGTTGGACACTTCAATATGACTTGAAGGCATTGGTATGATGTCTTGGTGAAGAGTGATTTTCTTACCAATGCGAATTCTGATGTCGATATAACATCTCAGTGATAGCCTAAGTCTTGCCGACTATTGGATGTTTCGGTATGACTTGAAGGGCTCGGTGTAATCTCCTGGTGAAAGCGATAAGTCTTGCCGACTGTTGGATGTTTCGGTATGACATATAGACTTCGGTATGATGTCTAATCGAATGGTGATTGTCTCACCAATGAGAATACTGAGGTCAATGTGACTTGTGAACATCGGTATGAGTCTTGCTGATGAGGAAAATCTTTCCAATAGGAATGCAATGGATGTCAGTGGTTTCGGTATAACTTTGGAACCTCGGTATGATCTCCTAGCGATAGCGATAGTCTCGCCGATGTGAATGTTGAAGTCAATGCAACGTGTGGGCTCGGTGTAACCTCTTGCCGATGGGGACAACTCTTGGCAATATCGAATGCTGGCTGTGTTGGCATCAAGGAGACATGGTTAGTGTCTCACCAACATGCCAACACAGGTTGAACACCCTTGACCATTTGAAAACTGTCCTACATGGTGTGACCTGGATGTATTATCTTCTATGCAAGGAAGTGGAAACATCTACGATGCTGAGCTAGATGATTCGATAGTTGTGATCCGATAGTTGGAAACAAACCAATTCACTGAGCCTATTGAGAATGAATGTATATGTATGCATTGGACGTTCTGAATGCTGAGAGCCGGTGTGAATAAGAGAGAACAAGAGAAGTGAAGAGAGAGGGCCGAGTGGCTGGCTGAAAGGCCGAAGCCATGAGGCCAAAGCAGAGGAAGAGAGAGGTAGGGTTATGCTGGAATCTCTCCTAATCATGAATGCCATGGTTGATCTCTTAGGGAGAGTTTGTTACCAGATTGATATCCAAAATGAACAAGATGTAATCTCTGTAAAGGCTATGAGCCTGGAATTGTATTGTAACCATTTGTTGCTGAATAATACAATGGCTCGATCTTTGGAGTGTGGGGTTTTTTATCCGAAAGGATTTTCCCCACGTAAATTTGTTTGTTCTGGTTTCTGTCTCATTTTTCATGTCTGTTGGTTCTTGTAGTAGAATCTATTAATGCATGTTGTTGAATTTACATGTGCTTCTCTCAGAAGATCAATGTGGGAAATGAATTGTGTCTGTTTCTGCTTTAGGACATAGTTGTATGTGTCTTTGAGGCAACCTAATCGAAATTAAAGTTACCGAAGGCACTACTGTTCTTGGAGGTTACTCTTAGATGCCATGATTTTTTTCCTTACACCAACCTCTTCTTTTTTAGACTTGTCTACACTAGACAAGTAGACATTGGTCTTGAGGATTGATGAATTAAAAAATCAGCTAAAGAAAGAAAAGGAGAATACAAAGAAGGCCAAGCTGGAAATAGTTAAGGTGGAAAATGACATCTTTGAGGATGTATTGAAACATAGAGTGACCAGATTGGTCAATAGAGCTGATGATATGTGGGTAGCCTATAGTAGTATTCATGAAGCAAATACAAGGTACTTGCAAGTTTAGGAAGCTTTCAAAAATGAATGGAGAAAATGGAGTACTAGAGTACGTGCATTGAAATAAATGATGTTTAAAAAGAAGGAAGATCCTGAGGCACCTGCTAATGTCATTGAAATATTTCAAACTATTGA
>VDFB02000015.1:146523766-146589020 GCA_007258455.2 Sequoia sempervirens
TAAGGAATGGACAACAAAGCGAGTCTAAAATATAATGCAAAATTGTATGGGTATCATTTTTTTTATTACAATTATAAGTATCATTTTTTTGTGAAGATCACTTTCACATGCAATGTTCAAATATACAAGCAAGGTTTAGATTTACAATACAAACATCAATGTTACAATCATGGAAGTGAATTAGAGCATAAAAAAAAGATTAATTGATATAGAGATGTTTGTATGTCATTGCAAAGGGATATAATAAATTGGTAAAATAATTTCTACCATCTAGCACAATAATATATTCATCATGTTTTGAGCCAAGTACCATTACTTTATTTATATTTAAATGTTGAGCATTTATAGTTTTAATAGCATTATTGGTCTTGGATCATTAAATATTTTGGTGGTTATGATTCAAACTCTTTTTGTCAATTGATTCCACTTTGTTTAAGGTCATGATACTAGAAAATGTATGGGAATGTGACATAAAATTTAGGATCTTATAAATAATTTAGTACATGTTGAGGGCTATAAAGACAAAGGAAAGAAATTTTTAACCCATCCTATTCATAATCTATATATTTATGATGAGTAAGATTTTAATTTCACTACACAATTGCTTTCTCAAAAAATTGCTACTTTAGCTAGTGTTCTCATATACATTTGGTTGATGCTCTTCACAAGTTGTTGATTGATAATAATTTTCTTTTAGATATTCTACATGGGATTGGTGCAAAGGTTATCTCTCTAGGCTCTTTACATAGTGCATATTTCCCCCTACCTACCCAACCCTCTTCTTTAATTACTCCCCCAACCTCCACTTTTGAGATAGAGCCCCATATTGTTTGTGCTTCCCATGTCACGCCTCGTTCCTTTTCTCTATTTAGTTTTTTTTGTTTCCCATGCTACCTCTTCCAGTATAGTACATATTCTTCATATTTATTTTTCTAGTTTCAAGGCAAGTTCTCACCATACTAGTGACATGCCTTCATTACATGCCACTAGTGCCCCACCTACTTCCCACATTTAATAACGGTTATGATTCAAATTATTTCTATCAATTCCACTTTTTCCAAGGTCATGACGCTAGAAACTATATAGGAATGTGACATAAAATTTAGGATCTTAACAATAATAATATCATACATGTTTGGGTCTTGAATGGAAAAGAAATAAATTTGAAACCCATCCTATTCATAAACTATAGATTTATAATAATTCATTCCCTCAAAATTATTTTCAAATAGATCTTACTCTTGACTTCTACTTCCTCTTTTTTTCCTAATTCTTCTACCACTTCTCCTTCTCCAATCTCACCTTCTCCTATTGACCTACATTTGTTCCCCTTTGATTCCTATTTTTCTTTTGAGAATCCTATCAGTAGTTATCATGGTCCCTTTTATATGTGAAAGGATTCTTTGCCTAAATGATTATTATTGACATCCTTGTTGAACCCAATTGTGCTTCTAACATAGTTACAAATTAATTCTTATATAAGCACCCCTTTAGTAGAAAAATTATGTTACATATGGGATTTCCATAAAATGCCTTGATGGTACACTCATTGATAACTTGAAATGCATCTTTCTCTCTCCAAATCAATCCTAAAGAATTGTTCATACAAAATCAAAATCAAATTTTAACCAACCCACACAAAAATCCAACTTTATGTTTCATGCTTTTGGTGAAGTAAAAACACATTTTTTTCTTATTGCCACTTTTTGGCCCATCGCGATTCTGCACATGCCCTAGTGATGAAATAACTATGAAAAATGACACATACAAGCCATGTGTTTGGATGGATAGTTTATCAAACTCGGTCTAATATTCCTTGATTGAATGTGTCTAGTAAAGCTTAGTGAGAGCACTAACAAAGACATCATAGGCACTAGGGAAAAAATGGATTAGGGGTTCCTTATGAAATTTTGACCAAGGGGGAAGTGGGCGAGTCTGATCCAATCACTAACACCATTGAAGGGTATCCTTATCCAATTGAAGCAACAATAGAGAGCTTTTGATCCTATAAATTTGATATAAGTCAAAATAATTATCGATATTGGTTGAATTTACCTAAGTAATCAGGGAGATTTATACTGTCACATCTAGGAAATTCTAGTTTAGGGGGAAAGAGAGAGTCACCCTAATTATGGAAGAGGGAATTGGTTATAGGAGAGGAAGCTTGGCCTTTATCTATAGCTAAGAGTAACCAATCCATTTTAAGAGAGATATGAGAGAGTTGTTCTTCAATGGTACTAAACCTCACTCAATTATCCATCTATATGAGATCAAGATGATCATTTAGAGAGAACACAATGGGCTTCTACAAATCTTTATAGTCCTAATTATGGTGATCTAAGATGCCATAGGGATGAGAGGGGCGTAATCAGAAGTAACTAAGGTTATATTGTAGATTGACCAACTTAATGAGATAAGCATAATGCAATAATCCACTAAAAGGGGAAAAAGTTGTCCTTAGCCAAAACAAATGATAGTTGGAGTTATATGACAATTTGATTAGCTTGAAGAAATGAGCATAGTAGGACAATCCACTACAAGGGTAAAATATGGTCCTAGGCTCTTCTTTTTACCTTAGGTTTTTGGAAATTTTAGATCCTTATGGGTGGGAAATGTAGTTGATTTCTTCAATTTATCACTTAGTAGAGAGTTATCTATTGTTGGTGGCATGTTTTACTATTATGTATGGTTACATACATGGCATAGAGGGTCAACCCCACAGATCACACGACTACTAGAATAAATATAGATCTAGAAGAGTTAACTAAATATGGTTTGTCATACAAAGAAAACACTAAGAACTATAGAATAGATTCCAAATACCCAAATACTAGGAATAATCTAATTTAACCATATTCAAGGCATATAACACATATGTAGGGATAAAATGGGAAGGAATTGCATGGTGTCTGGTCTATGAGCTCACCAATATACTTATCATATATGTAAATAGTGTTGGTCCAATATTTAGAGCACTAGCTATGAAGGGTTAGGACTATACTGATAGTCCACTATTTTATCTTCAAGGGACATATTAAGTAAATTCCTAAGGCTAACCACTTACCAATACATCACAAAATATAGACAACTAAAGGTTACCTAGGGTTAAGTTATGGAGAAATCCTAAAGGGTTTTCTAATATACCCTTTGGTATGTGGAAGCTCTCAACCATATATAGAGGTTGTTCGAAGCTTGGGTATTGGAGCCAAAATATTCCTCACTTCACCAAACTCTTTATGAGGAATCTAACTCAACCAAAATGACAACTTTTCTAAAGATATTTGAAGACCTGGACAATATAGGGTTCTAACTTAAAAAAAAAATACTTGCAAGGGAATTATTGTTGGTATAGATATATAGGTAAAAAAATTAGCGCTACTAGGTTATACCCACTTTATAATCACTAATACCACTTTAGAGTGAGGTAATAGAATCAATGGATAGTTATAAATAACCCTAAATTGGTAAAATTGATTAAAAAAATGACCCTAGAAAGAGCTTTGATACCACTTGTAATGAACCTACAAGAAAAAAATATGTTGAACACAAAATATTGCCGAAATCCTTTTATTAGATCTTCACAATTTCAATTTAAGGGGGAAACCTCCAAATATAGCATACACTCCAATTAAAAATATTCCAAATTACCTTTTCAATTGAGAAGTCATTAAATATATAGATTTTCTAAAGGAAACTACTACCATATCCCATACATGTGTGATAAATAGTTTATTTAATAGCTAGTGGGATGAATTACAAAGCATATGCATATCTTTATTAAAGCTACCTAAGGGTGAATTACAAAGAATATGTGCTAAACTAATATTGGCTATCATAAAATAGAATGGGGTACATAACAATTTTTTAAAAGATCCTTAATGTTTTAGATATGGCACTCTTTGATGAGACACCCTACCTTTTTGTAATAAAATGGGCATTTAAATTTCAAATATGAGATGCATTGTTCCATTCCAAAACTAAGTCCCACTAATTGATTCTCTCAAGCAGTAGTTAGGAGAGTTCCAACTTTATATGAGCTCTTACAAGGACTCATAGGCTAACAAACTTGTTTACATTTTTTCGCACCAAATGACTCATCTAGAATTGAGAAGCTAGGTCACTGAATGGTAAAAAATATAAATTTAGATATGATAACTTTGATCATATAAGGTACCTTGAATTTGATGAATATTTAGGGTGGAAATTAGAGTCTCATACCTAAAGATTAGATAACTAAATTGTTTGTAAATTACCCAAGATCCATATTACTGCTTTCACATATCTTGTAGATAAGAACATGCATGAGACATAACCCCTCTTAAGCCTTCTAATGGATTTTATTGTCCAAACCTTATTCTCCTAGTTATTTTTTGCCCAACACAAAAATTCTTGTCCAACTAGGACACCTCTCAGAAAAACAAAATCATTGTTTTTTGCTTACCATTTGTGATAATATCTAATATGTCATCTAGAGTCATTGTTCAAGAACCTTACCTTTATTGATGCCTCCCAAATGATGTTATTAGTTGTGTAGACACCCAAAATTGACCATTGTTATTATCTGACTATTTTTTCTTTAATTGATTGAATACAATCCTAATTATTCAATTAATTATCCAATGTTCATCCCCTTATTAATTAAATAATATTTCATTATTTAATTAATAGAATCACTATTTGTCCACTAATTATCATTATTCACCCACACCTATTTCTAGCCTAAATCATTTAATCATATTTCTCCTATAGTCCACCTTAGGTAAATAAATCCTTTTTTTAGTTGCCTATTTTCCTCCACTTTTCATTAAGTGAGTTAAAACCATTTAAACCCCTCAATCCTCCACTTGCACATACCAAATTCTAGTCAAACCCTTTCAAATCCCTCACATCTTCTAATACATACAAAGGTATAGCTCCGTGTAGACAAGGCATGGCCTTTGTACATGTGACATGGCCTTGGTACCATGTCACATCAGTCAAAGAACTTGCTCATCCCTCAAGCGTAATTCAAAGTACTCCTTCCATCTTGTTCACCCACTCTTCCCAAGGAGAATCTCCACCTTTGATTTTCTCCCCAATCCCTCTCCCTCCATCTCCTCCAACCACTTGAGGACACTCGTCCTCCTATCATCTTCCCATGGCTCTCAACTATTATGAACCATTGATCTCATCCATATGTTGGTTTCTCCAAAAATCTATAAATTCAAGACCACCCCTAGCCATTTAACATATCACTTCTTTATGCAACCTTATGTTGTTGGTAAGAGCACAAACCTCCATAATCCTTGAGCACAACCACCACTATTGGTGCAACAATGATTAGTTTGATGAAAACTTTGTTCATCTTTCATTAATATTTGCTAATCCTTCACTTAATATGAGTGTTACATTGTGGGTAAATGAGTTCATTTAGTTAGTTCATTTGCATGCTCACTTTTTCATGTAGACAAGTTGTTACTAGTTGTGCATCCTTTAAGGGCTCTTAAAGATAATGAACCTTGTTACATTGTTGCTCCTAGTAACAAACTCTTATGCTAGCAAGGAATGGTTGTCGAGTTGAGTCGAATAAGAATAAATTCTATTAAAGGAGAAAGACTAGGGTTTGTTAAATTAAATTGAGAAAAATCCAAAAAAAAGTTGAGCCCTTGAGATTGCATATCACCGAGAACACGTGTCAATGAGAATAAATGTTCTACTTTTAGAAGATGCAACTCATCACAATGAACACTTAAAATTGAAATTGATATCTTTGTACGTACTTAAAAAACTATTGAGACATATATAGACAGCTACCCACCCTCACCTAAACTTTCAAATTCTAAATTATAATTACTAGATTCCAAATTATACATTACACTATTAGAAAATTACATTAAACCACCTAGATGACGAGTGAGCAATTTGTAGTTGACTACATTGATTGACATTTTGGGTGTTTTATTGTCCGCTGACAGGTAACTTGTCCATTTGCATGTTTAATTCTTTTTCAATGAAAGAAATATATCATCTACCTTTTACACGTGATTCCTCTTCGTCCTGCCCGAATGCATTTATTCTCCGTTTTTATTCTTTACTTAAGTTGGGCCTCACAACTTTCCTGGGAGATTCCACTCTTCTTAGCTCATTATTGACGTGGGAGGGGAAAGCTGAAGTGGGGATTAATGACGTCCCCCTAAAGAAGGGGAAGAAGATTTGGAAATAAATTGACATAGAGCACGTCTTCATACGGCTGCTTAGTTTATTTTGGCTTGCAGCGACTACTCAATATTTCTAGAAGTATTTTGTGAAGTTGGTGGACCCATGAACTTTATTTTTCCTGTTTATTTTTCCTACTCTGTTCATGTTTTTAGAAACTTGTACTATAACACAATGTTCATATTATTTGTCACTTTTGGTTTATTTAAGTGTAGATTTTTTGTTGATATTGTCGGGCCTAAGCTCCAGTTGTCTACCTCACTTTCACCAGAAAGGGGAGCTCTCTTGATCTGAAAACTAAGATGGTTATACCATACAATAGTCTCCAACATACAAATTTAATGAAAGTAATGAAGACCAGACTTCTAAGCAGTAAATTAATCTCGAAAATGCAAGGAAGTGAGTAAACAACCATACAATTGAAGACAAGAGAGATTTACCATGGAGAACCCAAACTTCATGGGAAAAAGTCACAAAATGTGAACCAAATTACTCGCCTAATCACTATCTCTAATGGTAATACAAATAACGGATCTGAGTCTACAGTTAAAAGACGACAATATTGAAGAGTACAAAAATATAAACCATGCTATAGTGGTTAACATACCTGAATTGATTCGTATAAATTGTATCTTTTAGAAAACTGTATGTAGAAGGAGAGCAACGTCAACAATGAAAATGTAATAATTTTGAGCAAATAAAATGTATTAACAATATTTTGTGCGGGAAGGAAAAAAATGGAGGGAAAAAATAAGTAATATAAAAAAAGAGGGAAAGTGATATGTGGTGCCAGATGTCATTTTATTTTCATTTGTAGCCACTGCTTATTTCCAACCCCCCAAATTTTGCACAGACTATTTACAATTTCTAAGCAATTGCTGCTTCATAAAAATAGGATAAGATTCCAAATTATCCAAATTTCATTAATAAAATTTTTTCATGGGGACACTTAACTGCTTAATTTTAAGCAGAAAATTGAGTTAAGTAGCATGGGGACAGGGGGTTAGATTATAAATAACCATCAAGCATATATAATGTTTACATGGAGTTATTCCAAAGTTGTTTGTCTTATGATATTATGTTTTGTTGTTTTGTATGGTTGTCTTTTTATCTTTAAGTTGCTTTAAGTTTGAGTTTAAAATATGATTTTATATTGTTTATGTTTATGCTTTAACTTTTAGTATTAATATATATTTTTTTATCAAAAATAAGGAAGTTTCGTTGTAAAAGAGTAAAGATTCATAATGTTTCTAGATTCTATAATCGAATTGATGGAATTGAAAGAAATGAGCTTTCAAAAGAAGAAAAGTAAATTAAAGTGAGCTATTTCCAAACTTTTCTTGTTCTTTGGGTTGGGAAAGGGGGTCTAGTAAGGACAGGTTTGTGGTTGTAAGGAAATCAAATACTTTATATAGTTATCTAGGCCAATAAAATAATTGCAAGTACTTAGTAAATAATTAATTTAGATAATAGGGGTTTGAGATATATTATTGAAATAAATGTATGGAAATTAAATAAGGGGATTAGGTGTTCTTAGCTTTAGGATTGATGATGAATAAATAATGTTGATGTTGTTATAGATTAATTCATCACTATCAAGTAATTAATTCTATATCTAATATACTTGTTAGAATGTATATTGTCTTAGAAAGCTTTGTGGATTGATTTTGAAGCCTACTTGTTGATCTCATTAGCATGAACCTGATTTGATATGCATAATTAATATGAACCACATGAGACTAATCTAACAAAAAGTGTGCTAGAAGCTTGGCTTTGCCTAGTAAATATCTTAATTTGTCAAGACAATTCCTAGAGACGCCAAAGGAGCTTGTTAACTTCATGGGTGAATAGGTTCTCCTAGGTCAAACCCCTTGGTGGACATAATTAATGGCAATGAGAAAGATTTAGAAATAACATTCATAGGCATGCAAATGCCCTGTATGATGATGCAAATTCGATTCCTTTATTATCCTTGGAATTAAAGTGTACTCTAATAACTCTTCTTTTTGCATTATTTTCTTGCATCCATCTAGCACATTTTTAAGTGTATAGTGAATTCCTTCAAATATAATGACATAACAACATGGTGCATGAGACAAGCTCATCAGAACTAGTAAGAAAGGGTGGAAAAGTCTAAATTTAAATATAATGCCTTAGGAGCATTTCTATGCTCCCTAACATTGAAGTGAATCAATCTTGCACCACTTGAAAACGAACTAAAGGAATAAAGCGTTGATTTAACTAAGGAATGAATGTATGGAAATTGATGTGAATGTGAGTCAAATATGAATGATCAAGTAGTGAATGTATGTGGATCAGTGTGAATTGGGGTGAAATGTAGATGGATAGGGATTGGGCCACAAGCCAAGCCTAATGTAAGAGTATTCTAGTTGTTGATATGCTATTGCAGTAAGAAATTCCCATTAAGGTAGGGACAAAACTAAATGAGAAACAACATGCATATGGAAATTTCACCTCATATTTAACCTCCACTTTGTTATGTTTGTGAATCTAATGTGAACATACATTTCAAAGTATATGGAAATCCTCAACTAAAATGAAAAAAAAATTAGACACTCAAACGAAATTGTATCTCAAAAAAGGATAATATAAGAATTCTCCAAGTTGTTGCATCTAATAGATGCAAGGAATTAAAGGAGAAGGAAAAGGATACATGATAATGATAAAATAAAATAAATGATAAAGTGATATAATATGATGTAATTATGTAAGCATGCATATAATAGGGAAGCATGATACCCCTATGGTTGCCTTGATTTTTGGCAATCAATAAGGCAACTCTACAACCCACATATGATAATGGTAACATATGATGTCTTGCCCCCATCGAAATTCAAATCTAGATCACAACATGTCACACCCCGTCTTGTTGTTACTGAGTTACTTTTACCTTCATGGGTAAATAGGATGATAAATGCAATCATGATATGTTTGATAAATGAATGGAATATTGAAATAGTTATTAAGTTATTATTGCTTTGAGGGAGTAATTATGTTTATATTGATGAAGTGCCATGAAAGAATATGTATTGCAATGTGAATATTCTAATGCTTTACGATGAAAGTGGATTTCATGTGAACATCTAACTACCATTGCAAATGTGTCAAGTTGAATGCAAGTACAGGCTCATGCCTTCGGAAGGGAGGGGAGGTATCACTCAAGAGAAGTGTTTGGTTGGGTAACCTTTAATGAAACCTTATTGGGCTTACACACACTCACGACCTAGACTTGGTTTAGAGGAGTCGAGTAAGATAGGATTCGGTAAGTGAACCCTTCGTCTTAGTCTTGGCTTATTGGAACTGGTTGGTTTAGATGAATCGGGTTGGTTGGAACCAAGTAAGTAACCTTTGAGGATAGGTTGAAATGCTTGTGCAAATGTCTTTGATTCTTTGATTGTTTGGTCAAGTTGTCATGATTAAATCTTTGAGTCTTTGGGTTTTATGAATAGTTGTCTTTACGTTGATTTGTATGTATGTTAGTTGTAATCATGTATATAGGTATATATGTATTGATTTGTGCAAGAGAGCATAATTATATGCATATATATATATATATGTAAGTAGAAATACTTACGAGCGTACTTACACAAGAATCAATTATATATATGTGTATATATAAGTATACACTTAATGTATATACATGTTGATAAGGATCTATGAAGTATTTACGTTAAAGATAGTAAACACGATATATATGTATATATGTATACATACGTATATGTATTTATATACGTAATATCTTGGGATCATATGTGTTAGAATTTGTAATGGTATATGTATATATAATTACTAATGTTTATTATTGAACGACTTTACAAATATAATAAATATATATACATATATAATATATTATATTTATAGGTCGGTTTATATGGTGAATTGATTATTATTATGGGAATCAATTGATAGAAATCAATCAATATGAATCAATGAAGTATATCAATTATTAGTCTATGTTGCAAAGGCCATTATGGGCCGATTTGTATAAATCCATGTGGTGGCAATGAACCCTACATAAATGTGTTGGTGAAAGCAATTAAAGGCAGTGCCTAAGCCATGTTAGGGAGAGGCAGAACTTGGTGCAACATATAGGAAAATATAGGCAACACATAAAGTCTTATAAAGACTTAGTCAACATAATGTAGACAATGTATTAATAAGGTCGATTCATAAAATATATGCCATGGTTGATCAAATGAGAAATACAACGCAATATATAATAGTGCATGAGTAAGTATTAACCCACATTTATCATTATAGATAAAGAGCGAAGGAAACACAAAGTATAAAGATTGTTGCATAAAGATAATGAACACCAAAATTAAAGTGCAACACATTTTATGATGCAATGTACCAAGTCAACATATTAACAACATTATAAATGAAAAGGTCAAACCATGGTAATGTGTTGTTTTCCATACCTTGACCAAGTCGACTAAGTGATGTGCAACCAAATTATGATAGACTATTTCCTCTGTTTAAACTGTGGGCTTGAGAATAGGAAATGTGTGGAATACTTGGCACCATATTACAAATTTTGTGACTTCCTTTAGAAGTCTTATCAGCCTAGAATTTGATTTTCTGAATGAAGCATGTGCTTTATGAATTATTCAAACCGTTGTGGCAAGCACTAGATCGATTTGCTGTATAGTTTTTGATGAGTAATATGATAGGAATTTTCCACCTTTTTACTGGTAAGTTGAGTTGATTTTTGATGGTTGAGAAGTGGCATAAAATGATCCTCGTTTATAGCCTTTAGAAGCTAGTTTTTGGGTATAAATATGAGGTATTCTCACCTCATTTGGATACACTTCATCTACGCATCATTACACTACTTCATTCAGTTGCTTTTTAATTGAGAGATTCTTGTTTTGTTGTGAGTGATTTGTGAGGAAATATCATGAGAGTAATTTTGAGAAGGATTAGTTGCAAGTTGATTTTAGAAGAGATCATGGCTAAAGAACTAGTGGGTCAACTGGATTATGGCGTATAACAGGTATGAGACTCTATTCTCTTGATGTATATATGTCTTTGTGAAAGATTGAATGTCTTGATTATTTTTTTTGGGAATTGCATTAGATTTACTTGAATAGTGAAATGATCTATTTGCTTATTGGAAAGGAAAATAATCTAGATATAGTTATGATTTCCTTATAAATTTTTGTACATACTCCATATTAAGGAGTGATTATCGTCATTGGTATTATATACTAAAATTGATGACAATAGCTGATTAAGTTATTTGATACAAGTTTTGATTAAGGGGAAAAATAGGTTTTGAATGGACCTAAAACCATTAACAACAGGTTTTGAATGGACCTGAAACCATTAAAAAATAGGTTTTGACGGGGACCCAAAACCCACACAAAGAGAACAAGCTGCAATAGAGTAAAACATAGACAACTAGCAACAAACCATAAGCATAAAAAGAATGATTAGCGTGAAAGCTTAAATATACAACAAAAGAAATGTTTTAACAGGAACCTTGAACCCAAAGAAACCAGGAATTACAAAGGAAATTAAATCCAAGAAGAACCTGAGACGGTCAGACAACCATCAGCTTGAATCAACCAGACTACAACACACCACTTACTAGCACCAGCCAGCAGTGAAAAACCAAGGACAACCAGGTAACCATTAGCCAAAACTAGCTAGACAACATCACAACACTTGACAACACCATCCAACGAAACCAAACTCCCCACCTCAATAGGAGAGTTAGGAATCAGAGAGAAATGCTAAAAATACTCAGCACAAACACTACACCAGTCAACCCATAGCACCAACCCGACCTCCACTTCAATAGGAAGGGGCTCCCCTCTATAGAAGAGGAAGAAGTGAAGCCCAAAACCATAGAAAGTAGACCTTCCAACCCGATCCAAAGCCCACCTCTTCACCTCAATAGAAGAGGGCTTCACCTCCAAAGAAGCAGTCTCCACCTCCAAAGAAGACCATAGTTGAAAAAACCAACAGGAAGCACCTACACCCATAGTAGAGAGCACCAAAACCTCCTTTGGCATAAAAGAAGATTGGAGCTGAGATGAAAAAATAGAGCACTCCTCCAAAAGCAGCCACATCAACCAACCATAAAACATAAACACAAAGGGGCCTGAATAAAGAAGGAAAAGGCAAGGAGCGCCAACAAGCTGAGAGAGTAGAGAGCCAGTAAGACAGTGAATAACAACCTCCAACCCTACACGTGGGTCAAGGTCTGAAACATGCCAAAAATAAACTACAAACAACTCCACCAAAGGAAAACCTACAACCTCAACCCCAAGCAAAGAAAGCAGCCCTATAGAGGCATACATTTGCACCAACGAAGAGACCAAGGGTCCAAAAAGAGGAAGGGAAAGGCAAGGAAAACCTCTAAACAGAGAGAGTGGAAAGCCGACAAGACAATAAAAAGCAACCTCCAACCCTACATGCTGGTTAGGGCCTGAAACAACTTACCACAAACAACTCCACCAAAGGTAAACTGAAATCCACACTCCCAAACAATGAAAACACCCTCGTAGAGGTAGAAGAACCCCAAAGAAGCCAGAGAAAGCTAGGACACCCAGCAGAAGGTGAAAGAGGAAAGGAGGCAACACAAGAAAAAACTTTTTATAAACCTGTAGTTGGTAAGGGTCCAAGATAATGCCACCAAACTCCTCCAACAAGCCTTCAGTAGGAACACCCAGCAACACACCTAACACCATACAAGAAAAAATAGGAAACCCCAACACGAAGCACAAACTCCACCCAACAAGAAACCTGAACAACTTGGGAGAACACAGGCAAGAAAAACCAACAATAAACACACTCCATGAGCAACAAAGGGGAAAATGCTAGAGACACCAGGCAAAAATAAAGAGCCCAACATCATCTCTCCCAAAGGAACAACCCTCGTCCAACAAAGAACCAGCAATGAGAAAAAGAGAGAAAGGGCACACAGAAAATGTAGCGCCCCCAACAACAACACAAAGCAATGCCAGCAATGGAGAACCAACCACACCAACCAAGCCAAACGAGGACATCATCAACTTTAGCCAGGATGTATCCACCACTAAAGTCACCATATGCATCCTTAACCTGGCCATGAGGAAGACAAGCTAGAGAAGGATAGAGAACGAAGCACCCCCAACAAAAACACAAGCCAACACAGGAGTGGTCACACCCAACAAGCCACCTAAGACCAACAAAGAAATCCTCTGATGCGCCCAAAACATGAAGCCATAGGTACGAAAAGGACAGAGGGAACCTCAACGGACCACCGATGTCATTCGTTTTTCCATCGTCTTCTGATTCAGCTTCCTTGCCCTCACAGGTTTTGAATTTGGTGTTCTCGCCCAGCCCGCTCCACCCAGACCACTCCATGACAATGAAGTAATGTGAGTTTTTGATACAAGTTACTTCGCATGATCTTGTTTGATATTTGCTTGAGAAACCTATCTATTAGGTTATTATTTTAGTATACCCTATATGGGAATTCACATGATGATGTTTCTATACATAGATAGTCTACACTACATGTATATCTTGAGATGTATCAATGTCATGAAGTAACTTGACATTGTTAGTTTATAATGCTAGGAAATCTTAGGGATGATAAGGTTTAGCAATACATCAACAGTGATAGTATGAAAGATATGATAGGATGAGACGTCATATTGCTAATCTATACTTGTATGATCACTTTATCATTACTTTACTATTGAAAGAAACCCTAGGTTAAGAATAACCTACTAGGTTGGATTATTACTTGATCACCTATTAAAACCAATAGGTTGAGAATAACCTACTTGGATGGGTTATGTAGTTGAGCTTTATTTAAAGAACATAGGTCTAGATTAACCTACACAATTAGACTGATTGTTGGTTATAGATTATATTCGGGATTAGGGTATACCTAGGGTTGAGACTCACCTATGTGATTAAGATGATCACTTGAGTTTATGTATTACTAATTGACTGTCAAATCCTTAGGTGGGATTACCTAATGAGTTTGAGTTGTAAACTGATTGGTTGTTTTATACTCTTGATATAAATTCATATTGTTGACAAGATTCTACTCTTAGAACAACCCTTTTTACTAAGGAGATTACACTCTCGAATAGAATCATTTATTGATATGAATGTTCTTCGATTGAGGTCATATATTGATGAGATTATACTCTTGATAAGAATCACTTATTGACATGATTCATTCTTGAATGGAGCCATTTATAGTTGGTTATGTATTCTATGATAAGTTGATACTTATGTAGCTATACTTTAGAATATAAAGTTATTTACGAAGCTCTTGTAAAGTTAGAGTCATGAGGAGATCATAGGTTATTCCTAGGATTAGATTGTCTAATGAAGGGGATAACTTATGTATGTGAATACTTGATAGAAATATCACTGTGAATTGGAAAAAGGGAATAGGTTGTTTCTGAGGTTAAAGAATACCTATGGAAGAAAATTACCTAGGCATAGATTATGAATGGATATAATTCAAACTGAGCTAGGATAGTGTATGTGAATAGGATGACCATCACTCGAAGTACTGGGTGAGAATACTTTGGCCAAAGTAGTGTAATTTTCCATTGATTGCACAGTCAGTTCATTGTGTTCCTTTAATGCATGCTAGTTTAGGATTGTAGTGGATGCAAGATCTAGTTATGTAGGGCACAACACTAAGCTTAGATAGGCTATTGTTATGAGGTTACCAAACCAAACACTTCATCGAAATAATGTCATCTAGCCATATGTGGTAGATGTGCGGGGGACCACATTTGAGTCTGTGGTTGGCGAAAAAGCGCTTGAGTGATGCTTCTCCTCATCATTTGGTAGTCGAGGTTTGTGGATGTTCGTGCCAGTGTTGGGGACAACTAGAGTGTATGCACCAGGGTTTGGAGACATCTAGAATGTATGCACCAACGTGGCAACATCAAGACCAGTTTGTATATATCAATTGCCAAATGAAGCTTAGAAGAGCTATGCATGTATCTTGTACCCATTTATATGGAAGGATGTATTCTTGAATGATAAACTGGAGTTTATTCATGACAAAATCTATGTTATGGAAATATTTGGGAAATTACAATGAAATGCAATGGAAGATTTGAAAAGTGTTTATTTCAAATATGCATGTGATTTACATTATGAAAAAGAAAGAAAAAATTGCTACGTTGTGGCATCATGGATCATTTACTTGGGGTGAAAACTTTGAAATTTTACTGAGTAGAACATCGGGGTTGTTACACAACATGTGAGCCACTAAGAAGTCAATAAAAAGTGGTGTGAATGTCATCGATGAGATAATGCTAATAAAAGTGGTGCTAGTGTCATACTAACAATTTAAGATAATCATAATTAGATTAAAATTAAACTATAATTTACCAAAGGGCAGCGGTTGTGAGAAAGGTTGCGACTCTTTCAAAAACAAGATATATATGGGAGACCATTTCATGAGAAGAAGACATCAATCCATTGAGTAAGAATATTATGAATTATTGCAAGTGAATATTACAACCAAAGAGGACAAAACCCCTCAAAGGAAAATTGAGAGATTTAAGGACAAAAACCCTTAACTTCTCCTATCAAGTTATTAGGTCTGAAAATCCATAACTTGACTAGATATTAGGTGCAATCATTCAAGGTGAATAGTTGCAAATTGGAAGGAGAATTATAGCAAAAAATAAAGATAAATTATATTTTCAAAATTATATTGAATAAATCATAAATCTAAATATTATAATAACATTTAGAATTTTAGATAAAGTCATGTTTATAAATATAATATAATACAACTACCATTTTGAGTTAGAATTATTATTTAAAGGAAAAAATAAGAAATCTTCTAGAAAAGGGACATTACATAAGATATGAGCAATATTAATGAAGATAAATATGTAATCATAAGATAAAGATATGATAAGGATTAAAAGTTGTATCTATAAATGAAACATTGACATGTCTTCTAACCATTAGGGACATTGCATGAACATGCGAGTTGTGTAAAATGTAGCATTAGGTACATGTATGTGCAAGCATAGAAACACACCACAAAAATATAAATAATACATGACAAAGACAAGAAAGATAAATAGGCCTAAAAGCATGATATTAATCATAAGCATGAAAGGTTACATAGGAAAGAAGCAAGACAATAAAGGAAACATATACTGACAAAATATATAATACAAAAAAGTATAGAATGGTGAATATGAAATATGATAAGATGCCCCCAAGTAGAGAAAATAAGACATAGAAACATAGTATAAAAGCTGAAATTAGAATATAAAAAACACAACAATCATGACATACATAAAATAAAAGGTGAAATGTGAATAGAAAAATACAACAACCATAAAATAAACAAAAAAGGCTACAATATAAGGAAGTATATAAAAGTAAAATCAAATATAAGTATTCTAAATAAAATAGATACTTATTTACTAAAATAAAATAGATACTTATTTACTAAAATTAGGTTTAATGAATATAAAAATAAACTAAATTAATTTAGAGTTGTCATAGATAAATAAAAATGAAAATAACTAATTATAGTGGTCAATATATACTTTTCCACTATTTTTCTTTCTCTTTTTATAAAAATAAGTTTTTATTTATGAAAATAGATATATAATATATAAATAAATAAAATAATCCACAAGGATTGATCAAAATATTAAAGAAATAATATAAATGGTGCTTATTATTAAAATTTCTTTAAATTGACAAGGGAAATTATACAAATGGAGTAGAGATAGGTGTTGTGAGAAGGAAAAAGAGGATCCATGACAACAAGATAATAGTTTAATCATCTGCATTATACCTCCAAATGTGTAGAGATCCAAATTACTTAGTGACTCTAATATTTTCCATTTTGTCTACAACTTCGTTATGGTGTCTTTTTATATGTCTAGGCTTGAAATCTATAAGAATTTCATAGGGAGAGTTGGATATTGTTGACAAAAAATGCTAGATTGATCAAATTTAAAATGGTATTTATTTATATCATTTATGCCAACTTAAGAGTGTCCATAAACTCTAATAGTCTAATTGCTTCATCTTTGGTGAAGGTGAAATCCAACTTTAAGGCTTGAATTTCAACATAGTTGTTGGAGGTGATATTGAAACTAGTAGTCGCTGAGAATAATTTTATTATTAAATAGAAGAATTCCCTCTCCTTCCATAGGTTTGGGATCCCCCTTAAAAGGCCCCATCAAAGAATAAAATAAACTCTAAGCTAACCATCAAAGGGGAATCACTATGAGTTGTTACTTGGTTTAGGTTGGGTGCTATTAACCATTTCTTGAAGAAGGGATTGAATTAAATTGGTAGTGACCCAAGGTGTTGAGCTTTTATCCTCAAAGATCACCAAATTCTTAGCTTTCCAAATCTCCCATAAGATTTATTAAGGAAGGGGTTTCTTAATAAATAATAATCATTGTCTCACTCTTTGAATAAAAGAAATAATGTTAATTGCTATCAAGGAGGGATCAAGGATTTGGAGTTGTACATTCACCAAAAGTTAATGCCACACTTCTTTGGAAAAATAATAGTGGAGTATAAAAAAATTAATAGCAGATGTAGAGAGCATACCAGATAGGATCCATAATCCCTCTCCTTATGAATTTGTTAAATGCAAGTTGATGATTTTGTATTATGAGCCAAAATAAAATTTTGATCTTAGGAATAGATATGTTATGCTAGATGCATCTCCATCTTGGAATTTTAGGGGAGGTTTCTCTCAACATTTTCTATCCTTTATTGATAGAGAAGAACCTTTAGCCATTATATTTTTAGTTTTGAGATCTAGAGGAACCCTACTTTCCACATAGGAAGGAAAGGTTTGCTAATCAATATCCAAATTAAGGGGAGATTAATTTCATACTCAATTTTAATATTAAGAATACCTTGAAAATTCACAACATGGTTGAGGACCAAGATATTTTGTCATCAACACTTTGCAATTTAGTAAAATTTAGTAATAGTGTTAGCATTTCTATGTTTATAAAAATATATTTGGTATTACAATCTCCAAAAAAATAGCCACAACATTCTAGATTTCAATTTTCATGAAACCTCTTCAATATGTAGAAGATTGAGCAACCATATTGAGAGGTTTTGTTGTTGCTTTATGATATTTTCAAAGGGTCCTTCTTTAATTTTATTTTGGACTTCACCTAATCGAGTATTGAGAGTTAGGATGAATTGATTCTTTAAGTGATATTTTAACCATGTCCTTATGTAGGATCAAATATGTTGAATTATTTTATTTGTTGTTGTTTAAAGAAGGGAAGAGGAAGGGATTCTTGCTAAGATTAGGAGGCTAGATGAGAAAATTCTTCATCCTTAAGCCAAATGGAAGGGTACTTAAAGGAGATGGGCCCTAAATTTAATTTATTTCTTCAAAAGGAGACTAATAAGCTTATGGTTAGAGTTGCAATTAAGACCAATTTTTGAATAGAAGTGTGAAAATAATTCAAAGACTTCTATAAATAAGAAATCTATCCAACTATAGTGTAGAAAATTGTACCCCTTTCTAAGTGATAGTACAATTTCACACCTAATTTGGACCTATTTTAGTGACCTCGATTTTATGCATTTTTATCATTCATAAATAGGCCCCTAAACCCATTTATTATGCATCCCAAGGCCTATTTTAAATATTTTATGACATTACCATATGCATTGAATAAATGCATTTAATTAATTTAACACCCCAAAATTCATAAATTGTAGTAATTTAGGTCAGGACCCATTCACCCTTGGACAAATGGGTTTCCTTTAAGATCCCAAATTCAAATTTTAAACATGTTTTTGATGGCATTTTAAAGTCTTAAATTTAAGTTTTAAGTGTTGGCTTTCGGGATTTAATAATCGAGAAATTAGAAAGGAAGCGTATAATGTCTAGTCTTTTCACCATTTTACACTAGGTTGATATAGAGATTAAGAAGTTATTCACAAGATTTGCATTCAAGGAGAACATTCAAGCAAGAAAATTTGAAGTCTTGGAGCAACATTTCAATTGTTTTTGTAGGTCTTCAAGCTCATTTTGTGAAGATTGATCAAGCATTTTTCATGATTGAAGATTGATGCCTATGGCACATAATGATGGATTCTAGGTTTTGGGACATGCAACTAGCCATTTATTTTGATCTAATGACTTGTTTCCTAGTGATCCCATTTTCTATCTTCATTCTACTAGTCACCTAAAGCAAGGTATAATCATATTTTCGATCTATTTGGGGATTTGACTTCTCCCTAAATAGGTCTTGTGTTCATCATTCAAGTTCATTTAGGGATCTTATTCTAATACACTTGAATAAGGTTTCTTTGCATGTTAGCTCTTACCAATCTTAGACACACTTAAGATTAGGGCCCACACATGCTCTCAAGTTTCATATCTGTATTTTTCATCAAGGTTTAATTACCAAACTTGGGGTTTGACCGAGGAAAACCCCCATACAAACAAACCAAAATTTTTAGTTTTTGTTGCAGATCTAAATCCAAATGCGAGGATTGAAAGGTACAGGCTAGAAGAGAAGATGAGGAGCTACAAACTAGAATTTTGAATTTTCAGAAAGGCTTAGAAAGACCCATTCACCTAGGGCGAATGAATCTTAGAAGGACACTCAATAAGAGCTTTTTGTCATAGGTGCATAAAATCAAAACTTTCTCAAATCTACCAAAATTTTGTGGATTCTACTAGATTAATGTTTAATTTAGATGTTTCAAGTGTTACATTGCATAATTGGGTTTTTTTCACTATTTTTAGTTTTTCTCCCAAAAGTGCAGTTCAGGTTGATTTACCCTGTCCTCAGTCATAAGGAAAACAACAAGATCTCCATCAATATTGACCCACCTTAGGGTTGAAAGTCAATCTTGCCCTAGGGGATCTCTTTTTCCTAATGAAAGGAGGGAAAGTGTAGGTGCATACCCCCATTCAAAATCCATCACCAACATTTTCCCCTTGTTTCACCAACCTAGCAACAATAAAAGAAGACCCAACCTCTTGGTGGACAAAGTATATTTCCCTTTTTGGCGTCTGAGGTCTTCCAAGTCATAAGTGCTCATAATATCTTCTAGATCTTCCCTATCCCTATTGTGGACTAGAAGAGCCCCTCTCTTTTAGTTTTGATTTAGAACTAGTTTGTGGTCGCCTTCAAGGACCCAATTTATTAGAAAATTCTTATTGATATCTCTATTGATGGAGGGTCAACAAGCTCTCTTTTACATAAGATGATTGGGAGAGTAAACATTGGTTATGGTGAACACACAAATTAAAGTTTTTCATGAAGAGTAGTTTTGATCCAATTATCATTCAAAAGGAAGTCTTTAAGAGAAAAATTGTGGGACCAAGGAATAGTCATACTTCCACTTAAAGGTCACACTCTTTTAGTAACTAGGGAAGCATAAACACCCATTTTCTTGCTTAAAATCCTACTTTTCTCTCTCCTACATGAAAAACCCTAATCTACCCAAATGGTTACTAATTATTGGTTAATGCTTGATAAATAAGAATCTAGTGGGAAATGAATTGAAGATCACCTAAGACTACTTAAAGAGCACATAGACACATATAAGTAACAACCACACACTAAACACCTCCATGGATGAACCTCTATTATTATAGCAATACACACCCATCCTTACACTTAGGGCTCAACACACATTAAGGAATTTGTAATACACCTTATTGAACTAGCTTAAGGATTTGATTAAGGTAAATCCCTAAATGTGCTACAAGCACTAATTTGCCCCAAAACAACCATTTTAGTGTAGGTACAAGTGCACAAAATTGTAGAGGATGCCATCAGTCATACAATACATTAGTGCACTAGACAGACAATAGTATAGTAGTAAAACATAATAGCACACTGATCAAACACTAGCATAGCCATTCACACAAGATCATGCTTGATAATACATCATCGTCCATAGTCTCGTCTTAGTTGATGTAAAGGCAAAATACAAAAAGTAGATCCTAAATCCAACATTATAGATCCCCTTCCCAATCCCCTTCATCTCACATAGTTGTTATAAACATTGAATCTGACATACTTCTTTCACCTTCTTATTTTTTTGTAACGTTTACTTTAAATCTACAACCACAAATTTATAGTCATATTACAAATTTAACAAAGGAATACATAATACCAAAAAAATGATAACTAAATTTATCGCATTATTTAAACATTCCTTCAATCCTTTTCATCTATGTTTAAGTGTTTTACTTTTCCACACCTTTTCCATTACATTTAATTGTTGTCAAGTTGATTATAGAATAATGTTTATTTGACAGAACGTGAAGAGACGAACGATACATGTTTATGACTATTCACTCTACTCAAACATCATTTGTTTTTTTTGTAAAAATTATTGACAATTTCATATCCCTTTCGCACAAAAAAAATGATAAATAATTATCTTATTTTATTAAGATCAACCAGTCAAATGGATTGTGGTCCTTTAGCTACCAAAGAAACCTATTGTTTCCCAAACTTTAGTTCAAATAATTGTCGACATGATTGAAAGAAGGTTTGTTGATGAAGTGACAAGGGAAGTCACTTTCAAACCCTAGTGCCCTGGTAAAGGCTTAAATAGATTATATGGCCACTAGGGAATAGGATATTTGTTGGCGCTCAACGGGACCCACATACATAAAAAGATATATAGTCAAATTTAATATTTTTCTCCATATTGTGGGCGCATTAACGATAGACAAGAATTGCTGCCGTGGATGATGATGGTATCCCAAATTTAATAATTTTCTCCATTTTGTCGCTTAATTAACAAACAAACAAAAACTTATCAATTTGTTTATTTTATTCACAATTCTTGTATTGTAATGGGAAAAATCTATATTTTTCTAGATACATTTTTTTCTGTTTATTTTTTCAATAGAATATTTTTAGTGTAATGATTAGTGTTAAATGATTTATTTTAGTATAAAAGTCAGTAAATAATTTACATTCAATTTGATTCTATTTGTAGACATCTTTAAAGATCAAAATTGATTTTTAACTCATTCATTCTTGTATTTTGATTAAATCTATGGATGCATAATTGATCCAAATTAGTATTGTAAATACATAAATGATAGTATGAGTTCGAAAATTAAAATTAAAATTTAGGACCTCAACAACTCTTTTCAATTAGTTGTTATGATCTAATTAAGACACAAAAATATGTTAATTTGTGTGTTAAGATATTGTGTTTAACGACAATCTATAATTCATTTCAAATAATTTGGAAGAATCCAAGAGGTCATTCATACTATGTCATCATACATTAGAACATAAATAGAAGATTAACATTACATCATCAATTTATATAAGTATCTTAGGCATAACTTTTGCTTGTTATCTTTGATCATTTGTATTAAAGGAGAATATTCATTACCTAGTAAACTCTTAAGGGTGTATATCAACATGCCCTTTGTAGACATAGGTTGTTTCTTGTCTTTCATCATTTGTACTAGAGGAGAACATCAATTGCCTAGCAAACTCTTAAGGGTGTATATCAACAATACCCTTTGTAGACATAAGTTGACCAAATTCATGATGATAACTTTTACTTGGGTCATTCTCAAATTTAGGGTTCACATTTCCACTAACAAACTTGATTTGGTTCATTTCCACGCATGCAATCTTATCCAAATTTAGTTAATGCTCTAGTTCAAATTTTGTTGTTTTGCTTCCAACACATCTATGAATAAGTGATTCTCAATTATGATTCAAAAGTTATAATTAAGATAGTTGATAACTATTTTTTAGCTGCCATAATTAATTAAGTACTGTCACCTTTTTAAAATAAAATAAAAATTAGTTTTCTAAATTTGTCATATGATCTATTACAACTCTAAAGTAGGTTAATTGGATTATATTACTTACCATATTCATAAAGCTTAATTGTAGTCAAATAATTCATCTTATTTCTTTATGTTAACTAAACTTGATATGAATCAAACATAATCTTCTACCCATTGTTGCTTGTCATTAGTTTATTTTATTCACAATCCTTTATTTCTATTTTTATTTTATTTTATATTTTGTAGCATATAATACTTTCCTATCTATGTAGGAGTTTATGGTGAACTCCTTAAACACCCTAGGATCACCTACAAGACAAAATAACTTCCAGAAGAGAGAAATGACAAAAATATCATGCTATCATTAAGGATGCAAGAATGCCAAACTAAATACGACAAAGTACATATGATGCCTTGTTTGTATAGGCAAGGAGAGAGATAGGATTACACAAGATCATGACAAGTGTCTTAATCCTATCACATGAAACAAGCAAGTCATAACAACCTCAATACAAATATTAAATGCATGAGAGAATTATTAAATGCCTAGATAACTAAAAGTAAATAATGAGACATAGCCCCATTATAACTAACTTCTAGAAATGACAAGCAGGAAACTTAACTCCTAAGTAAACTTATAATAATGTGAATAGGTCCTCACTAATAACTAGTTAGGAAATAATCCCACTCACACCAACAATCTATCCTTCTTGATATATTTACATAAGGAAGTACACCCTCAAGTAATTTAGGATTTAATAAAATGATACAATAAATAATAATAATCAAATCCTAAATTAATATTAAGCTTTAAATGATAAATAATAATAGGTTAGGAAAGTGCTTAGCTCTTTCGTCAAAGCAGGGTTGTTGATATAGAAGATTTAGCCATGTAATGTACTTACGATTAGATTTGATATTTTGAAATTGTACTTACACTCGTCATATTTTTGTATGGAGTGCATCATAAAGTAATTTAGAATTATTATATAGAATGATAAAATAAATAAATCAAACCTTAAATCAATAGTAATCTTTAAATAATAAATAATAATAGACTAGGAAAGTGTTTAGCTCTTTCATGAAAATAGAGTTGTTGATGTAGAAGATTTAGTCATATAATATATTTAACAATCAAATTTAATAATTTAAAATTATATTTACACTAACCAAAACTATCTTTCATTTGAACATTTTTCCAAAAAAATTCAAATTAAATGACAAAATATTCAATCTTGTAATAGATTTAAAATTTAAAATGACTACCGAGTACCCACCCTCCATCTAAATAATGAAGATTATTAAAATTTAAATCTTTTTTAATGAAGAAATATATATTTTTTTAATGAAGAAATATATCATCATAAGGCACGTCGTATATTCTTGTCTTTAAGTTGGACACTTAGCTTTCATGGGGATCCCACGTTTTGTGCTGATTATTGACGTGGGAGGGAAAAGCTGACGTGGATATTAATGATGTCAGCTAAACAAGGGGATAAAGACTGGGAAATAAATTGACATTGATTCTAAATCACCATCAAGAAGCGTATATAATGTTCATTGTGTTTTTTTAAGTTTGTGTGGCTGTTTTTTAATTGTGGGGTCATATATTTATATTGTTTTGGATTGATTTTGAGATATGATTTCATATTATACATGTATTTTTAAAAGATTTTAGTGTATCTTTTATCTTTTGGTTTTAATATATAGTCTTTTCATTTAAAAAAGGAAGCTTCGTTGTAACACGAGTAGGGATTCATAATGTTTCTAGATTCCATAACAAAATTGACAGATATAAAGAAATGCGTTGTCAAAGAGTGAAAGTAAATTAAAGAGAGTTATTTCAAAACTTTCTCTTTTCTTTTTGTTATTGGGTTGGGGTTTTCTAGTTGTAAAGAAATAAAATAACTTACATAAATTATCTAGGGCAATTAAATAAATGCAACTAGTTAGTAAACAATTAATTTAGATAATAGGGTTGAGATTTATTATTGAAATAAATGCATGAAAATTAAATAAAAGAACTAAGTGTGCTTAGCTTTAGGATCGATGATATAAAAAAATGTTGATGTTGTTATAGATCAATTCACCACTACTAGAGAATTAGTTCTTTCTATTTGATATGCTCCTCATAATCCATACCATCTTAGAAAACTCTGAAGATTGATTTTGAAGCCTACTCATTTTTTTTTTTAATAAAAGAGGGTAAAAACTTTATTAAATCAGAACAGCATTACAAAGTCAGAAGAAAGAAGCCACAAGGGGCCCAACAAAACAAGAATTAATTCACACCCAAGAAGCATCTCATATCCTCCGCAACCCACTCCTCAAGATCAGGGGCCATGTCATTAGGAAGATTGCCCCAACCATCCACATACCAAGAATCTGTCTTCTCCGACGCCCATCTAGCCAAACCATCAGCCACCCTATTCCACTCCCGCGGAATATGGCAAAACACAATGGACTCCAGAGAAGAGCACATAGAAATAATCTGCTTGACAACCACAACAAGCTGCCAATTCATATCCTCCAACTACCGCTTATTCAACATATCAATAACCACCTGAGAATCAGACTCACAAACAATCCGCTGCCACCCAAGGCGAACCGCCCGCTCAATCGCCATAAGGATAGCACTAGCCTCCATAAGATTATTGGTATGCAAACCACGATACATGGAAAAGAAAAACACCACCACTCCCAAGCTGTCTCTACCAATACCACCAACTCCTGCATGCCCAGGATTACCCCTAGAAGACCCATCCGTATTGATTTTTAGCTCCCCAAGAGCAGGTGGACACCAGGAGCCATCACGAACCACCCTCTCACGCCCACATCTACGATGCACACTGCCCAAATTTCTCCTATCCCCAGCAACAAGACCCAGGGAATTAACAACACCCAAGTCCCCAGGATCAACTGGCACCGACAAATCACACTTTGCAAACAAAGACTCCTGCAAAGCCCCAAGAATCCGCCTCCAAAGTTGCTCAAAGACCAATTTTTTATCCAAGAAAATCCGTCTGTTGCGCTCCAACCAGAGATGCCAAACAATCAAACTAGGACCAATGCTCCAAGCAATTTTTAGAAAAGAGGTTTTGGCAGGGGATGATCCCTGTCTCCTCCAAAAATCATCCAAGGCAGAGACATGGCAACACGGTAAACTCCAGAGATTCCACCAGTGATGCCAGATATTCTTAGCAAAGGAACACTGAAAAAAGAGATGTGAGAGGCATTCTTCATGCTGACCACACAAAACACACATGGAAGGGCCCTGGAACCCCCGTTTCCAAAGATTGTCCCAAGTAAGACACTTACCTTGGACAACAAGCCAAGAGAAAAAATTACACTTAGGCCAAGCAAATTTATTCCAAACATGCTTCCACCAAGGAACCTCAGAGCTCCCAAAGGCCTGTTTATCCAAAACCTGATAACCAGAGGCAACCGAAAATTTACCTCGCAAATCAGGACCCCAAGCAAGAACATCCCTCTCAAGAAGAGAGTTGCAGGTGCGATCTACAAGAATTTTAGCAAGCATTTGACGATCCTCCAAAGCCCCACCAGGAGGCCAATCCTGAGGATCCTTCCACCTGGATATAGTAATCTGACTCAAGGAATGTTGAGTTTTGAAGTCCGCCACATGACACCAACTCGCCTCCTCAAAAATCTGGCACAAGTCCTGAAGTTGGGGATGAGAAGACAAAATAGAGGGATGACCATCCCAAGAGTCATGCCAGAAGAGAGCTTCCTGACCCCCATTACAAATCCAAAAAAGGCCCTGTTTCACAAGCTTGGCACCCCGTTTGAGGGTACTCCAGATCATAGAACCTTTCCCCTCCAGACTGAATCTTACAACCTCCGTGCTTTCCACCGCACCCAAATATTTGAGGGTAAGAATTTTAGCCCACCACATATGCTGTTGAGAACACCAACGCCAATACAGCTTAGCAGCCAAGGCCTGCCCATTCAAATCAGTTCGTCGTAAACCAAGACCCCCTTCATGCTTCGGCCTACAAACAACATCCCATTTCACCAAGCTCCACTTTCTATGAAGGAGATTACCAAACCACAGGAATTGACGAGACAGACTCTCGAAATCTTGGATAAAACTTGAAGGAGCAGAAAGAACAAAGCACTTATAAAGAGGGAGAGCCTGGATCACGGACATAAGAAGAGTCACTCTACCAGTTGAGGAAAGCCACCTACAAGTCCAATCGCTGACCAAACTTTGAAACTTGTCAAGGGTCTCTTGCCAAAACCTTTTTGGGAGAGAATGAATGGCAAGAGGGATTCCAAGATAGAGAAAAGGAAGTGAACTGATCTGGAAACGAAGAATACCTGCTAATCTCCTTTGGATACTCTTAGGAGTATGAAAGAAGTAAATGAGAGACTTACCCTCATTAATGTGCTGCCCAGAGGCCGCCAAGTAGCTATCCAAAACATTGCGCCAGTTCAAAGCCTCCTCAACCCTTGCCCTACCCATCAAGGCAGTATCATCAACAAACTGAAGATGAGTCTGAGGAGGAAGATCATTTCCCCAATTCCAACCCTGAATCAAGCCACTTGCAACCTGAGCACGAATAAGCCTTCCCAGTCCCTCCGCAAGAAGGATGAATAAGTAGGGCGACAAAGGATCTCCTTGTCTGAGGCCTCTAGAAGCACCAAACAACTCAGTGGGCTCACCATTGAGAAGCACTGAGAAGGAGGAAGAAGTAACACAACTCCTAACCCAATCAATCCAATCACTAGCAAAGCCAAAAGCTCCAAGAATCTTGAATAGAAAGCTCCATTTAACGCGATCATATGCTTTTGCCATGTCCAACTTGATAAACATAGATTTTTCTTTTGAGGATTCCATAGAATGGATGGTCTCTGCTGCAATCACAACACCATCCATGATCTGTCTGCCAGCAACAAAGCCCCCCTGCTCCTCAGATATTAACCCACCAAGCCAAGGTTTCAGCCTTTCAGCAATCAACTTAGTAATAATCTTATAAACAACATTACATAATGCAATAGGCCGAAAAAGATCCAAAGAATTAGCCCCCTCCTTCTTTGGAATGAGAGCTAAAAAAGTTGCATTCAAAGACTTCAACATTTGTTTATTCATGAAAGATTCCTTAACAACCTCTAAGAGGTCCAACTTAACCACCTCCCAAAACTCCTGAAAAAACTCAATAGGGAATCCATCAGGCCCCGGAGCTTTACCTTTCTTCATATGAAACACAATGTTCTCAAGCTCCAACAGGGTAATAGGAGAAAGCAGTGATTCATTCATTTCATTAGACACTAGCTGTGGGATACAATTCAAAATCCTTGTTTCAGCCTCCTCAGCTGGAGGCGAATCTTCAGAAAATAACGAAGAGAAATATCTTATGCATTCGACAGAGATAGAAGTAGAAGAGGACAAAATTTCCCCATTAGACAACACAAGAGAAGAAATAACATTACCTTGCCTTCGGTCTTTAACTGAGTTGTGGAAAAAAGAAGTATTCCTATCACCAGCCTGAAGCCATTCAATACGAGACTTTTGTTTCCAAAAAATTTCTTCTCTTAACTCCCATTCCTCTACTGCTTTTGTTGCAGCAATCTCTGACAAACTCAACTCTTCAGTTAGGCCTTGATCACGAATCTGCCTGGTGATTAAGTCCAAATTATCCTGAGCCTTTTGTTTTTCATGAAACAAATTACCAAAATGTTGCCTATTCCATCTTTTCAACTTGTATTTGACGTACTGTAACCTCTTTGAGAATGAATACATAGCAGTGCCATAAGCTGGCTTCCCAAGATCCCACCAGCCAGAAATCATATCATGAAGAGACTCATCCCGGAGCCACATAAGTTGGAACTTGAAAGTCTGTCTAACACATCGTTGAGGCACAACAACCACAAGCTTAATAGGCCAATGGTCAGAGCCATGACAATCCAATATTTCAGAACTAATCATCCACCTATCCCCCATCCAAAAACTAGACACCAAAAATCTATCTAGTCTTTCAGAGATAGCAGCATCTCCAATTCTCCTATTATTCCATGTGAAGACTCCATTAGTTGGTTTGACATCAACTAACCTCAAAAGAGCCATATTATCCTGCAAGAGCCTAGAGGAAGGCTCCAAATGAGCACTACCTCGTCTCTTCTCTTCTAAAGAAATGACAGCATTAAAATCACCAGCCAGGATCCAAGGCAGGTAAGGATCCAAAAAGCTCACATGTCTAACATGATCCCACAGTTGTGCTTTACCTTGGAAATCAGTTAGAGCATAAATATTAGAGAGCATAACTTTCTCCCTTGACTCTAAATGAGAAGCAACACATGAAATCAAGCTCTTACAGGAGATCCACCAAAGAGGACTAACCTTTCGGGGATCCCAGAAACAAGCCACTCCACCAGAATTACCAGAAGCACCCACACCTTGACATTGGCCACGACCCCAAATCTTAGGAGCCACACTTAACAAACTATCCACTGATAACTTAGTTTCCTGCAAGAAAATCACATCCGGAGAATGAATGCGAATCAAATCTCGAATAGCCTTTTGTCGAGGGATGCTATTCATACCCCTCACATTCCAAGAAAGAACTATCATCGTTGGGGTTGGGAAAAGTGAGCATCAATAGTCTTCACCGAACCAACCTCAACCAATGTCTCACCAGCAAGCTTCACCTTTTCTTGGTCCTTTTTGCGGCCAACCTTCACTGATTTCTCTGGAATCCCTTTCTTAAAATATTTTTGTTGCACACCCAAGATAGAAGAAGAAGGTTTAAGCTTACCTAAATCAGGGCTATCCCGAGCCTCCGAGTAGACCTTACCAGCACCAGAGGGGCCACCAGAATCACCAACCACCCCATCCCCCTCACCCATAGCTAGGGCGGAAGGAGCTAGACCGAGCCCCATCAGAGGATCCTGGGCACCAAGCTGATCCACACCAGGGACCACCAAAGGCTGTACCTCAACCGACTCTTTAGAACCACAACCATCCGCCATTTGCATGTCAGCTGTAAACCCTTCCTCCTGAACTAACCCATCCAAAGCCTCAAATTTATTGAAAGTTTCCCCATCCTGTCTATCTTGAAAAGGCCTCTTTTGGCCTCGACCTCGATTGCGAGGTTTAATAGGAACAAAACCTTCTTTATCCATGTCCAAACCCTGCTCTGGAACCTTACCCTTTTCCACCCTCGTATTAGGTTGGGTATCTGCATTAATTTTACCTCCTGTACTAAAAGCCCGAGGACACCTCCGCAACAGGTGTCCATATTCATGACATAGCCGACACCGAAAAGGCAACATTTCATAATCCAATGGCTGGGTCCAGGAATTAGAGCCAACAGTCAAATCAATAGAATCAGGCAGAGGCTGACTTAGATCAATCTCGACACAAACCCTCGCATAAGTAAAGATTCTCTTATCCAAAGTATGTTGAGAGGGACCAATAGGCTTACCCAGTAATAAAGCAATCGATTGTAAAATATCAGTTCTCCAACATTCAAGTGGCAGTCGAGGAAGGCGGACCCAAACTGGGACCCTCGAAGGCAGCTCTTCTGCCGAATTAAAGCCTGCATGCCATGGTTTTATGAAAAGACCTACTTGGTTATAAAAATAAGGCCCCCCTTCAAATGCCTTATTGCGATATGAAATGCACGAGAAGTCAACCAGAAAGAAATTATTTGCAGCCAACAAGACATCAAAGTCACCCTCCGGAGACCATGTCTTGCGGATCCAAGTGACCAAGAAAGAGAGCGAAACCTTCAACCCCATAAACTTACAAATCAAAACATGATTACTGTAGTACTCCAGATCCTCAGCTACTGCCTCCGATTGAATCACCAACACAGGACGAACTTGCGCCCTCTCCAAACATCCATTTACCTTATGCATTTTAAAGGTATTCGATTTTGTCCTACCCTCTCCAAAGGAAGCCCCATCACCAGTCTCCGTCATAGCATCATCTCCCCTCACCTCACCAGTCGATGCATTCAATGCCATTGAAACCACCCACCAAAGCACCAGACAAAACCCCAAACCAATACTAGCCCACCGCAATTTACATGCAAGAGAAAAAACCCCAAGGAACACCACCCAGCACAGGGAAGCAAATAGAGCTACACCCAGCCAGCAAAGGAGGTAGAAAACGCAGGCCAAGAGCCACACCACACCTGAATCACGCGCCCAACAGTCAACACCAAGCAGCTCCGAAGTAAACCAGTGCACAGACAAAAGGAAAGCAGAAAATGGCCACCCCTGGCCTCAACCCGCACCACACCAAAACCCGTCCCCCTCACAGGTGCCTGGAAAACAAACAGAAGAAGCTAGGGCACGAGTGCCCTAGCTCGCCCGCAGCAGGCTCCCAAAAACGCCTTCATGCTCCAGTCGATCACTATTATATTTAACTCTTGAAGCCTACTCGTTGATCCCAAAAAGGTTGAACCAAATTTTACATGCGAAATTGATCTGAACCATATAGGATTGATTTGATAGAAAGTTTGCTCGAAGCTCATATGTTCTAATAAATATCTCAATTTGTCAAGTTAGTGTATGGATACACCATTGAGGAGCTTGTTGACTTGATAGCTGAATAGGTTCATGTAGATCAAACCCCTTAATGGATTGAATTAATGACAATGAGAAAGATTGAAAATATTATTCATAGACACACAGATGTCGTATATGACAATGATGTAAATTAGGTTCCTTTATTGCACTTAGAATTGAAGTGTACTTGAATTATTCTCTTGTTTGCAAATTTCTTTCTTCCATCCCTCTAGCACGTGTTTAAGTACATAATGAATGATTTAATATAACAACATAGCAACATGTTGCATGAGACATGTATTAAGTTGGCTCATAACAACTAGAAAAAAGAGTTGGGAAGTTTAAATTTGAGTCTAATGTCTTGGGATTCAATGATCATTTCCACATTGCTCATTAAATTGAAGTGAATCAATCTTGCACCACTTCATAATAAACTAAAGGAATAATTTTTTGATCTTAAAATATATAAAAATTGGTGTGAGTGAGTGAAATAGGGATGAAGTAGCCGTAATGCCTCGTCTTGTAACCTAAAGAATGTAGCATTAACTATGATAGTGTAATAATTTTTTTTTTAAAGTGTAAACATAAACTTTACTAATTGCAAACATTCCCTAAGAAACGCGATGACACACTACTTGAAAATCCCATAGATGATAAAAGTATTTAACATGACACACATTTAATTCACATAAACTTAAGAGCATACATTGAATAACATTTAAATTACTTCATTAAAGATATATAGAACAAATAAGATCCTTTCTTACATTGCATTTGAAATAACATTTACAATACTCATTTTCCAAATGAGGTAGGTCATATAAAATTACAATTACATATTACAAAAGTTCACCTCGTTAACAATAGAGGAGTGATACATATATAAAGTTTCCACGGATACAAATAAGAAAGTATATTTTCGCTCACGAGCTCTCCATCCAAGAAGTACTCGTTGCCACAAATAAGAATTGGGGACCCAACGGAGTAAGGTGCACGTTCCACCCAACCATGTGGTACCCGTAGGTCCACCCCCCGTGCTAGGAGATAGTAAAAAGGTTCCCTAGAAATAACCTACAAACCCTAGACACAAGTAAAACCATAGACAAAACTATACAAGTACAAACTTAACTTATTGGTTACATTGCTTCCAGAACACAATGATCAAATATACTAAGTTCACAAGAATACTGTTATTATAGGTGGAGTGTCATCAAAATGTTGCATTGGTTACCCTGGTGTTTCTTCCTAGGTTCTGGCCCCCATCTTGGGTTACCCTGGTAACCTCTTACGAAACCCGGCCCCACATGCAATTTGTTGCGGAATCGATTATATTTTAAAATAACAAGATATCTACTTTTCCATTCCAAGCCTTCTCGACGCATCCACAAGTCTAAACTAGCCCTTGAGTCCATGAGTGAGGCTTATTAATCTAGTTAAAGGTTTTAGACTACCTAAAGTGTTGATTTAATTTTCACTGATTAACTAACTCTGCATGAGTTACCCTAGCACCACTTTGTGTGTCGGCCCTTATAAAGAGCCACTCCCCTAATAATAACTCAAGGAATCTAAGTCCACTAACTAAGGTAGACAAAGTGCACATAAACTAGCATCAAATACCAATCATATAACAATGTACATCACAACCTGTTCATAGAACCAGGTGTCTAAAAACCAAACAGAATCATGTGCACTACCCTAGTTTATTCAAAATATGAAACCATAAAGGATATAACTCCCTCAAAAAGAAACTATGTCTGGAAGACTTGAAATCTCATATAACCCCAATTTGCCCAACAAAGATATAAAACAACTTGAAACAAATCACGCAAAAATAAGATTCTAATATTAGGATTTACTAAATCCAATCAAATCAGTAACTTAAAGCATGGAAATTAATCAACTTGTTTATAGTTCTTTTCTCAAACAATAAAAGAAATTGAAACAATTAATCTAATTCTGATTTTCTCAATTTCACATAAAAATAAATATCAATTTTCTTTTTCAATCTTATTATTTTAATAACAGTTGATCTCATACTTAACATGCATTTTAATTAAAAGAAAATCTTATTTTAATACTAAAATTATTTTTCTAAAATTATATAAATATATATAAATATAGATATATAAATATATATATATATATATATATACAAATTAATATATACATATATTTATATATATGATATATATATATACATTTATAATCTAAACCTAAAATCCAAATTTCATTTAATAAAAGAATACCTAAATTTTTAAAAGAAAATACATAGTGAAGAAAACTTTTAAGACTGTGTAAACACAACCACGGGCTGCCTTCACAACCCACCCATACAGGGTAACGGCTGTGTTAGCAGCCGTGCGCTGCCTGTAAGGGCAGTGCCGACTATCTCCACAGTCGTCGCCCCTTATGGGGCGACTGTGGGGGTAACCCCTGCAGCCCAATACTCAATATATATTTTAATTTTTAAAAAAATAATAATTCTCTAAAATCCGAAACCCTGCAATTTAAATCGCGTATGGATTTTCAATTTAAAGAATATAAAATTTTCACAGAGCATTTTCACAATGAAATTACATATATATATATATTTGTATAAGTATATGTATATATATTATTTATATACATATATATATATTTAATCAACAAATAAGAATATAATAATTAGACAAATATTTTGAGAGAGGGTTTTCTAAAGAAAATCGAGAAACTTATCAATTTACACAAATTTAACAGAGATTTTCAATTTAATAACAAAGGGTTTCATTTTCAACCCAGATTCTCAAAATCTTTTCTACAAGAAATATTTAACAAAGTTAATGGCAGAGGTTTCCATTTCCTCAATTTAATCTACAAAGACATCTTCTGTTTTTTTTTTAAAATCTTCTATTATTTAACAATAACCTTCAGGGTTGCTCTCTAATTTCACTTATAAAATCTTATTTTGAAATTTAACACAGAAAGGTAACAAATTTTCTACAAAATATTTTACTGAGAAGAACAAAAGCTTCAATCACAACAATTTCCTCAGGCAATCTTTTAATTTTACAAAACTAAATAAATAAACTGTAAAGAACTTGTTTTTCTGTAGCTTGAAAAATTGATTGTTGAAGAAAAGCTTTGCCTGCTGCGTGCAATGTTCCAAAGCCCTTTCAAATCACCACCTTCGAGAAGAATGCAAATACTGAACAAATATGTACTCGAGAACTTCTTCCAATAATTTTAAATCAAAACTCAATAAAATCACAATATTTTCCAACAGTTCTCTATTCTTTCTCATTTCCCGTGAAGTGTTTTCTTGTTTTCCCCAAATCTGGTAATATTTTCTCCAAGAAAATCCTCAACAAGAAGATTGTAGTAAATTCAACTAACACACATGGCAATTTCAAGAAAATATCTACTAACCACTCACGAATATTTTCTTCCCACCATTATCAAGAATACATTTTATTTTAAAGAATTAAAGAATTCAAATTAATTTCTTTTTTTTATTTCATATTTAAAATTCCATTTCTCACAAAGCATTTAATATATATTTAATCTATTCTCCCAATAAAAGTAAATTTAATTAATTAATTTATTTATTTAATAAAATAACTTTAATCACAATGATTAAATTATTGAACCAAATAAACTAATTTAATTAATTAAATAAAATATAAAGCTTTTATCTACAATATTTAAAATTAATTTAAATAAACATTAAATTACAAGGAACATTAATCTAACCTTAAATTCACAAAATAAACCTTTCATAACAAATAACAAGGAAAACTTAGATGTGACAACCAAACACACCAGACCTAAACTGACGACATACTGTGACTGGGTTTAAGGCTAGACTAGGAAAAACCTCGTTACTACCTCCCAATCAACATTACCGTTGAGTTTGGACACGCTCAGACCTGTGAAACCAGGTGGAGTCGGTGTCAAATACCTACAATCCTATAATCAGACAAATAACATACATATATATAATCCATGATTCAAACACACCGTGAGGAGAAGATTGCAAAAATCATAGGGCACTCGCAAGTGAGTGATGCAACTCCGTTCTCCTCACCAATACAATATCACAACAAACTGACAAGAAAAATAACAATTAATCTACCATAAGCATATATATAGCAATAACATTTGAAGTAAACATCTATACTAACATAAAGCATGTCCGAAATAATTACCACCATACAATGTATCATCACATCACAAAATTAATCCACCATCACTCTAATGTCAGCGATCAATACATCAAAACAAAGTCACAGGGTCTATCAAAGTGAAAACATGCTAACAAAAAACATAAGCAAAATGGAGGGGTACTACATCCTCCCCCCTTAGGATAAGGCTTACTCCAGGAAGCCTACAAACAGAAAACAGATAACACACACAACTAGAATACGTTCTCCCAAGAAATAAAAGACTCACCACTAGGATCCCACTGGATTAGTACCCGGTCAACGTCTTGACCCCTGAGGATCAACTCCTGACGTTGAAGGACGTGCATGGTTTCCAAAGAACGATGCCAATCCTCCACCAGAAACCTCTCCAACTGCACCCTGGTGCTCGAACTGGTGGTTATCCACCGCAGTAAACACCCTATGCAACTTGCCTACATCTCCTACTGTCGACTCAGAAGATGCCAGTCTCTGACTAAACCCATAAGTACCCTTCTGAGGACACTGATGAGCAATGTGACCCTGTTGGCCACAAGTAAAACATTCTATACTCCTTCTGAATCCTCTATCACCTAGAGGAACACTAGACCGTGGAAAACTACCTCCACTAACTACAGACTAAGAACTCTGAGCAGGCTGATCAAAACGATCACGTTGAACTTGCTGCCAACTCTGATCTCTCTCATTCTAAAACCAACCACCACCATGTTAAGACTGAAAACTATTACCCTGCTGAGGCTATGAATTACTTTTCTTCTGAGGAGTACGTTGTTGCTGCTGCTGTCCACCCTTAGCAGGTGTCTTTTGGTTCCTAGAGGAACCTCATGTCTGTATCTGACCACCTCATGGACCAAAACCTGCTATAGGTGCACTACCTATCTAGACACCTATATGTCCACCCAATGCTAAAGTCAAATTCTCTTCCACATACGTGCTTTCTCAACTGCAACCTCCATAGTCTTCGGTTCGAAGACTCTAACTCCTCCACTAATGCGGGCGTTCAGACCCCTGATAAAATGTTGTACCAACATCGCCTCGTCATCTCCAATTCCTACATATTGTTTGAGTTCATAAAATCTACGTTCATACTGCTCAATAGATAGAGCCATTTGATGCAAATCGTGAAACTCATCAGCTTGTCGTTGCCTCCAATGCTCAGATAAGAAACGTGCCCTAAACCTTTCCAAGAACATCTCCCAAGAAACTGACCCAATCTCTAAATGGAGCTTCTGCTCCTCCAAACACCACCAAGTAGAGGCAAAACCTCTTAGATGCATGATGGCGCATCTAGCTCGGGTATTGCTACCATATGAGTGCATAGAAAAACATCTACCCAAGTCTAATAACCAGGTCTCTGCCTCTAGACCACCACTTGTGCCATCAAATGTAGGAGGGTGTGCCCTCAACAAATCCCTCATATGTCCTACAACTATGGCATCCTGCTCTGCAGTACTAACAATCCTCCTAGGAGATCTATCAGGTTCCCTAACCACCTCCTAATCAACTTCCTGCCTCGGACCAAGTCTGGCAAGTACCTCTTCTAATAGGGGATGCAACTGAGCTCCCTTAACCTCTGGTTGAATTGGAATCTGTTCCTCATTTGTTTGTTCCAACTAAGGACCCAACTGTTTGGCATGTTCGCTCTCATGGGAGCTCTGAGGGGGAGTAACCTAAGGGTTCAGCCCACGGCCTCCACCTTGACCTCTACCACAACCTCTAGTACGACGCCTAAGCATGATCCTACACAAAAACAAAAACGAGTCTTAGGTACAAAACAAACAAGGCTAACAAAATCCAATACTACCTAGTCTAACATCTAGGTCAACCTAATGGGCTCACAATTACCTAGAGTGTCCAGTATTAGAACCTTTGCTCTAATACCAATCTGTAATGCCTCGTCTTGTAACCTAAAGAATGTAGCATTAACTATGATAGTGTAATAATTTTTTTTTGTTAAAGTGTAAACATAAACTTTACTAATTGCAAACATTCCCTAAGAAACGCGACGACACACTACTTGAAAATCCCATAGATGATAAAAGTATTTAACATGACACACATTTAATTCACATAAACTTAAGAGCATATATTGAATAACATTTAAATTACTTCATTAAAGATATATAGAACACATAAGATCCTTTCTTACATTGCATTTGAAATAACATTTACAATACTCATTTTCCAAATGAGGTAGGTCATATAAAATTACAATTACATATTACAAAAGTTCACCTCGTTAACAATAGAGGATATATAAAGTTTCCAATGATACAAATAAGAAAGTACATTTTCGCTCACGAGCTCTCCATCCAAGAAGTACTTGTTGCCACAAACAAGAACTGGGGACCCAACGGAGTAAGGTGCACGTTCCACCCAAGGTCCACCCCCCGTGCTAGGAGATAGTAAAAAGATTCCCTAGAAATAACCTACAAACCCTAGACACAAGTAAAACCATAGACAAAACTATACAAGTACAAACTTAACTTATTGGTTACATTGCTTCCAGAACACAATGATCAAATATACTAAGTTCACAAGAATACTGTTATTATAGGTGGAGTGTTATCAGAATGTTGCATTGGTTACCCTGGTGTTTCTTCCTAGGTTCCGGCCCCCATCTTGGGTTACCCTGGTAACCTCTTACAAAACCCGGCCCCACATGCAATCTGTTGTGGAATTGATTATCTTTTAAAATAACAAGATATCGAATTTTCCATTCCAGGCCTTCTCGACTCATCCCCAAGTCTGAACTAGCCCTTGAGTCCATGAGTGAGGCTTATTAATCTAGTTAAAGGTTTTAGACTACTTAAAGTGTTGATTTAATTTTCACTGATTAACTAACTCTACATGAGTTACCCTAGCACCACTTTGTGTGCCGACCCTCATAAAGAGCCACTCCCCTAATAATAACACAAGGAATCTAAGTCCACTAACTAAGGTAGACAAAGTGCACATAAACTAGCATCAAATACCAATCATATAACAATGTACATCACAACCTGTTCATAGAACCAGGTGTCTAAAAACCAAACAGAATCATGTGCACTACCCTAGTTTATTCAAAATATGAAACCATTAAGGATATAACTCCCTCAAAAAGAAATTATGTCTGGAAGACTTAAAATCTCATATAACCCCAATCTGCCCAACAAAAATATAAAACAACTTGAAACAAATCAGGCAAAAATAAGATTCTAATATTAGGATTTACTAAATCCAATCAAATCAGTAACTTAAAGCATGGAAACTAATCAACTTGTTTACAGTTCTTTTCTCAAACAATAAAAGAAATTGAAACAATTAATCTAATTCTGATTTTTTCAATTTCACATAAAAATAAATATCAATTTTCTTTTTCAATCTTATTGTTTTAATAATAGTTGATCTCATACTTTACATGCATTTTAATTAAAAGAAAATCTTATTTTAATACTAAACTTATTTTTCTAAAATTATATAAATATATATAAATATATATATATACAAATTAATATATACATATATATATATATATATATATATGATATATATATATATATATGATATATATATATATATATACATTTATAATCTAAACTTAAAAATCCTAATTTCATTTAAAAAGAATACCTAAATTTTAAAAAAGAAAATACACATGAAGAAAGCTTTTAAGATCGTAAACACAACAGTCGCCTTCACGTTTCCACCCATACAAGGTAACGGCTGTGTTAGTAGTCATGCGCTGCCCGTAAGGGCAACGTTGGCTGCCTTCATAGCCGTCGCCCCTTATGGGGCGGTTGTGGGGGTAACTCCTGCAGCCCAATACTCAATATATATTTTAATTTTTAAAAAAATAATAATTCTCTAAAATTTGAAACCCTGCAATTTAAATCGTGTACGGATTTTCAATTTAAAGAATATAAAATTTTCACAGAGCATTTTCACAATGAAATTACATATATATATATATATATATATTTGTATAAGTATATGTATATATATTATTTATATACATATATATATATTTAATCAACAAATAAGAATATAATAATTAGACAAATATTCTGAGAAAGGGTTTTCTACAGAAAATTGAGAAACTTATCAATTTATACAAATTTAACAGAGATTTTCAATTTAATAACAAAGGGTTTCGTTTTCAACCCAGATTCTCAAAATCTTTTCTGCAAGAAATATTTAACAAAGTTAATGGTAGAGGTTTCCATTTCCTCAATTTAATCTACAAAGACATCTTCTATTTTTTTTTGAAAATCTTCTATTATTTAACAATAACCTTCAGGGTTGCTCTCTAATTTCACTTATAAAATCTTATTTTGAAATTTAACATAGAAAGGTAACAAATTTTCTACAAAATATTTTACCTAGAAGAATAAAAGCTTCAATCACAACAATTTCCTCAGGCAATCTTTTAATTTCACAAAACTAAATAAATAAACTGTAAAGAACCTATTTTTCTGTAGCTTGAAAAATTGATTGTTGAAGAAAAGCTTTGCCTGCTGCGTGCAATGTTCCAAAGCCCTTTCAAATCACCACCTTCGAGAAGAATGCAAATACTGAACAAATATGTACCTGAGAACTTCTTCCAGTAATTTTAAATCAAAACCCAATAAAATCACAATATTTTCCAACAGTTCTCTGTTCTTTCTCATTTCCCGTGAAGTGTTTTCTTGTTTTCCCCAAATCTGGTAATATTTTCTCCAAGAAAATCCTCAATAAGAAATTTGCAATAAATTCAACCAACACACATGGCAATTTCAAGAAAATATCTACTAACCACTCACGGATATTTTCTTCCCACCATTATCAAGAATATATTTTATTTTAAAGAATTAAAGAATTCAAAATTAATTTCTTTTTTTTAATTTCATATTTAAAATTCCATTTCTCACAAAGCATTTAATATATATTTAATCTATTCTCTCAATAAAAGTAAATTTAACTAATTAATCAATTTATTTAATAAAATAACTTTAATCACAATGATTAAATTATTGAACCAAATAAACTAATTTAATTAATTAAATAAAATATAAAGCTTTTATCTACAATATTTAAAATTAATTTAAATAAACATTAAATTACAAGGAACATTAATCTAACCTCAAATTCACAAAATAAACCTTTCACAACAAATAACAAGGAAAACTTAGACATGACAACCAAACACACCAGACCTAAACTGACGACATACTATGACTGGGTTTAAGGCTAGACTAGGAAAAACCTCGTTACTACCTCCCAATCAACATTACCGTTGAGTCTGGACACGCTCAGACCTGTGAAACCAGGTGGAGTCGGTGTCATATACCTGCAATCTTGCAATCAGACAAATAACATACATATATATAATCCATGATTCAAACACACCATGAGGAGAAGATTACGGAAATCACAGGGCACTCGCAAGCAAGTGATGCTACTCCGTTCTCCTCACCAATACAATATCACAACAAACTGACATGAAAAATAACAATTAATTTACCATAAGCATATATATAGCAATAACATCTGAAGTAAACATCTATACTAACATAAAGCATGTCAGAAATAATTACCACCATACAATGTATCATGACATCACAAAATTAATCCACCATCGCTCTAATGTCAGCGATCAATACATCAAAACAAAGTAGTAGGGTCTATCAAAGTGAAAACATGCTAACATAAAACATAAGCAAAATGGAGGGGTACTACAGTAGCTATGTACGGGGATTAGTGTGAATGGGGTTGAAATATAGATGGAGATCATAGATTGAGCCATGAGCCAAAACTAGCATAAGAATATTCCATTTGTTGATATTTTATTGCTTTAAGGAATTCCTATCAAGGTGGGAAAAAACTAAATGAGAAATGACATGGGTATGTAAATTTCACCATTGCATTTTGCCCCCACTTTGGTGTGTTTATGATTATAGTTCATGAACATACATTTCAAAGTATATGGACATTTTCAACCAGCATAAAATATATATTTAGACACTCATAAAGGATAATGTATCTCAAAAAAGAATAGAATTATTCTTTTTATGCTTTCTTTAGTATGAGCACACCATGGAAGCCTACAAAACTAGAAAAAATGTGCAATGGATAGTGTCTACCACACGATTAAAATGACCATGGACTACAAGTTGCTATACCTATATATGAAAATAATAAAAGAAGAGAAGGGGTAGGAAATTCCTCATGTTTAAAAAGATAAAAAGTTACACACTATAACAATGCAATAAAGGTATGTGTAATGTGGTCATGCGATAAAGGTCCATGTAATTGAACAATACATGATGAAATCCACATATGATATGATAAAAAATTGATCAAATATGGCAATTAGTCTTTGTCTAACATAAATGCCATCTAAAATATCAACCATGAAAAGTGCTAGTGATAATATATTCCCCTTCCAATTGGTTGCATCTAATGGATACAAGGAATTAGAGGAGAGAAAAAGGTACATGATAATGATAAAAAGATAAAAATGATAAAATAATTGAATATGATGTAATTATGTAAGAACATAAATCATAGTGAATTCATGGTGCCCCTATGGATGCCCTAATATTTAGCAATCAATAAGATGACTCTATAATCTAGATATGATCATGATAACATAAGATATAAGTGATGATAAGAAAGATAAAGATTTAATCATAAGACAAAGAAATGATAAGGATTGAAATATTTATCCATAGATGAAGCATTTATGTGTATTTTTTTTTAACATGATATTATAAGATAAGAATTAGGGACATTGCATGGGCATATGAGTAGTGTAAGATGTAACACTAGGTGCATGTAATGTGCAAGCATAGAAACATAACACATAAAAAAGAATTAATATATTCAAAATGCAAGAAAGATAAAGAGGCCCATAAAGAATTATATTAGTCATAAGAGTGAAAGGTTGCATAAGAAATAATAAGACATGAAAGGACATGTATAAGGATACAAAGCATAGAATAAAAGCAAGAAAAGTATAAGAAGAAAAATATTAAATATGAGGAAGATTCCCCCTAAGTGGAGAAAAAAAGAAAGAAAACATAATAGAGAAAGTGAAAAGAGTGAGAAAAACTTAAAAATCACAACATAAATAAAATAGAAGGTGAAATGAGAATAAAAAAAACACAATGGCCATGACATAAATAATATAGAATGTGAAATGAGAATAGGAAAAACACATCAATCATATCGTAGAAAAAAATGTTAAAGTGCAAGGACAAAATATGAAAGTAAAGTTAATATATTTGTAAGGAAAACAAATACTTTCTTTACTAAAGTTAGGTTTTATGAATATAAAAATCAATTAGCCTAATTTAGAGTTGTCACAAATCACATAACCCAATCTTGAAATCTAGAAATAAATAAAAATGAAACATTTAACTAATTTTAGCTGTCAATATATAGTCTTCCACTATTTCAATCATAACTTTTGAACTGTAACTCTAAATCACAACTTCTTATATGTATTGAAAGAAAAATGAAAAAATTGGATTGCGCTGATTTTATAATTTGATGGTTCAATTTCAAGAATCATGGGTTTGATCCTAGGTGCCAAATAGTTGATCTTCCACATAGATTTGATCTATGATACACAAACTTGAACTAATAAAGTGTTATCTTTTGAAACTTGTTTACTTGATCTCTAATCTATGGTAGAATATAAGGATGATATTTATTATAATTTGGAGAAAATATTTGAAGATAACATACACAAACATGTAGTTGGTCTACATGTAAGTGATATGGATTTGATTATTTGTACCTTTAGGAATCAATTTTTTCTAATGGTTGCTTCCTTGATGTTGCCTATGAATCAATGACACATATAAAGTCTTTACATACAAGGGCATAACAACATCTCATGCAAATGTGTGTTAGTTTCTTATTTAACAACTAATAGGAAGGTGTGGGAAAGTCATAATTTACATTTTAAAAATTAATTTGAGGTTTATTCCCATGTGCCATGAGATAAAAATATATCAACACAAAATAAACTTGGGTAGTAGAATGATAATCTTAAGGAATTGAGAGAATGTATTGAGGTGAGTGTGAATGGGGTGCAATAAATGAGGGGTGAATGGAAAATGCATGGTTCAAATGCGTGTAAATATAGATGGATTAGGAGTAGGGAATGAAACAAACTTATCACAAGATTGTGCCACTAGTCGATATATAGTTATATTTATGATATTCCACCAAGGAGGGTACAAAATTAAATAGGAAGTGGTATGGGTGACAACTTTCATCATTATATTTTGTTTGGAAACTTTCATGTGCATGCAAACCTAACATGAGTACTATAGGGATTCCTCAAATTCCTAATTAACTACTAGCGTTATTACTAGATCAAGTAGTTCATCATTCAGGAGAGGGCTCGTTAAATCATCAACCAGGGAGTTGTAAAACTTCAAATAGTTATGGCAAAATATATGCATTCTTGGGTTCTATACATTCTATATCAAATGAGCATAGGTGAATGAAACACTTGTAAATACAATACAATCTTTTAATCAAAACAAAATCTATTTCTCAAAACAAAGTAAATGAATATAAACAACTACCTTATGCTATGTGTATCTAATGCTTAAGTTTGTAACCAATTAACCGTTAAATTACAATATGTCCTAACTTCATTAATCTCTGGAGTACTAAAATAGAGTATCAATCTATAGGTTCTAATTCAAAATTGTAATGCGTCGCTCATAATTGCATGAACTAAAAACCATCAATTAATCAATTAAATTTAAAATACATAATCTAATCTACTAGCCTAAATTAAAGTGGTTCAATAGTACCTCAAATGGATTGCTTAAGTTGTTGCATTCACAAAACTTCTTTCATAAAAAAACATGTTATCAAAGTATTCATTCTCTATTGAATCTTAATCATACACAAAACTATTAAAACAAAATCTATCTAATAATCTTATTCAAGATATCACCTCTATCACCTAAATTTCCTCCTCGATAGAGTACCCCACTATATAGGGTTTGTGAAGGAGTCCAACTATCTATGAACTAAAAAAAATTTGAAAAACAAATATCAACTCTTTCTCAATAATAGGAAGAGGACCGAGTTTCAAAACCAAAAATAATAACTGTAACACACGAGTATAGAAATCAAACAAGGAATTTCTACTCAATAGGTTTAACCATTATACCAAAAAATGTGCTTAGTAGAACAACTTTTTGTTATAATTCGCAGTCCTATTGAGAATAGACTTCTTCTCCAGGTTGTCTTATTGGAGAATAAAATTAATGCTTGGTGATTCATGATCTGATCATTAAATGATCACCTCTATCTTCTTTGAAAGTGGTTGCATTGTAGTAGACTTAACTCCTTTGCACGAAACTGCAATCCTTATGCTATAGGTTGAGAAGCTCATTGTTGTGGGTTGATATATATCTTGCTACAAATGTTATTTTTATTTTTCTAAGGAATTCTCAATGTTAACAACCATAATTTAAACATAAAATCCTACTAAAATTCATGGGCATTCATAACTCATACATACACATATTAATATAACATGTTCAATTTCAAATGCTTTAAATTAATTAAAGATATATATATGAAAGGTCTTGGTAATGTCTCAAAGTTTAACAAAAATAAAGATAAACGTATGAAATAGCAACACAAAACTAGGAAATTCTATAACTCATCAAGTATTCATTTTCAAATTATGAAGATATTCTAAATCAACATGAAAGCCAAATATTTAGATAGTCATAAAAATGATATAGGATTTATGTCAAGTAATATATCATTCTTAGATTCTTCATGTATGCTCCTTAGTATGAGTCCTCCATCAAAACTATGAAATAAAGAAAATATATATAATGAGTTGATTCTATCACATAATCAAAATAGGCACAAACTACAAGTTAATACAACTAGCTATATAAAACAAGTAGAGATAAAGAGAAGGGTTAAAGATTCAACCTCTATAAAAGTGATATAGTAATATTCTACTCAATTTGACAATGCAATGCGACACATTCTATATAGCCACATGAGAAGGTTGCACTTAATTGTGGAAAATATGGCCATATGTGACACATTCTATATAGGCCATATGTGACTCTACCCAAAGTGGAAAAATTAATAGGACACATCCAATATGGTCATGTAATGTGACTCCAATCAAAGTGGTAATTCTGATATGGCATATTTGATACAACTATGTGCTCCAACTCCACCCAATGTAGAAAATATGATAGAATTTCACTTGATGAAGATGTGTAATATGATTGAGATTCATATAGGTATGGTGATGAGTCCCTATGTAGTAGGTGTCACTACTTAAAATCTTGAAGATGATTTTTTTTAGTTGTAATATATCACCCCCTTTAATTAGTTACATCCAACATATGTTAGTAATCGAAGGAGAGGAAAATGATACAACACAAATTAGTAAAGTAATCAAATAATATAAGTGTGTAATTAGATATAACATCATGTAGCATGCAAAATCATATAATATAGATTTCATAAATAAAATTGCATGATGAGCATATATTGAATACAAAATAAGTTGAATGTAATCTTATAAAATATATAAGCATGTAGAGATGTGTCATTATATTTAATGAGCGAGTAAAATTGTAAACTAGTGATAATATTTATGACACATTATTCCCCTTAGTATGGGAGAATCATGAATTAAGGATGAGCCTAAATCTAGATAAAGTCATGTAAGCATATCCAAGTATCTAATGAAGTGAAAAAGAGCATGTACGCATAATTAAGTAGGATATACACATGAAGGTGCAATAATATATTATTACCTTCAATATGAGCAAGATGATAAGATAACTTAGGTCATACAAGTACCAATGACATGTATAATATAAAGGTGTGACAAGAGTCTCAAATGCATGATATAATAACATAAGAATACACATGATAAATATCATAGGGAGTTATAGTAGCATAAGCATGAAAACGTAGGCACAATAAGATAAGTGATAACTTTGGAGTTAAAAGTAGGCATACACGGTAAGGATCATAAGATCAAAGTTGTAAGAACAATAAGCATCATTAAATAATGGAATATGGACATGATAAGGAGCATAATATGAAATCATAAGATCCAATCATGATAAGGATCATAATGAATGAGCATGGAATAATAAAGGAGGCATTACAATTATGATAAAGAAAATCATATTAATATTGTATAAACAAAATCATAATTATGGAAGATAAGGATCACAAGAGCATCATAAATCATGTGTTACCATAAAATCATGTAGTATAGGAAGATAGCATGGAATATGTTGAAACATAAAAAAAAAAACATGAGAAACATAAGATTAAAACAAGGCATGGAGGTAAGAATGATAAGAAAGGAAAACATATGAGATAAATTGACTCATAAGAAAATATAGGTACTAATCATAAGAGTATTATAGAAAAGATGCCAACAAGTGGGGAAACAAAGAATAAGCTTGAATATAGAAGGTGAAATGATAATAGGTAAAAACATAACAAATATATGGGATGAAATGAGAGGCCGAGGTGTAGGGAAACATAAGTAAAATTGATGAACAAGAAAGTATGATTAATAGAACATACATGGCATAAGAAAAAATCCAAAGTAAAAAATGATAGAAACACAAGATCTAAATGACATGAATAATACAACACATGTTCAAATTCACTTGTACCAACATGCATCACTAAATGTGTCTTTGCAAATCATCTGCATGCTAACTAGGAACATTAACATGACACACTATAAGCATAAAAAAAACACAAAATAAGAAATGAGAGTGAAGTGAGCATATCTATGTAATGAGTTCATCCCCAACAAGTGGGCTTGTATGAATGTGGTCTAAAAATGTATTAGTATAATTCATGATGGAATCATCATAAGGGGATTCAACAAACTCCCTAAGAGGAATCTTATAATCATTATCTTATGTAACAAATAAACAAGATGTACCAAATAGTATTGTAATGTGTGAAAATGAAATCAAGCTAGGCCAAGTTATTTACCAATTTGGTCTTATGTTGTGCCAACCTAACAAGTTTGAAGGTATGCAAAGGTTAAATAAGTGTTGTGGTCTTATGTAGGATCTAACATAGGTCCATGCCGACCTATTTTAAGTTGTTTTGAGGATTGAATCTTGGCATGAGATATGTATGGAATTTTTGGAGCTGACAAGTTATATTTTGAATATTACATCTAATTAGGCTGACCTTATTGAGCTTATCATGGACTAAACATGTGTGAAAATAAGGAAGTGTGGAAGATATATGTAAGATATATATGGATGAAACATGATAAATAAATTATAAGACCTATGTAAGCCATAAAAGTATATGAATATATGGTTATATATAATTCATTATAATTTATTTTATACTTATTGCATATCTAAGTTCTCCCTTTTTATTGCATCACATCAATTTTGACTACATATTTAACATAATATTAAATCTTAGACTTTGGTCAAGGTTTTTTTGTCAACAAGGGTGGTGGTGGATTAGTAGGTTGGGTATTGGTGGATGAAAGGGAGACGAGGTATGAAAAAATATGTAGGGTATTTGTATGAAGGGAGGGTATAAAGTTAGGAGGAAATCCATCAAAAGTGTAAGGGTTGAAAAAGAATTGACACTATGTGGTGATATAATAGTGGACGTAGGGGTAATGTTGTAGGATGGGACAATGGTAAACGTTGGGGTAATGATTCATGAGATGGAACATTAGTGAAAGTATGTGTAGCTAAGGAGTGAGGGAGGTAGATGCACAAAACAAGAAGGTAGATGAAGCAATTTTTAACACCCATAGCTTGCACTTGACCTCTAATTCTTGTGGCTTGTTAATAAACATATTATGGATCATTTTTTCTAGTTATGTAGGTATTTTTATAGTAGCTAAACTAACAAGTTTAGTAGCAAAGCGTTGTTGCACGACATGGGCATCATGATCATAATCATCCACATTATTCTTAAAATAAATAGTAGAGAATATTTGTGTCATTAGAGTGAGAAACCATAGTGGCTTAGGTGAGAATTTCTCAAAGAACATTTTAGTGTCATTAGAGTTGGAAGCCATAGTGGTCTAGGTGAACATTCCTCAAAGGAAGATTGGGATCATGAGTTATTGTAGCATAAATAATACAATATGGATTATGAAAGATAGGAAGATAAAGCACTACGAATCACTTTCAAATTTTAAAAATAAGAAAATATAGAACCAAAAATAAAATTCAAATAAGGTAGCACAGGGTGGGTTGGGTGCAAAAATATTAAGGTCACACAATGATATACAAACCATAATAAAATAACAATAGATATTAACACAAAACCTAACAAGATATGAGAAACAAGTTAACAATAAAAAAAGATAGTTCTAAAACTTTACATGAAAGTGTAAATCCTAAAAGGAAAACCCTAGGGTGGTGTAATATTGGACGGATTCACCAAAATGTAAATGAAACTACCTTCTTTTTTTAATTGGGTTATCTAGGTTGATTAAAAAATATCTATATAAATAACAATTAATATAACTAATAGGGATGGACAAACAAATGAGTTGTAATAAATGAACATTTTGAAATTTAATATGAAGGATTAGAGCACTAGCCTTTGGAACCATGATGAAGAAAATTATTGATGCTGCTCAAAACTTGGTCATCCTATTATAGAAAATAGATACTCATTATGCTCATTCCTTGGGAATTATGACAAACACACAATTCTATATATAGATCAAATTTGTGTTGTGCGAGATCAAAATCACACACTATAGAAATGTCTTGAGTTGTATTGGTCATGATGTTTGTGTACTTTTGTGACCTAGTTCATCCTTGTCTTTACTATTTGCTAAAACATAAGGATTGGCTATATTTAAAATACCTTTAAGGGAAATTGCATGGTAACAAGGGTTCACTTTCTTCTTAATCAACTCCCTTGTTTACTAGCTTTATTATGTTTAGTGAGAGATTGAAGACACTAACTTAAGCATGAAATTTCCTAGATGATTTGAAGTAAATGCCGGTTCCTTTTTGGAAGCTCAAAATCAAAATATTTCTATGGATAAATGCTTATTGAAATGGAAATGCTCTAAGATTGTTTGATACTTTCTAGATGTGTTTAAATGATCAAAGAATATCTTTAAATAACAAGATATAACAACTAGCTACACAAATTTGTACAAAGTTAGTGCCCAATAATAAGATTGAAAAGTGTAAGAGTCAACAATTTGAAACTTAAATTATTTAAATTTTGGGTTAGAATTTTTTTATGTAGGATAGCTCTAGCCATTGCAAGATTGATCTAAGATGAGGAATTCCAAATCTAGGGATCAACAATAGATATTTGGAAGTGTGAGTCGACAATGAGGTAAATTTCTGAGAATAGTACAAATATAACAAGGATAAAATTGAATGTATAAAAGTACATGAAAGTAAGCATGAATATGAATAAATAGATATTGAGAAAGTAACCAAGCTTAACACAAAATATGTCACATATGATTACATTTTGTGTAACATATGATTGCCTTGTGTAACTTATGGATTGTCATGTGTAACTTATGGTGGATTGTTGTTGTTGGGTTGCTGATTGTCTGTGTTTCTATCTATTTGCAGCTTTCGTTTAATAGGGTTTTGGGTCTCTTTAAAACCTATTTGTAAGGGGTTTTGGGTCCCCTCAAAACCTACTTTTCCCATAATAAAAAACACAAAATATGCCACATATGATTATATAATCATAATAAAAATATCCTTTCAAAATAAATCCAAAATTAAATTGTAATTGACATGAGTATGTAAATTTCTCCATCATATCAATAAAAAACATTGTCTACAATTAAGTCAATTTTGATTATAACACATAGAGGCCTTGTTGTCCATAATATGTTGGATGGATAATATTTCTTTGTCCATAATATGTTGGATGAACAATATTTCTTATTTGCCCATGAATAATATTTCTTTTTTTCTTTTTAAGTTCAATGAACAAATAAAATCCAAAAGCAAAGATATACTTGTAAATGGGATTGGTCTTTAGGAGTTTACATTATCAACTGTTTCCTTTAGTAGATTCTTTACTTAAGCTGGGTGTAGGGGGAACAGATCCAAGACTAGATTTTGGATTGGATTGTGACAGACTTTATGCTCCATTATTGAGATTCTGCCTCCATTACTGACGTAGTCAAAATCCAGTACAGAGGTTGATGAGATTGGATGAAAGGAGGATGCAGATATTGGCTAGCATGTTTAAATCAAATCAACTTTAAGGACACCATTTCATCAATAACTATTATTTAATTGAAAATATTCTGATGACTGAAGAGAACCTGAGCTGTTCCACTGAATTTTGTATTTTTTCTCAGGTTTGTCCATACAAGAGAATATGGAATACCTTTCTATTTCAACTGTTCGCTTCACAGTCCTTGTTTAAATTCACAAGCAAGAAAATTACATTGTTACGCTTGGTATCTTGGATTCTCCAATTGTCTTTACCTTAATCTAGATGCAATTAGCTTTTATAAATAGTGCTTTTCCTATCTTCTAGATTCATGCCATATACAAGAAAACTATCATGTTAAGAACGTAAGCCATTGTGTTTATATCATTGTAAGGAATAAATCACACTTATCTAAATAATTTAAGGTATTTAATTTAGATTTAAGAGTTAGATTGGAAATTATTAAATATGTGATTGATGGTAAGATAATTAGATAGATTTAAATATGGTATTAGTTTGAAATTTGATAATTCAACATAAATATGCCATTCTATTTAAATATCACACTTTTTAAATATCAAACAATTATATTTCATTCTTATTAGAAAGTGATATTTATAGTTATATTTTTTTTTAGGTCAAAATTTATCATTGATCATTGAATTAAGTGTGGTTTATGAATAGTCATTATTCCAAAATAAGTTGTAGAAAATTTTAGAATTGATTCACTAAGATATTTAAATTTTAGGGCTTGATCAAATGACTATTTTAGGCTCTACAAATTGATTGTACTTTGTTGTGGTTTAGATTTATGCTTGTAGACTTGATCTCCACACTTGCAAAATTGAATTGGCTCATGTACTTGAATTAATACCCACGTGAATGAACTAACATAAATATTATGCTTGGAATTTGCTAACATCAATGTCTATGTTTCATATTTTAGTAAAGAACTATTGGCGTTTATAAGCATTTATCAAGGATCTACTAAATTGTGAGGGTCATGTTCTCCTTACTTAGACCCCCTATGTGAATCAACATATCTAAGATAAAGGATAGTAGGCAAGTATCCACTATGCCTAGGATAATGATACAATACTAATTTGTAACAATTATTTTATCCTTTTTTTTGTAATTGAATTCTAGATTCGTTCAATAGATTCCTCTCTCAATCATACATGCTTTAAATGAATTAAGGTTCATCTTTAAATACAACAACCTAATGTGTAATTTATTAAAATTCACACTTTAATCAACTCATAATGGTTAGTAAGGGAGGGACATGAACACTCATTAAGAAAATCAAACTTAAAGGTTCAGGGTTAAAATCTATAACCACATAAGACCTATTATAATTCCATGCTTGTAGACCTAAACTAAGGTGATGAATAGTTAGATACATCGAGATGGGATTGAAATCCTAGGGATGAATGATGATGGGGACATGCTAGGATAAATTTATTTATCAACTTACACTCAAAGTATACTATCTTGCACATTAGTCAATGCATGAAAGATAACCTAGTTGTTGTGGACCCAAGAAATAAGGGAATAGGACATGAGTATGTGATTAGGAGTTCATCAATTACAAAAGTTTAACTAGAATCTAATCCAATTTTTTGTGCTTTAAATTCATGTCAATTTAAACATAGACCATTTATTTCCAAATAATATTTTTTTAATAAAAACATTAGAAATCTACTTCATATGTTGACAATTGATGGTTCAATCTTTAGCCATGTAAATCACACTTCGTAAGGATATATATTATTATTTTTCATATACCAAATTTTCCAAACCTAAATATTTACAATTTTTAATGAGTTCAATTCTCAAGTAGTAATAATTAGGTTCTCATGTTTCCCTTTTCTTAAGCATTCGTTAAGTTCACACATTGAAGTAGATCTTTGAACTTTCTAGAAATATTACACAATGATAATATAAATAAAAACTTAGCAAAGTGACACAACTAGTAAACACACACTTAGGATCAATTCAAGCTTCCCTTAAACCTTCCAAATTTTATTTTAAAAAATCAATAGTTAAAATAAATTTATATTTAGTCATATAGACACTTAAAAATTTCCTGAATGATATCATGCAATCGAATCTGATATACTAACATCGCATCATCCTGAAACCCATCCTCTTTTCGCTTAATTGATTAAATTAGCCTAGTTATTTAATTAATTATGTCATTTTCATCTATTAATCAAATTGACCTAATTGGGTTAATTCACCCCTTTCATATTAGCATTTCATCCTATTAAATTGAATAAATTAAATTATTTAATTTATCCCTGAAGTCCTTATTTAATTAAATATCATATCACTTTCCCTTTTTCATTAAATCATTTTATTTAATGGTATCCTAATTCCACTGATTTGCATAATTGAAAGTTCATTTAATTATCATATTACTAATTAAATCTAATCCTCCCACTTGCAAGAGAATATTCCTTAGGAATATTCCTCCTTTACACATTCCTCCAAAAAGGGAATATTCCCATGAAATATTCCTTCTCCTTTGCACAATTAAATTTGGTTTTAATTAACTAAATATCTAATTTTCCTCACCCATTAGAATATTTTTTTAGAATATTCTCTTTCTTCACTCATTTGAAAAAGGGAATATTCCTTTTTATAACAAACTTTCAACAAGACTTCTTGTGCAAGTTTTGAAAGTGTGTTTGGATGAATGTAAGCCCTTGATTAAATATCAACTTGCATCCTCAACCCTTGATGGGAATCCTTGATCCATGCCTCCATCTTCCTTCCATTATGACCGTTGATTGATCCTTTTGATCTTGGCCATTAGTTTCATTTTGCCTATTCTATATTAAATAGAGCTTGCATTTATTAAATTGGGATCCATCTTTTAATAGTAAACTTATGTTGTTAAAATAGCTCTCATCTTGCACTCATATTTCATGTTTTAAAAGGAATTTTAGGTTACTCTTTTACATACATTATTAGTTTAGCTTCCATTAATGGCTTCCATGGTAACATAGGTGCATCCATTTAGAATACTTTGTAATTAGGGTTTTAATATTTTGATCTTAAACTCCATTTAGAATAGTTTTGCATATAACCATATCGATCATCTTAGCTCATAAATCATGTTAAAATAGATTTCATCATGTTTTATCACACATCTTTCATCAATTTCGTTGATTCTCTTCAATATAATCGATTAAAATTTAGGACCTCAACAACTCTTTTCAATTAGTTGTTATGATCTAATTAAGGCACAAAAATATGTTAATTTGTGTGCTAAGATATTGTGTTTAATGACAATCTATAATTCATTTCAAATAATTTGGAAGAATCCAAGAGGTCATTCATACTATGTCATCATACATTAGAACATAAATAGAAGATTGACATTACATCATCAACTTACATAAGTATCTTAGGCATAACTTTTGCTTGTTATCTTTGATCATTTGTATTAAAGGACAATATTCATTACCTAGTAAACTCTTAAGGGTGTATATCAACATGCCCTTTATAGACATAGGTTGCTTGTTGTCTTTGATCATTTTTACTAGAGGAGAACATCAATTGCCTAGCAAACTCTTAAGGGTGTATATCAACAATACCCTTTGTAGACATAAGTTGACCAAATTCACGACGATAACTTTTACTTGGGTCATTCTCAAATTTAGGGTTCACATTTCCACTAACAAACTTGATTTGGTTCATTTCCACACATGCAATCTTATCCAAATTTAGTCAATGCCCTAGTTCAAATTTTGTTGTTTTGCTTCCAACAGATCTATGAATAAGTGATTTTCAATTATGATTCAAAAGTTATAATTAAGATAGTTGATAACTATTTTTTAGCTATCATAATTAATTAAGTACTTTCACCTTAAGGATAGTTGATAGTACTTTCACTTTATTTCTAAATGTTTACTGAACTTGATATGAGGTTGTTATTGATAGTAAAATTATAGTAAAATAATTCTATCATTAAGGATGCAAGAATGCCAAACTAAATATGTCAAAGTACATATGATGCCTTATTGAGGTTGTTATTGATAGTAGTTTCACTTTATTTCTATATGTTTACTGGACTTGATATGAGGTTGTTATTGATAGTAAAATTATAGCAAAATAATTCTATCATTAAGCATGCAAGAATGCCAAACTGAATATGGAAAAGTACATATGATGCCTTGTTTATACAGGCAAAGAGAGAGATAGGATTAAACAAGATCATGACAAGTGTCTTAATCCTATCACATGAAACAACTAAGTCATAATAACCTCAATGCAAATATTAAATGCACGATAGAATTATTAAATGTGTAGATAACTAAAAGTAAATAATGAGACATAGCCCCATTATAACTAACTTCTAGAAATGACAAGTAGGAAACTTAACTCCTAAGTAAACTTATAATAATGTGAATAGGTCCTCACTAATAACTAGTTAGGAAATAACCCCATTCACACCAACAATCTATCCTTCTTGATATATTTACATAAGGAAGTACACCCTAAAGTAATTTAGGATTTAATAAAATGATACAATAAATAATAATAATCAAACCCTAAATTAATATTAAGCTTTAAATGATAAATAATAATAGGTTAGGAAAGTGCTTAGCTCTTTCGTCAAAGTAGGGTTGTTGATATAGAAGATTTAGCCATGTAATGCACTTGACGATTAGATTTGATATTTTGAAATTGTACTTACACTCGTCATATTTTTGTATGGAGTGCATCATAAAGTAATTTAGAATTATTATATAGAATGATAAAATAAATAAATCAAACCTTAAATCAATAGTAATCTTTAAATAATAAATAATAATAGACTAGGAAAGTGTTTAACTCTTTCGTGTAGATAGAGTTGTTGATGTAGAAGATTTAGTCATATAATATATTTAACAATCAAATTTAATAATTTAAAATTGTATTTACACTTACCAAAACTATCTTTCATTAGATTATATGAATATTTTTCCAAAAAAAATTCAAATTAAATGACAAAATATTCAATCTTGTAATAGATTTAAAATTTAAAATGACTACCTAGTACACACCCTCCATCTAAATAATGAGGAGATATTAAATTTTAAATCTTTTTTAATGAAGAAATATATATTTTTTTAATGAAGAAATATATCATCATAAGTCACTTCGTATATTCTTGTCTTTAAGTTGGTCACTTAGCTTTCATGGGGATCCCACGTTTTGTGCTGATTATTGACGTGGGAGGGAAAAGCTGACGTGGATATTAATGATGTCAGCTAAACAAGGGGATAAAGACTAGGAAATAAATTGACATTGATTCTAAATCACCATCAAGAAGCGTATATAATGTTCATTGTGTTTTTTTAAGTTTGTGTGGCTGTTTTTTAATTGTGGGGTCATATATTTATATTGTTTTTGGATTGATTTTGAGATATGATTTCATATTATACATGTATTTTTAAAAGATTTTAGTGTATCTTTTATTTTTTGGTTTTAATATATAGTCTTTTCATTTAAAAAAGGAAGCTTCGTTGTAACAGGAGTAGGGATTCATAATGTTTCTAGATTCCATAACAAAATTGACAGATAGAAAGAAATGCGCTATCAAAAGAGTGAAAGTAAATTAAAGAGAGTTATTTCGAAACTTTCTCTTTTCTTTTTGTTATTGGGTTGGGATTTTCTAGTTGTAAAGAAATAAAATAACTTACATAAATTATCTAGGGCAATTAAATAAATGCAACTAGTTAGTAAACAATTAATTTAGATAATAGGGTTGAGATTTATTATTGAAATAAATGCATGAAAATTAAATAAGAGAACTATGTGTGCTTAGCTTTAGGATCGATGATATAAAAATAATGTTGATGTTGTTGTAGATCAATTCATCACTATTAGAAAATTAGTTCTTTCTATTTGATATGCTCCTCATAATCCATACCATCTTAGAAAACTTTGAAGATTAATTTTGAAGCCTACTCATTGAACCCAATTAGTGTGAACCCAATTTTACATGTGAAATTGATATGAATCATATAAGATTGATTTGATAGAAAGTGTGCTAGAAGCTCATCTTTGTCTAATAAATATCTCAATTTGTCAAGTTTGTGTATAGAGACACCATTGAGGAGCTTCTTGACTTGATAGGTGAATAGGTTCATGTATATCAAACCCCTTGATGGATTGAATTAATGGCAATGAGAAAGATTGAAAATAATATTCATAGACATGTAGATGGCCTATATGACAATAATGTAAATTTGATTCCTTTATTGCCCTTAGAATTGAAGTGTATTTAAATTATTGTCTTGTTTGTATTTTTTTCTTGCATCCCTCTAGCATGTGTTTAAGTGCATAGTGGATGACTTTAATATAACAACATAGCAACATGTTGCATGAGACATGCATTAAGTTGGCTCATAACAAATATAAAAAAGGGTAGGGAAGTTTAACTAATGTCTTGGGATTCAATGGTAATTTCCACATTGTTTGGTATTGAAGTTGATCAATCTTGCACCACTTGATAATAAACTAGAGGGATAAATTATTGATTTCAAAATGTATAAAAATTGGTGAGAGTGAGAGTAAAATAGGGTTGAACAAGTAGCAAATGTATGGGGATTAATGTGAATGGGGTTGAAATATAGATGGAGAAGGATTGTGCAATGAGCCAAACATAGGATAAGAATATTTCACTTGTTGATATGTTATTGCTTTAAGGCATTCCCATCAAGGTGGAAAAAAAACTAAATGGGAAATGACATGGGTATGCAAATTTTACCATTACATTTCCCCCCCACTTTGGTGTGTTTGTTAATATAACACATGAACATACATTTCAAAGTATATGAACATTCCCAACCAATTTGAAAAATATATATTAGACACTTAGAGAGAATAATGTATCTCAAAAAAGGATACAATTATTCTTTTGTTGTTTCCTTAGTATGAGCACACCATGGAAGCCTACAAAACTAGAAAAAAATATGCGATGAGTAGTATCTACCACATGATTAAAATAACCATGAACTACAAGTTGTTTTTTATTAGAGGTAAAATACGGGTTTTGAAGGGGCCCGAAACCCTTTACAAAAGAAAGCAACTTAAACTAAAGAAAACAACACTAAGCATAATTCAACCCATTAACAATGACCCAATAGCAAAATGTCAGCCAAAAAGGAGGACCCCAACCAACAACACTACATATTTTTCATAATATCTGCCACCTCCACGTTGCTCACCGTAGCCTTCTAAGCATCATCCAAAACATCAAGCATTTCTTTACCAGAAGCCCCAACCTGAGATTTAGTCTTGTTTCTAGTCCTAGCACCAAGTCCATCCATATTCACCTCAATAATCAAAACAATACCCTTCTCCCCACCCTTCTCAATAGCACCCTCCTCCTCCATTAGATTACCAACATCACCGATCTCTTCAGCATGAACACTTTCTTTACACTTCTTGGCACTAACCACAGGAGGAATCACACCAACATAATCAAATTTAACAACAAATTTAGACACCTACCCACCCCTCATCATAGTAGGCCAAATTTTCTCCTTTTGATCCTCAAGGGTGAGGATTCTACCTTTCAAATTCTATTTCATCTTAAGAGTTTCCTTTGCCACAGTGTCTGCCACAGTATTTAAGGAATCAAAAAATTCATCTATTTGGTTTTGGACAGAGGACTCCTCATCCTTACTCACCATACCCCTAACTTTGACATTAGTTTTATTGAGTTCATGAAAAAACCATTTAAATAGTTTGAACAAAACAATTGAACCCTCATGAGCAGTTCCCAGCACATTAGACATTTCTTCTCTATCAATATTAAAAACCCCCTTCCCAAAAGCATCTTCCTCCTCAAAGGAGCTAACCTTATCTTGACCAACAGAGATTTCCTTACCTTTCCCAACAACAACTAGAGTCTTGATTTTGCGGATGGAGCTCGCAATCTCCTCTGCCACAACCTTTCTCTTCAACCTCTCCAATTCCGCACCCTGGGTATCCACAACAATCAAACCACCAACAACCCCAATCTTATCTTTCTACTGCAAGTTCAGCTTAACATTCAGAGAGTCATCAACATCTAGACCACCCACTATAGTGAGAGGAAAGTCCCTCTCTAATAACTAATTCATAGTCCTCAAAACCCGTTTCTTCTTGCTTCCCTCCTCTGCCTCCTTCTGCTTGGTTACAGGGGGCGGTGAAGAATCCTTGCCATACAAATCATTCTTCTCCTTCACACCCCTACTCAGAAAATCAGTAGCCGCCTCATCACTACAAGTCACATAGCCCTCGCTAGCACATGACTCCCATTTTTTTGTCTTTCCCGCAACAAGGGATTGATGACCCACCTCCAAAGAATCAAGTGAATCTGACACAAAGTCCACATGCTCCTTTGAATTTGACTTTTTTTCCAAAATAAGTTTCCTTTTCTTCACTTTTTTGTTGGCTGGTTCCTCTTTAGAGGCAGTCTCATACTCCTCCATTGGCTTAGACTATTTACCCTTCGGGGTAGCAATTGGCTTAGCCACCTCAATGGACTTCACATAATCAGAAATAAGAAGGATTAATCCCACATGCAAAATTGGATTTTTAGGGTTTTTCTTATGATCCTTGAGACCTAAATCTAGAGACATCAGGAGGTAATAAGGAAAGGAAATATTTTTCTTATGTCAGAAGTGATTGAGCAAGATGAAATGGTATGCATTAACCATTGAGAAGCGTCCTGTAATAAAATGCATTAGCTCTTCAATAACATCTCCCCACAATGCCTTAAGAGAGCTTCTCTAGTAGCCTCCACTCCTTGCAGTCCTCAAATCCTTAGCTTCATCTCCCTTGAAGAAGATTTGCATAGCGGTCTGCGAATCCTTTTTATCTCTAAAAAAATTCATACCATCCATGGCCAGTCTAGTAATATTAGCTATAAATTCTTCATGGACATAAAAACTCCATTCCGTATAGCTTCAGTACCCTATCATTCCATCCTTTAGCAAATAGTGTCGTAACCTGAGGATTATTGCCATGTAATTTCTTTAGGAAAGGAGTTAACCCTCCTTTCTCCAACACTTACCAAACCTCCTCCTTCTTGATAGCTTCACATGAGAAGGGTTCCGATCGATTTCTATCTCCACCCATATCGACAAAGTTAGCAGAAGGTAATGGAATGAGAAATCTAAACTCAGTGAAAGGAAAACTCTAGAAGACAATGCTAGGAGCGCCCAGAATCTGAGTGAGGACTGAAATGAGGCAGAGGAGAATTAAGAACATTGAGTTTTGTTCCCTACAATGCCTAGCCCCCGTACCATTCACTTGATTCAAATCTAGCTTACCATCCTTTCTCATAATAATCAGCCACGTGAGGAAAGACATGCACGCTGTCAGCCATAATGAGAACTTAAGCAAATTAAAATTGGCCATCATAGTTAATAATTGTTATTGCCTCTATAGGGAGAGGGTCATTCAAACCCCACTCCCTAACCTCTCTAACTCTAATATTAGCGAAGATGTCCGCTAGACCATTACCCTCTCTCAAAATGTGAGAGATGTAATATTCATCAAAAGATTTTAGAATATCAATGGAGTCCCTTATCAAAGACTCAATAGTCCAAGAAGGGAGAGCACAATTTTTCAAATTATTAATGATATTCAAAGAATCACCCTCCAGCCAAACTTTCTTATAGCCTTTGATTTGTGCCAACTTAAGACTGTGATAATGAACTACAAGTTATAACTATCTATGAAAATAATAAAAGAAGAGTCGAAGTAGGAAATTCCTCATGTTTAAAAAGATACACAAAATTATGCAATGCAACAATGCAATAAAGGTATTTGTAATGTGGTCATGCGATAAAGGTCCATGTAATGGAACAATGTGATGAAATCCACATATGATATGATAAAACTTTGATTATATGGTGACGAGTCTTTGTTTAACATAGATGCCATCTAAAATATCAACCAGGAAAAGTGTTAGTGATAATATATGCCCCCTCCAATTGGTTGCATCTAATGTATACAAGAAATTAGAGGAGAGAGAACAAGGTACATGATAATGATAAAAAGATAAAAATAATAAAATAATTGAATATGATGTAATTATGTAAGAACCTATATCATAGTGAAATCACAATGCCCCTATGGATGCCCTGATTTTTAGCAATCAATAAGATGGTTCTGCAATCTAAATATGATCATGGTAACATAAGATATAAGTGATGATAAGAGGGTAAAACGACAAAGTTGTGTCACAATTTTTAAAAGAAACAACCAACACTGATCCAACTTTTAAACTTGAATCACTATAAAGTGACATATATGTTTTTAATTTTGAAATGATTTAAACTAATAAAATGTTTATTTTTTAGTATATTTTATGTTTGTATTTTTAAAAAAAATTTAAAAAATCATTCGAATATAGTTTTTTATAAATTGACACTATAATTTAGTTGTTGATAAAATGTTGAAAAATAAAGCTACATGAGATGTTAATCTTTATATAGTAATTTTTTTTTTCCTTCAATTTTTTTGTGTGTATTTATAACTTGAAACTTTAGTGCATGGATATATTTTTTTCCAATTTTGATAAATATATTTTTAAATAAATATTAAAATGTGTGTGTATTCAAACATAGTTATTTCCATTTGACGTCAAATTTTATTTATATAAAATAGAAAAAAATTTATACTATCTTGATGTAGATTCTTTTATCTACTGCATCATATTTTTTTCATTTTTTTTAATAAGTTTTACTATTTTTCCTTAACATGATAATCAACCTAATGTTTTGTGTTGATAACCCACTTTTAGTAAAAATAAAAAGGAAAATATAAATAATAATTAAATAATTAATTTATATTTTTGAAAACTAAACTTATGGATCTCCAAAATGGTATTTTTTATATTTAAAAAAAATCTTATTTACACCAGTATAAGTTGTTGAAACATCAAGTTTTTCAAATATATTTTTTTTTGGTAAATTGGCCTCAAAATGGTGCTATATTTAGCCAACAATTTTAGTTAGAAAAGTTGTGGACATATCTAACTTAACTAGAATGAATCTTACAAGATCATATGCTTGACCAAAATTAATTTTTAGTTAGAAATACTTAAACTCACTTGTGTTGATAAGTTGGTCGAAAGTGTGACACAACTTTGTACTTTTACCAAAGAAAGATAAATATTTATTCATAAGACAAAGAAATGATAAGCAATGAAATATTTATCCACATACAAAGCATTTATGTATATTGTAACTTGAACATGATATTATAAGATAAGCATTAGGGACATTGCATGGACATATTAGTAGTGTAAGATGTACCATTAGGTGCATGTAATGTATAAAACGCAACACAAAAAATAGAATTAATACGTGAAAAATACAAGAAACATAAAGAGGCCCATAAGGCATGACATTAGTCATAAGAATGAAAGGTTGCATAAGAAATAAGTAATACAAGAAAGGACGTGTATAAGGATAAAAAGCATAGAAGAAAGCAAGAAAAGTATAAGAAGACAAATATAAAATATGAGGAAGATTCCTCCCAAGTGGAGAAAAAAGAAAGAAAACATAATATAGAAGGTGAAATGAGAATGGGAAAAACTTAAAAGTCACAACATAAATAAAATAGAAGGTGAAATGAGAATAGAAAAACACAATAGTCATGACATAAATAAAATAGAAGGGGAAATGAGAATAGGAAAAACACAATAATCATAACATAGAAAAAAATCTTAAAGTGTAAGGACACAATATGAAAGTAAAGTTAATATAGGTATTGTAAGGAAAATACATATTTTCTTTAATAAAATTAGGTTTTATGAATATAAAAATCAATTATCCTAATTTAGAGTTGTCACAAATCACATAACCCAATCTTGAAATATAGAAATAAATAAAAACAAAATATTTAACTAATTTTAGTTGTCAATATATAGTTTTCCACTTTTTGAACCATAACTCTGAATCATAACTTCTTATATGTATTGGAAGAAAAATGAAAAAAAAATGAATTGGGTTGCTTTTATAATTTGATGGTTCAATTTAAAGCATAATGGGTTTGATCCTAAGTGCCAAATAGTTGATCTTCCACATAGATTTGATCTGTGATATACACAAACTTGAACTAATAAAGTGCAAACTTTTGAAACTTGTTCACTTCATCTCCAATTATGGTAAGATTATAAGGATAATATTTATTATAAACACCTCAGGCATATATTCTAGATTAATTAGTTTAAGCTATCCTATGTCAAACCATTGGATGTGCCAACTTTACAACTTGGAGCAAATATTTGAAGATAACATACACAAACATGTAGTTGGCCTACATGTAAGTGATGGATTTGATTATTTGTCCCTTTAGGAATCAGTTTTTTTCCTAATGGTTGCTTCCTTGATGTTGCCTATAAATCAATGACACATGAAATTTATTTAAATACAAGGACATATCAACATCTCATACAAGTGTGTGTTAGTTGATTTATAACAACTAATAGGAAGGTGTGGGAAAGTCGTATTTAAAAAATAAATTTGAGGTTCATTCCCATGTGCCATGAGATAAATCCTTAACAACACAAAAATAAACTTGGTTAGTGGAATGCTAATCTCAAGGAATTGAGAGAATGTATTTAGGCGAGTGTGAATGGAGTGGCACAAATGAGGGGTGAATGGAAAATGCATGGTTCAATTTAGTGTAAATATAGATGGATTAGGACTAGGGAATGAAACAAACTTATCACAAAAGTGTGCCATTTATCGATATGTAATTATATTTATGATATATTCCACCAAGGAGGGTACAAAATTAAATAGGAAGTGGTATGGGTGAACAAATTTCATCATTATATTTTGCCTCCACTTTTATGAGCATGCAAACCTAACATGAGCATGCATTTTCAAATTATAAAGACATTCTCAATCAAAATGAAAGTCAAATATTTAGATGGTCAAAAAAAGGATATAGGATCCATGTCAAGTAATATATCATTCTTAAATTCTTCATGTATGCTCCTTAGTATGAGTCCTCCATCAAAACATATAAATGATTTGATTTTCACACAATAAAATTAGACACAAACTACAAGTTAATACAACTAGCTATATAAAATAAGAAGTAGAGATAAAGAGAAGGGTTAGAGATTCCACCTCTATAAAAGTGATATAGTAATATTCTACTCAATGTGACACATTTTATATAGCCACATGAGAAGTTTGCATTTTATATGGTATTAGCACTTGCTTTTGAATCATTTTCCTTCACACATTTCTCAGAGTTAGCAAAATTAGTTTCATCTTTTAAAGCCATGAACAAGAATTCACCATCCTCATCATCCCCGTAATCAGATTCATCATCAGATATACTTGCATCTTCTCTAACATAATAACTTTTCTTAATCATCTTACCTTTGTTCTCCTTATATTTGTCATTCAAGGTTCCATTTGGACCTCTTGAAGCATAATGACCTATCTTCACATAACTAAAAAATTTGAAAGGTAACTTACCTCTATACTTACCAGTACCCTTTTTCATTCCTCTTACAAAGTTTGCTTCCACATAATCAAGATTCTCCTTATCTAATTCCCTAGTCTTCTCTGATTTTCTAGCCTTAAAAGCAGTCTCAACTTTTGCATTACTTGTACCAAATTCTCTCATTTCAAAAGTAGTTAAAAAACCATACAAGTGATCTCTGGTATATTGGTTCAAATTTTGTAATTCCTCAAAAGCAAAAAATTTATGACTATAATATTTAGGAAGAGTTCTGAGTACCTTCTTCACCACTTCTTCTTCTTTTAGTTCTCCACCAAGACCTTTGATGCCGTTGAAAACTTCATCCACCTTCTACAAGTAGTTTGTGCAATTTTCATCTTCAGACATTCATAGGGTCTCAAACATGATCTTCAAATTCTGCATCTTAGCTTGCTTGACCTTATCATCTCCTTCATAAATGCTTTCTAACTTTACCCAAATTTCTCTAGCAATTTTCAGATTCATAACTTTCACTAATTTAGAATTAGCAAGATCACTTAAGAGAGCATACCTTGATTTACCATTATTTTCATAGGCCTTGATCCCATCATCAATACTCAAACCATTTGTAGGTATAGTATATCCAGCCTCAACAAACTTCTTGATTTCAAATCCAAGAGAAACCAAAAAACCTTCCATCCTTGTCTTCTAGAATGTATAATCTGATCCATCAAATAGAGGAACATCTTTTTGTATGCCATCCCAGATCTACCTCAAGCGATTAAGCTTTCTTCCAAGGAACCTTGCTTTGATACCAATTGTTGAATACATAAGACAATTGAGAGGGGGGGTGAATCAGTTATACCTTAAAACTTTAAAACCC
>VDFB02000015.1:146589120-146606247 GCA_007258455.2 Sequoia sempervirens
ATGCTAGTAGCTTGTGCTTATTTGGGGACTAAGGATATAAAGGAGGTTGCATTGAGTCTTCCACCATGGCCAAAAGATCATAACCTCCTTGAAGTCTTGATGGAAATTTGTATTAAAGTCATAATGTCCAAGTGCTTTATCTTTTCTCATGTTAAAAATAGTTATTTTGAATTTTATTCCAAAGTCATAATGTCCAAGTGCTTTATCTTTTCTCATGTTAAAAATAGTTATTTTGAATTTTATTCCATACTAACCATGTTGTAGCAATCTCTATTTTTCTCCTAAACAATAGTGGGGATTATATTTATCAGTAGTTTATTGCTTTGGTTGCAATTGACATAGATTCTTCCTTATGAAATTACATAAAATAAGTTTTACAATAAGATCTTTTAATATCTTTTAAAGATTCTAAGTCTTTCCCATCAACACTTTGCAATTTAGTAATAGTGTTAGCATTTCTATGTTGTACAAAAATATATTTGGTATTACAATCTCCAACAAATAGCCACACCATTCCAGATTTCAATTTCCATGAAAACTCTTCAATATGTAGAAGATTGAGCAACTATATTGAGAGGTTTTGTTGTTGCATTATGATATTTTCAAAGGGTCCTTCTTTAATTTTATTTTGGACTTCCTGTAGCTAAGTATTGAGAGTTAGGATGAATTAATTCTTTAAGTGAGATTTTAACCATGTCCTTATGTAGGCTCAAATATACTGAATTCTTTTGTCCATTGTTGTTCAAGGAAGGGAAGAGGAAGGGATTCTTGCTAAGCTTGGGAGGCTAGATGAGAAAATCCTTCTTCCTTAAGCCAAATGGAAGGGTACTTAAAGGAGATGGGCCCTAAATTTAATTTATTTCTTCAAAATGAGACTAAAAGGCTTATGGTTAGAGATGCAATGAAGAACAATTTTTGAATAGGAGTTTGAAAATAATTAAAAAAAGACTTCTATAAATAAGAAATTTATCCAACCTGGCAATAATAAAAGAAGATCCATACCTCTCATTGGACCAAGGTATTTCCCTTTTTGGCATTTGAGGTCTTCCAAGTCATAAGTGCTCATAATATCTTCTAGATCTTCCCTATCCCTATTATGGACTAGAAGAGCCCCCCTCTTTTAATTTTGATGTAGAACCAATTTGAGGTCACCTCCAAGGACCCAATTTATTAGAATATTCTAGGTGATATTTATTTTGGTGGAGGGTCAACAAGCTCTCTTTTTCATAAGATGATTGGGAGAGTAAACATTAGTTATGGTGAGCACAAAAATTAAAGATTTTTCATTAAGAGTGGTTTTGATCCAATTATCATTCAAAAGGAAGTCTTCAAGAGAAAAATTATGGGACCAAGTTGTAACTATAACCCCAAAGGCACCGTTTGAAGGAATAGTCATACTTCAACTTAAAGGCCACTCTTTTAGTAACTAGGGAAGCATCAACACCCCTTTTCTTGTCTAACCCCTAATTTTCTCTCTCATTTTACATGTGCAAAACCCTAATCTACCCAAATGGTCACTAATTGTTGGTTTATACTTGATAAATAATAATCTAGTGGGAAATGAATTGAAGATCACATAAGACCGTTAAAAGATCAAATAGACACATATAAGTAACAACCACAAACTAAACACCTCCATGGATGAACCTCCATTATTATAGCAACACACATCCATCCTTACACCTGGGACTCAACACACATTAAGGAATTTGTAATACACCCTATTGAACTAGCTCAATGATTTGACTAAGGAAAATCCCTAAATGTGCTACAAGCACCAATTTTCCCCAAAACAACTATTTTAGTGTAGGTAGTGCACAAATCATAGGGGATGCCATCATAGTCATACAATACATTAGTGTACCAAATAGACAATAACATGGCTGTAGAAGATAATAGCACACCAGTCAAACACTAGCATAACCATACACACAAGATCATGCTCGATAAGACATCATCATCCATAGTTTCATCTTAGTTACTATAAAAGAAAACTACATAAAGTAGACCCTAAATCCAACATTATAGATCCCCTTCCTAATCCCCTTCATCTCATATAGTTGTTATAAACTATTGAATCTGACATACTTCTTTCACCTTCTTACTCATATAGATCATATAAATCCTCTGCCTAATCCCCTTCATCTCATATAGTTGTTATAAACTATTGAATTTGACATACTTTTTTCACCTTCTTATTTCTTGCAACGTTTACTTTAAATCTACAACCACAAATTTAAATTCATATTACAAATTTAACTAAGGAATAAGGAATACCATAAAATTGATAACTAAATTTATCACATTAATTCAACATTCCTTCAATCCTTTTCGTCTATGTTTAAGTGTTTTACTTTTCCACACCTTTTCCATTACATTTAATTATTGTCAAGTTGACTATAGAATAATGTTTATTTGAAAGAATGTGAAGACACGAACGATACATGTTTATGACTATTCACTCTACTCAAACATCATTTGTTTTATTGTAAAAATTATTGACAATTTCATATCCCTTTCGCACAAAAAAATGATAAATAATTATCTTATTTTATTAAGATCAACCAGTCAAATGGATTGTGGTCCTTTAGCTACCAAAGAAACCTATTGTTTCCCATACTTTAGTTCAAATAATTGTCGACATGATTGAAAGAAGGTTTGTTGATGAAGTGACAAGGGAAGTCACTTTCAAGCCCAAGTGCCCTGGTAAAGGCTTAAATAGATTATATGGCCACTAGGGAATAGGATATTTATTGGCGCTCAACTGGACCCACATATATAAAAAGATATCTAAAGTCAAATTTAATATTTTTCTCCATATCGTGGGCGCATTAACGATAAGACAAGCATTGCTGACGTGGATGATGATGATATCGCAAATTTAATAATTTTCTCCATATTGTCGCTTAATTAACTAACAAACTAAAACTTATCAATTTGTTTATTTTATTCACAATTTTTGTATTGTAATGGGAAAATTCTATATTTTTATAGATATATTTTTTTGTTTTCTATTTATTTTTTCAATAGAATATTTTTAGTGTAGTGATTAGTGTTAAATGATTTATTTTAGTATTAAAGTTAGTAAATAATTTATACTAAATCTGAGTCTATTTGTAGACATTTTTACATATTAAAATTGATCATTAACTTATTTATTTCTTTATTTTGATTAAATCTATGGATGTATAATTGATCCAAGTTAGTACTTCAAATACATAAATGATAGTATGAGTTTGAAAATTAAAATTAAAATTTAGGATCTTAACAACTCTTTTCAATTAGTTGTTATGATCTAATTAAGACAAAAAAATATGTTAATTTGTGTGCTAAGATATTGTGTTTAACGACAATCTATAATTCATTTCAAATAATTTGGAAGAATCCAAGAGGTCATTCATACTATGTCATCATACATTAGAACATAAATAGAAGATTAACATTACATCATCAATTTACATAAGTATCTTAGGCATAACTTTTGCTTGTTATCTTTGATCATTTGTATTAAAGGAGAATATTCATTACCTAGTAAACTCTTAAGGGTGTATATCAACATGCCCTTTGTAGACATAGGTTGTTTATTGTCTTTGATCATTTGTACTAGAGGAGAACATCAATTGCCTAGCAAACTCTTAAGGGTGTATATCAACAATACCCTTTGTAGACATAAGTTGACCAAATTCATGATGATAACTTTTACTTGGGTCATTCTCAAATTTAGGGTTCACATTTCCACTAACAAACTTGATTTGGTTCATTTCCACGCATGCAATCTTATCCAAATTTAGTTAACGCTCTAGTTCAAATTTTGTTGTTTTTCTTCCAACACATCTATGAATAAGTGATTCTCAATTATGATTCAAAAGTTATAATTAAGATAGTTGATAACTATTTTTTAGCTGTCATAATTAATTAAGTACTTTCACCTTTAAAAAAAATAAAAAAATAAGTTTTCTAAATCTGTCATATGATCTGTTACAACTCTAAAGTAGGTTAATTGGATTATATTACTTACCATATTCATAAAGCTTAATTGTAGTAAAATAATTCATCTTATTTCTTTATGTTTACTAAACTTGATATGAATCAAACATAACCTTCTACCCATTGTTGCTTGTCATTAGTTTATTTAATTCACAATCCTTTATTTCTATTTTTATTTTATTTTATATTTTGTAGCATATAATATTTTCCTATCTATGTAGGAGTTTATGGTGAACTCCTCAAACACCCTAGGATCACGTACACGACAAAATAACTTCTAGAAGAGAGAAATGACAAAAATATCATGCTATCATTAAGGATGCAAGAATGCCAAACTAAATACGACAAAGTACATATGATGCCTTGTTTGTATATGCAAGGAGAGCGATAGGATTAAACAAGATCATGACAAGTGTCTTAATCCTATCACATGAAACAACCAAGTCATAACAACCTCAATACAAATATTAAATGCATGAGAGAATTATTAAATGCCTAGATAACTAAAAGTAAATAATGAGACATAGCCCCATTATAACTAACTTCTAGAAATGACAAGTAGGAAACTTAACTCCTATGTAAACTTATAATAATGTGAATAAATCCTCACTAATAACTAGTTAGGAAATAACCCCATTCACACTAACAATCTATCCTTCTTGATATATTGACATAAGGAAGTACACCCTAAAGTAATTTAGGATTTAATAAAATGATACAATAAATAATAATAATCAAACCCTAAATTAATATTAAGCTTTAAATGATAAATAATAATAGGTTAGGAAAGTGCTTAGCTCTTTCGTCAAAGTAGGGTTGTTGATATAGAAGATTTAGCCATGTAATGTACTTGACAGTTAGATTTGATATTTTGAAATTGTACTTACACTCGTCATATTTTTGTACAAAGTGCATCATAAAGTAATTTTTAATTATTATATAGAATGATAAAATAAATAAATCAAACCTTAAATCAATAGTAATCTTTAAATAATAAATAATAATAGATTAGGAAAGTGTTTAGCTCTTTCATGAAGATAGAGTTGTTGATGTAGAAGATTTAGTCATATAATATATTTAACAATCAAATTTAATAATTTAAAATTGTATTTACACTTACCAAAACTCTTCCATTAGATTATATGAACATTTTTCCAAAAAAAATTCAAATTAAATGACAAAATATTCAATCTTGTAATATATTTAAAATTTAAAATGACTACCGAGTACCCACCCTCCATCTAAATAATGAAGAATTATTAAAATTTAAATATTTTTTAATGAAGATATATATATATATATATATATATATATATATATATATATATATATATATATATATATATATATATATATATATATATATATATATATATATATATATATATATTGTGGGAACTTTGAGACAAAACCTATCTCACGCCTGAAACTGCTTTTAAATCACCAGAAAACAGCTTTCTCCTAGTTTGCAGGCAACACTGCCAGACAACCGACATATCTTAAATGCATTAAATGATATTGAATTTGGTTGAGGGAGAGTCGCATCGAATTTACTAAGGTAAACAATTGAACATACAACTGTTTGAGGGGAATTAAGGAGGTAAAATATCTTATCTCCAGCGGTGTTAAAACGTCCCTTCGAGTAGTAACTATCTCAGCGCGCGTCAATTTGCTATACTATTGTATACCTACCACCGCCACCGCCCAAAAAGAATGAATCACTTACTATAAACAAGATACCTTTCAACATATATTACGAAGCAGAGCGAATCGAAGAAAACTTGGGAAACTGTAGTACAAATTTGGATATGACTGGAAGCAAATTGAGGACACTGTAGTAGGGATTTGTATCCAACAAAACGCATTAGAACAATCCATGGTACTTTCCGCCATTGTTTCTTAGCAATATTTATTCTCTTTAGTTAATTTTCCATTGCTATTCACATGTAGTTCCTACAATCATATTTATTTTAGCATAAAACTACTTATATTCCACTATGTGTTACCTTCCTACATTCTTCTACTTTCTTACATTATCTAACCCTCTTGGAAGAGAAATACGTTGTTGCCTCCTAAATCAAACCTATTTATTGTCATCTTCTTCACGCAGCACAGAAACTAAAACTTTTCTTCTCACCTTCTTCAACGCTCTACAAATCCAACACCCCCTAGCAATGCATCCCCGCTGCTATTTATTTTTGCTCCTCCAAACTCTTCCTCGCTGGTATTGACCTTTCACTCCTCCAATTTGGTGAGCTACAACCTGAAAATAAGGTTTGGGTGAGGGTTTTAGAGAATGTTTATTAAAATGAAAATTACGGCCAAGATGCTAAACATCCAATAGAAAAGGTATATGACAAGTCTAACAAGAAAGCTTAAAAATAAATACAAGAAACCTGTTACACTAGCATCTCCCGCACCAGTCCTCTCTCTTGAATTTTTGGTTCTTTGACTAGACTCGTGGAAAATCAATCCTTATTTTTTCTTACAGAGTCTACCATTCATTCCAAGAAAACCAAACCAGATCGTAGAAGCCCGTCTATGTGGATAAAGCAAGCAAAGAATCTAAAATCTTTGGAAAAGAGGTGGCTAATCAACAAGATTTAAACAACACCCACTCATAAAAATATGTTACAACCATGAGCAATCACCACCTGTTTACAATTGTGCTACGTGTTACCAGCGTCCTTCAACTTGTCCATCTCTCTTCCAACAGATAATTGCCTCGTGTCATTATATCACTTCCTTTTTCCTTCAATAATGCCTTTTACATTACCATCTAACAGCTTAATTCTTCAATGCTTTCATTTTTGCTCTACACCTAACTCCTCCTATAGTCCCGTAGAGCACAACTTACTGTATATACCACCACGCCTCCGTATATACTAAAATGATTTGTCACATCTGTGTGGGACAATTGTAGGCCCCATGGACAACCCTTATGAAGAGGGCTCCTTCCAGATTGACATTCGTTTGCCAGATGGGTATCCATTTGAACCCCCAAAGATGCAATTTATAACAAAAGTTTGGCATCCCAATATTAGCAGCCAAAATGGTGCAATACGCCTGGATATCTTAAGACACCAATGGAGCCCAGCTCTGTCCTTGAAAACCGTATTGATTTCTTTGCAAGCTTTTCCTTCAATACCTGAACCTCATGATCCTCAAGATGCTATTGTAGCACACCAATACTTGAATGACTACTGGCTTTGATGTAGATAGGGTTTGAATGACTACTTAGAATTGAATCAATTCTTGATGACAATTATTCATTAATCCCAATTTATATTTGATGGGTGTCGTAGATTTTAAGATGATTTATAATTCTCATTATCATTTTAATTATTCATTTATTTATAAACAAAAACAATTGAATTGCATGTATATTAGTATGTGTGTTCCTTATGACAATGGATGACATAATGAGGAAACATTTATTTATTCTTTTGTTGAATTAGTATCATATACAATATTTAATATGGAAAATTTATTAAAAAATAGATAAAATGATATATTTACAAGTCTAGATTAGATAAAATTTAAATAAAAATAGGAAAAAATATTAAATTGAAATTTATTTATTATATTTTATTGGATTTTTAGTCAAATTTATCTCAAATAGTGTAGAGATTTTTAATTATATTTATTAGGTTTTGTTATATTCTATCTCTATTAGTCAATTTTACCAAAAATAGTGTAAAGATTTTTTAATTATATTTTATTTATCCTACTTTATTAGATATTTTATTCAAACTTATTTCACATTGTGTAAAGATTTTTTATTATATTTTATTAGATTTTGTTATATTTTTAATGAACATAACTCTCAAGAGAGCATCCAAGTCTCTTTTCACTTTTTCATTTCCATATTATTGTAGCCTTAAACAATTTTTAGTGACGTATGTTGAGTGTGGCACCAATTTATTTTACTCAATTTCTATCATAAACACTTGCCACTCCATTAGGAAAACAACCACCCCTACGAGTGAATCCAAGGAGAACCCAAACTTCTATCCATAAAGTCAAAAGAACAATTAATTATTAATGATTTAGTTTTCAATGATAGATGACAGTTATGCTCCACTTAGCATCCCTTTCCAATAATTATTTAATTTTGAGACATTATCGTAGATTAGCATGCAAATAAACATTTTTTAAGTTCTTTTATAAAATCTTGGCTTATCCATTTACCAAATGCTACTTTCGAATTTAAAATACATTATATATAAATTACAATTGACATAACTATTGCATCTTGATTACAATATTGATGTCAAATTGCCTAGTTGTTAAAATATGAAACAAAATTCACAAAGAGAAATGGTAGCTTGAAGACAAATCACTAGTTCCTTAAATCAAGATTGTATTTAAAAATTGCATACATAAAAAAAATATATTCTATGCATAATATTGTAAATCAATTAATATATCTTTTATGCATATATAAAAATGCACTCTCTAATATATTAACTTCTAATTATTTTTCTATGTATAAATTTTATCACATTTTAGGAGATTAAATTAAAGAAATGTTTACTTCAAGATTGATAGAATAAAGTTTATATTTGCAGGTTAAAGGTATTCATTTGTAAAGTAAAATCATTTAAAATAGTGTTTCTATTTGATGATCAAGATTGTCATCTTAAAAATATATTCTATGCATAATATTGTAAATCAATTAATGTATCTTTTATGCACATATAAAAATGTACTCTCTAATATTTTAACTTCTAATTATTTTTCTATGTATAAATTTTATCACATTTTAGGAGATTAAATTTTAAAGAAATGTTTACTTCAAGATTGATAGAGTAAAGTTTATATTTGCAAGTTAAAGGTATTCATTTGTAAAGTAAAATAATTTAAAACAGTGTTTCTATTTAATGATCAAGATTGTCATCTTCCAAAAGGCAAGCCACAGATACTTATACATCACTACACATATAGTATATTGTTTACCATTTTAAAATTTTAATTTCATTTAGGAATGGACAATTCACATCAACCCAATGAGAATATTGACATATCGAGTAGTTCCAGGTCCCCAATTTTGTCGATTAACTCAATACCATTGATCAGTTGGAATGGCACTTCTACAAGCCACATATAAGATTTTGTGAATGACATTACAGTTAGCTGCCTTAACTTGCTACAACAATTAACTCAATACCATTGATCAGTTGGAATGGCACTTCTACAAGCCAAATATAAGATTTTGTGAATGACATTACAGTTAGCTGCCTTAACTTGCTACAACAAGCAAAGGTCATTGTTCGAAATGTGCAAAGTGTGAAGGATTGTGACATTGAGTCATGGAAATAACAATACATGAGTTCCACTCAACTTGTGAGAAGTTGGGTTCCTTCTGCACTTTCCTTCATGTAATGAAAGTAGATGAGTTCTACGCACAAGGCAGTTCTGTCTACATAAAAGAAGCATTTTAGAATTACTTGAATGATGTCTAATACACTTTCTCTTTGTAAATGTGTATATAGTATGTGCTTTAACCATGTAACTACGACTTTTACCGACTTATGCATAGTTGGCTATTTTGTAATTCCCTAAAAGAAATGTAAGGTCCAATATACTATGGACAAGGCACTTTGCCTCGTGTCAAAAATATATACAAGTATGTAATACAAACACATTGTAAATTTTGCATAACACAATTAAAGTTGCTACAAATATTGCTTTATTTAGTATTAGGTTGTATATAAATTGATTCAAGTGTTTTAATTTTCTCCAGAGGTAGCTTCTTATGAGTATATATAGCATTGTGATCTCCAAAATAAAATGGCAAGGACATAGATTGTGTTTTTCAGCGACTAGCTTTCTTTTGTAAAGATTGTCCTTCAAGTGGTCCTCTCTGCAAAGAATGTGTTTCTGCAACTCATTCATCACAATTTGCTTTACAAGTCAAGAAGACGTTCAGACGTGATTCAATAAAAAAAGATGACATTGAACCTCATATAGCTCATGCTCACCAGCTTGTTTCCTTACATCTGGAACAAAGACAGTATTTTTTCTTAGAAATAATTCATCTTCTTCACCACCATCCTCATCCTCATCCTCCTCTGCTTCATCTTCCTCTGATGGTTGTTGTACAATGTGTGAAAGAAGATTTCATGAGAAAAATAATGAAGTGTTGTACTGCTCTCTTAAATGCAATTGAGTTCCTCAAGTAATTGTACTTACAATATGTTTTATCATCTGTGGCCTAAAATTATTTCAGCATTCAACCCAAACATTGAACAAATTGTATGTTTAATTCTTTATTGTGTGAAAGAGATGGTTATACAACCATTTTATTTTGCTAATGTTTATTTTTTGTTGTGAGATTAAAGCTTTGTTTGTTGTGGTACTGGTGTTTGGCTATATCTCCAAATTTGTATTACGAAGATTTTGAAAAATTATACAGACAATATTGTACAAGTTTTAAATTGCACTTCACTCCCATGCTTACTTCTATATATGTTTCTATCGGCGTAACCCTTGCACCCCCTCTGGTGCAAGTGCTAGTTTAATGAAGAAAGATATCATCATAAGGCACGTCGTATATTCTTGTCTTTAAGTTGGACACTTAGCTTTCATGGGGATCCCACGTTTTGTGCTGATTATTGACGTGGGAGGGAAAAGCTGACGTGGATATTAATGATGTCAGCTAAACAAGGGGATAAAGACTAGGAAATAAATTGACATTGATTCTAAATCACCATCAAGAAGCGTATATAATGTTCATTGTGTTTTTTTAAGTTTGTGTGGCTGTTTTTTAATTGTGGGGTCATATATTTATATTGTTTTTGGATTGATTTTGAGATATGATTTCATATTATACATGTATTTTTAAAAGATTTTAGTGTATCTTTTATCTTTTGGTTTTAATATATAGTCTTTTCATTTAAAAAAGGAAGCTTCGTTGTAACACGAGTAGGGATTCATAATGTTTCTAGATTCCATAACAAAATTGACAGATATAAAGAAATGCGTTGTCAAAAGAGTGAAAGTAAATTAAAGAGAGTTATTTCAAAACTTTCTCTTTTCTTTTTGTTATTGGGTTGGGGTTTTCTAGTTGTAAAGAAATAAAATAACTTACATAAATTATCTAGGGCAATTAAATAAATGCAACTAGTTAGTAAACAATTAATTTAGATAATAGGGTTGAGATTTATTATTGAAATAAATGCATGAAAATTAAATAAAAGAACTAAGTGTGCTTAGCTTTAGGATCGATGATATAAAAAAATGTTGATGTTGTTATAGATCAATTCACCACTACTAGAGAATTAGTTCTTTCTATTTGATATGCTCCTCATAATCCATACCATCTTAGAAAACTCTGAAGATTGATTTTGAAGCCTACTCGTTGATCCCAAAAAGCGTGAACCAAATTTTACATGCGAAATTGATCTGAACCATATAGGATTGATTTGATAGAAAGTTTGCTCGAAGCTCATATGTTCTAATAAATATCTCAATTCGTCAAGTTAGTGTATGGATACACCATTGAGGAGCTTGTTGACTTGATAGCTGAATAGGTTCATGTAGATCAAACCCCTTAATGGATTGAATTAATGACAATGAGAAAGATTGAAAATATTATTCATAGACACACATATGGCATATATGACAATGATGTAAATTTGGTTCCTTTATTGCACTTAGAATTGAAGTGTACTTGAATTATTCTCTTGTTTGCAAATTTTTTTCTTCCATCCCTCTAGCACGTGTTTAAGTACATAATGAATGATTTTAATATAACAACATAGCAACATGTTGCATGAGACATGTATTAAGTTGGCTCATAACAACTAGAAAAAAGGGTAGGGAAGTTTAAATTTGAGTCTAATGTCTTGGGATTCAATGATCATTTCCACATTGCTCGTTAAATTGAAGTGAATCAATCTTGCACCACTTCATAATAAACTAAAGGAATAAATTTTTGATTTTAAAATATATAAAAATTGGTGTGAGTGAGTGAAATAGGGATGATGGGGATTAGTGTGAATGGGGTTGAAATATAGATGGAGATCATAGATTGAGCTATGAGCCAAAACTAGCATAAGAATATTCCACTTGGTGATATGTTATCGCTTTAAGGAATTCCTATCAAGGTGGGAAAAAACTAAATGAGAAATGACATGGGTATGTAAATTTCACCATTACATTTTGCCCCCACTTTGGTGTGTTTATGATTATAGTTCATGAACATACATTTCAAAGTATATGGACATTTTCAACCAGCATAAAATATATATTTAGACACTCATAAAGGATAATGTATCTCAAAAAAGAATAGAATTATTCTTTTTATGCTTTCTTTAGTATGAGCACACCATGGAAGCCTACAAAACTAGAAAAAATGTGCAATGGATAGTGTCTACCACACGATTAAAATGACCATGGACTACAAGTTGCTATACCTATCTATGAAAATAATAAAAGAAGAGAAGGGGTAGGAAATTCCTCATGTTTAAAAAGATAAAAAGTTACACAATATAACAATGCAATAAAGGTATGTGTAATGTGGTGATGCGATAAAGGTCCATGTAATTGAACAATACATGATGAAATCCACATATGATATGATAAAAAAATGATCAAATATGGCAATCAGTCTTTGTCTAACATAAATGCCATCTAAAATATCAACCATGAAAAGTGCTAGTGATAATATATTCCCCTTCCAATTGGTTGCATCTAATGGATACAAGGAATTAGAGGAGAGAAAAAGGTACATGATAATGATAAAAAGATAAAAATGATAAAATAATTGAATACGATGTAATTATGTAAGAATATATATCATAGTGAAGTCATGGTACCCCTATGGATGCCCTAATATTTAGCAATCAATAAGATGACTCTATAATCTAGATATGATCATGATAACATAAGATATAAGTGATGATAAGAAAGATAAAGATTTAATCATAAGACAAAGAAATGATAAGGATTGAAATATTTATCCATAGATGAAGCATTTATGTGTATTTTTTTTAACATGATATTATAAGATAAGAATTAGGGACATTGCATGGGCATATGAGTAGTGTAAGATGTAACACTAGGTGCATGTAATGTGCAAGCATAGAAACATAACACATAAAAAAGAATTAATACATGAAAAATGCAAAAAAGATAAAGAGGCCCATAAAGAATTATATTAGTCATAAGAGTGAAAGGTTGCATAAGAAATAATAAGACATGAAAGGACATGTATAAGGATAAAAAGCATAGAATAAAAGCAAGAAAAGTATAAGAAGAAAAATATTAAATATGAGGAAGATTCCCCCTAAGTGGAGAAAAAAAGAAAGAAAACATAATAGAGAAAGTGAAAAGAGTGAGAAAAACTTAAAAATCACAGCATAAATAAAATAGAAGGTGAAATGAGAATAGGAAAAACACATCAATCATATATCATAGAAAAAAATGTTAAAGTGTAAGGACAAAATATGAAAGTAAAGTTAATATATTTGTAAGGAAAACAAATACTTTCTTTACTAAAGTTAGGTTTTATGAATATAAAGATCAATTAGCCTAATTTAGAGTTGTCACAAATCACATAACCCAATCTTGAAATCTAGAAATAAATAAAAATGAAACATTTAACTAATTTTAGTTGTCAATATATAGTCTTCCACTATTTCAATCATAACTTTTGAACCGTAACTCTAAATCACAACTTCTTATATGTATTGAAAGAAAAATGAAAAAATTGGATTGCGCTGATTTTATAATTTGATGGTTCAATTTCAAGAATCATGGGTTTGATCCTAGGTGCCAAATAGTTGATCTTCCACATAGATTTGATCTATGATACACAAACTTGAACTAATAAAGTGTTATCTTTTGAAACTTGTTTACTTGATCTCTAATCTATGGTAGATTATAAGGATGATATTTATTATAAACACCTTAGGAATATCTTTTAAATTAATTAGTTAAATAAGCTATCCTATGTCAAACCATTGGATGTGCCAACTTTACAACTTGCAGAAAATATTTGAAGATAACATACACAAACATGTAGTTGGTCTACATGTAAGTGATATGGATTTGATTATTTGTACCTTAGTGTAATGCCCCATCTTGTAACCTAAGGAATGATGCATTGGACGCGAAAGTGTAATATTTTTTTTTTAAATGTATTTACTTGCTTAATTAATTGCAAACATTCCCTAAGTAATGCGACATGACATTATCTGTAAATTCCCATAGACAACAATAATATTTAACATTGCATATATTTATCTCACATTAACTTAGAAACATACATTGAATAACATTTAAATTACATCATTAAGGATATAAAGTACAAATAAGAAACTTTCATTACATTGTATTTGATATAACTTTACAATACTCATTATCCAAATGAGGTAGATCAATAATAGTTTACAATTACAAGTAACAAATATTCTCCTCTTTAACAATTGAGGAGTGTTATACATGTACAGTTTTCCATTGTTTCAAATAAGAAAGTACATAAATCCACAAGCGAGCTCTCCATCCAAGAAGCACTCATTACCATGATCAAGAACTGGGGACCCAACGGAGTAAGATGCACATTCCACCCAACCATGTGGTACCCGTAGGTCCACCCCCCGTGCTAGGAGATAGTAATAAGGTTGCCTAGACATAACCTACAAACCCTAGACACAAGTAAAACCATGGACAAACTATACAAGATCAAACTTAACTTATTGGTTACATTGCTTCCAGAATTAAGATAATCAAATATACTAAGTTCACAAGGACACTGTTATTTTAGGTGGAGTGTCATCGCAATGTTGCAAAGGTTACCCTGGTGTTTCTTCCTAGGTTTCGCCCCCAACTAGGGTTACCCTAGCAACCTCTTACGAAACCCGGCCCCATATGCAAACTATTGTGGAATCGAATATCTTTTAAAATAACAAGATATCGATTTTCCATTCCAGGCCTTCTCAACTTATACACAAGACTGAACTAGCTCTTGAGTCTATAAGCGAGGCTTATTAGTCTAATTAAAGATTTTAAACTATCTAATGTGTTATTTAGTTTTCACCGACTTACTAACTCTACATGAGTTACCTAGGCACCACTTTGTGTGTCGGCCCTCACACAGAGCCACTCCCCTATAATAACACAAGGAATATAAGTTCTCTAACTAAGGTAAACAAAGTGCACATAAATCCAATTCTAATACCATATAAAACACAACGGACAACACATCCTGCTCCTAGAACCAGGTGTCAAAAGTCCATACAAAATCATGTGCACTACCCTAGTTTATTCAAAACATGAAACTAACAAGAAAACAATTTACTATTAAGTGATTACTTTTGGAAGACTTAAATTCTCATTTAAACCTAATTTGTCTAAACAATAAGAACAGAAGAAAATACAACTTAAAATATAGTTCAAAACAATTATTAAACTAACACTAGGATTTTTCTAAATCCATCAACCATTTCTAGATAATAATAATATTTCTTGGCCCAAAATATATACTTTCGTAATTCAATTTCTTTACAATCAATAATGTATTAACATCTATTTGTACTTTGCAATTTTTCAAACAATAATAAAACTTTTTTTATTTATTTTATGCCTCAAACACATCTTACTATAGAATCTATTCATCTCATTCATCTAACTAAAATATTTAAATACATTAATCAAAATATAATAAAATAAGTATTTAAGATTTCACAACTTTTAATATATATAAGCAAATACATAGATACAAACATACATATACATATACATACATACATATATATATACATATATATATATATATATATATTCTCGGATGAACATAGGGCAAAATTCGCATATAGTATAGGCTTGAAATTCACACAAAACAAAGATTTCATTTTTTTTAACTCACAAACAAAAGCCCATATCCAGGGTTTGTTGGCTATGCATCCACACACAGCCGGCCATGACAGTCGTGGTCGTAGATAGCCTTTGCTATGATGATTCTTTAAAATATTTTAATAAAATTTATTGGGAATATTTATATGGGATTTTGAATGCATAAATTATATATCTATGCATGTATTAATTTATATATATATATATAGCTAATTATATATATATATATAATAAATAAACAATATACAATAAAACCAAACTATTTTTGCTCAAAGAAAGGCAAATCTTAATAAAATTTTCTACATAGAATTTGATCAAAATCACTACTTGAGAGGAATTTCAATTTTGGGTTAACAATTCTTTCCTATTGTTTTCTCTAATTTTCTTTATAAAAATTTTCTTGAAATTTACCCAAAAATCAACAAATCCTTACAGAAAGATTACCAGTAAACAATTTACCGAGGAGAACAAGGGTTTTAACAAAATAAAATTTCTTCTATAGGTAATTTAAAATTTATTTACACAGACAATCTTTTCCAAAGTAAATAAATTTAAATACACAGGAAAATACCTATATTCCTGTAGCTTCAAAAACTTGTCTATAGAAGAAAAGCTTTGTTTGCTTGATGCGTGCAATCTTCAAAGCCCCTCCAGAACACCAATATCCAGAAGAAAACAAATACAAAACTAGAAGCAATCTCAATATTTCTTCCAAGAATTTTAAAGTAAAAACCCAAAAGAATTCAACAGAAATCCTTTCAACAATTCCCTGTACTTTTCAATTCCCGTGTAGTAATTTCTTGTTTCCCCAAAACACATAATATCTTCCGAGAGAATCCCCAACAAGAAGCAATTAATTTAACTAACACACATGTCAAGAAGAAAATATCTTCCAACCAACTTACGGGTAAATCTTTCTTTCTTCCTTATCAAGAATTCCATGCACATTAAAGAATTCAAAATTCAAAATTCACAATTCAATTCCCTTTTGATTTTTATTTTTATTTTTATTTTTATATATTTAAAATTTCATTCCCAACAAAGCAATTAATTTAAATTTAATCTAATCTTACAAATAATGTAACTTTAATTTAATTAATTAATTTATTTAATTAAATAATTTATTTAATTAAATAATTTTAATCTCAATGATTAAATTACTTAACCAAATAAACTAATTAATTAATTAAATAAAATGTAAAGCTTTATTTTCAACATTTAAAATTAATTTAAATAAACATTAAATTAAAAGAATATTAATCTATCATTAATTTAACAAAA
>VDFB02000015.1:146606800-146627479 GCA_007258455.2 Sequoia sempervirens
AGCTATCCTATGTCAAACCATTGGATGTGCCAACTTTACAACTTGCAGAAAATATTTGAAGATAACATACACAAACATGTAGTTGGTCTACATGTAAGTGATATGGATTTGATTATTTGTACCTATAGGAATCAATTTTTTCTAATGGTTTCTTCCTTGATGTTGCCTATTAATCAATGACACATACAATGTCTTTACATACAAGGACATAACAACATCTCATACAAATGTGTGTTAGTTTCTTATTTAACAACTAATAGGAAGGTGTGGGAAAGTCATAATTTACATTTTAAAAATTAATTTGAGGTTTATTCCCATGTCCCATGAGATAAAAATATATCAACACAAAATAAACTTGGGTAGTAGAATGATAATCTCAAGGAATTGAGAGAATGTATTGAGGTGAGTGTGAATGGGGTGCAATAAATGAGGGGTGAATGGAAAATGCATGGTTCAAATGTGTGTAAATATAGATGGATTAGGAGTAGGGAATGAAACAAACTTATCACAAGATTGTGCCACTAGTCGATATATAGTTATATTTATGATATTCCACCAAGGAGGGTACAAAATTAAATAGGAAGTGGTATGGGTGAACAACTTTCATCATTATATTTTGTTTGGAAACTTTCATGTGCATGCAAACCTAACATGGGTACTATAGGGCTTCCTCAAATGACTAATTAACTACTGGCGTTATTACTAGATCAAGTAGTTCATCATTCAGGAGAGGGCTCGTTAAATCATCAACAAGGGAGTTGTAAAACTTCAAATAGTTCTGGCAAAATATATGCATTCTTGGGTTCTACACATTCTATATCAAATGAACATAGGTGAATGAAACACTTGTAAATACAATACAATCTTTTAATCAAAACAAACTCTATTTCTCAAAACAAAGTAAATGAATATAAACAACTACCTTATGCTATGTGTACCTAATGCTTAAGTTTGTAACCAATTAACCGTTAAACTGCAATATGTCCTAACTTCATTAATCTCTGGAGTACTAAAATAGAGTATCAATCTATAGGTTCTAATTCAAAATTGTAATGCGTCGCTCATAATTGCATGAACTAAAAACCATCAATTAATCAATTAAATTTAAAACACATAATCTAATCTACTAGCCTAAATTAAAGTGGTTCAATAGTACCTCAAATGGATTGCTTAAGTTGTTGCATCCACAAAACTTCTTTCATAAAAAAACATGTTATCAAAGTATTCATTCTCTATTGAATCTTAATCATACACAAAACTATTAAAACAAAATCTATCTAATAATCTTATTCAAGATATCACCTCTATCACCTAAATTTCCTCCTCGATAGAGTACCCCACTATATAGGGTTTGTGAAGGAGTCCAACTATCTATGAACTAAAAACAAATTGAAAAACAAATATCAACTCTTTCTCAATAATAGGAAGAGGACCGAGTTTCAAAACCAAAAATAATAACTGTAACACACGAGTATAGAAATCAAACAAGGAATTTGTACTCAATAGGTTTAACCATTATACCAAAAAATGTGCTTAGTAGAACAACTTTTTGTTATAATTCACAGTCTTATTGAGAATAGACTTCTTCTCCAGGTTGTCTTATTGAAGAATAAAATTAATGCTTGGTGATTCATGATCTGATCATTAAATGATCACCTCTATCTTCTTTGAAAGTGGTTGCATTGTAGTAGACTTAACTCCTTTGCACTGAACTGCAATCCTTATGCTATAGGTTGAGAAGCTCATTGTTGTGGGTTGATATATATCTTACTGCAAATGTTATTTTTATTTTTCTAAGGAATTCTCAATGTTAACAACCATAATTTAAACATAAAATACTACTAAAATTCATGGGCATTCATAACTCATACATACACATATTAATATAACATGTTCAATTTCAAATGCTTTAAATTACTTAAAGATATATATATGAAAGGTCTTGGTAATGTCTCAAAGTTTAACAAAAATAAAGATAAACGTATGAAATAGCAACACAAAACTAGGAAATTCTATAACTCATCAAGTATTCATTTTCAAATTATGAAGACCTTCTAAATCAACATGAAAGCCAAATATTTAGATAGTCATAAAAATGATATAGGATCCATGTCAAGTAATATATCATTCTTAGATTCTTCATGTATGCTCCTTAGTATGAGTCCTCCATCAAAACTATGAAATAACCAAAATATATATAATGAGTCGATTCTATCACATAATCAAAATAGGCACAAACTACAAGTTAATACAACTAGCTATATAAAACAAGTAGAGATAAAGAGAAGGGTTAAAGATTCAACCTCTATAAAAGTGATATAGTAATATTCTACTCAATCTGACAATGCAATGCGACACATTCTATATAGCCACATGAGAAGGTTGCACTTAATTGTGGAAAATATGGCTATATGTGACACATTCTATATAGCCACATGTTTGATATGGCCATATGTGACTCTACCCAAAGTGGAAAAATTAATAGGACACATCCAATATGGTCATGTAATGTGACTCCAATCAAAGTGGTAATTATGATATGACATATTTGATACAACTATGTGCTCCAACTCCACCCAATGTAGAAAATATGATAGAATTTCACTTGATGAAGATGTGTAATATGATTGAGATTTATATAGGTATGGTGATGAGTCCCTATGTAGTAGGTGTCACTACTTAAAATCTTGAAGATGATTTTTTTCAGTTGTAATATATCACCCCCTTTAATTAGTTACATCCAACATATGTTAGTAATCGAAGGAGAGGAAAATGATACAACACAAATTAGTAAAGTAATCAAATAATATAAGTGTGTAATTAGATATAACATCATGTAGCATGCAAAATCATATAATATAGATTTCATAAATAAAATTGCATGATGAGCATATATTGAATACAAAATAAGTTGAATGTAATCATATAAAATATATAAGCATGTAGAGATGTGTCATTATATTTAATGAGCGTGTAAAATTGTAAACTAGTGATAATATTTATAACACATTATTCCCCTTAGTATGGGAGAATCATGAATTAAGGATGAGCCTAAATCTAGATAAAGTCATGTAAGCATATCCAAGTATCTAATGAAGTGAAAAAGAGCATGTACTCATAATTAAGTAGGATATACACATGAAGGTGCAATAATATATTATTACCTTCAATATGAGCAAGATGATAAGATAACTTAGGTCATACAAGTACCAATGACATGTATAATATAAAGGTGTGACAAGAGTCTCAAATGCATGATATAATAACATAAGAATACACATGATAAATATCATAGGGAGTTATAGTAGCATAAGCATGAAAACGTAGGCACAATAAGATAAGTGATAACTTTGGAGTTAAAAGTAGGCATACATGGTAAGGATCATAAGATCAAAGTTGTAAGAACAATAAGGATCATTAAATAATGGAATATGGACATGATAAGGAGCATAATATGAAATCATAAGATCCAATCATGATAAGGATCATAATGAATGGGCGTGGAATAATAAAGGAGGCATTACAATTATGATAAAGAAAATCATATTAATATTGTATAAACAAAATCATAATTGTGGAAGATAAGGATCACAAGAGCATCATAAATCATGTGTTACCATAAAATCATGTAGCATAGGAAGATAACATGGAACATGTTGAAACATAAAAAAAAAACATGAGAAACATAAGATTAAAACAAGGCATGGAGGTAAGAATGATAAGAAAGGAAAACATATGAGATAAATTGACTCATAAGAAAATATAGGTACTAATCATAAGAGTATTATAGAAAAGATGCCAACAAGTGGGGAAACAAAGAATAAGCTTGAATATAGAAGGTGAAATGATAATAGGTAAAAACATAACAAATATATGGGATGAAATGAGAGGCCGAGGTGTAGGGAAACATAAGTAAAATTGATGAACAAGAAAGTATGATTAATAGAACATACATGGCATAAGAAAAATTACAAAGTAAAAAATGATAGAAACACAAGATCTAAATGACATGAACAATACAACACATGTTCAAATTCACTTGTACCAACATGCATCACTAAATGTGTCTTTGCAAATCATCTACATGCTAACTAGGAACATTAACATGACACGCTATAAGCATAAAAAAAACACAAAATAAGAAATGAGAGTGAAGTGAGCATATCTATGTAATGAGTTCATCCCCAACAAGTAGGTAGCGTTAGGGTAATGATTCATGAGATGGAACAATAGTGTAGCTAAGGAGGGAGGGAGGGAGATGCACAAAACAAGAAGGTAGATGAAGCAATTTTTAGCACCCATAGCTTGCACTTGTCCTTAGATTCTTGTGACTTGTTGATAAACATATTATGGATCATTTTTGCTAGTTGTGTAGGTATTTTTAAATTAGCTAACCTAACAAGTTTAGTAGCAAAGTCTTGTTGCACTACATGGGCATCATGATCATAATCATCCACATTATTATTAAAATGAGCATTAGAGAATATTTTAGGACATTACTAGAATGAGAAACCATAGTGGTTTAGGTGAGCATTCCTGAAAGAATATTTTAGTGTCATTAGAGTTGGAAGCCATAGTAATTTAGGTGAACATTCCTCAAAGGAAGATTGGGATCATGAGTTCTTGTAGCATAAATAATACAATATGGATTATGAAAGATAGGAAAATAAAGCACTATGAATCACTTAGATTTAAAAAATAAAAAAATAAAGATCTAAAAATAAAATTTGAATGAGGTAGCAAAGGGTGGGTAGGATGTAAAAAATTAAGGTCACACAATGATACACAAAACCTAATGAAATAACAAGAGATATGAACAAAAACCCTAGCAAGATATGAGAAACAAGTTAGCAATCAAAAAACATAGTTCTAAAACTTTAATGAAAGTGTAAATCCTAAAAGAAAAACCATAGGGTGGTGTAAGAATGGATGGATTCACCAAAATGTAAATGAAATTGCCTTTTTTTGAATTGGGTTATCTAGGTCAAGATTAACAATCTATATAAATAAAAATTAAAATAACTAATAGAGATGGACAAACAAATGAGTTGTAATAAATGAATATTTTGAAATTTAATATGAAGGATTAGAGCACTAGCCATTGGAATCATGATAAAGAAAAATATTGATGTTGCTCAAAACTTGGTCATCCTATTATAAAAAAATAGATACTCATTATGCAAGTTCCATGAGAATTATGATATACACACAATTTTATATATAGATCAAACTTGTGTTGTGCGAGATCAAAACCACACACTATAGAAATGTCTTGAATTGTAGTATTGGTCATGATGTTTGTGTACTTTTGTGACCTAGTTCATCCTTGTCTTTACTATTTTTTAAAACATAAGGATTGGCTATATTTAAAGTACCTAAGGGAAATTGCATGATAACAAGGGTTCACTTTCTTCTTAATCAACTCCCTTGTTTACTAGCTTTATCTGTTTAGTGAAAGATTGAAGATGACTAACTTAAGCATGAAATTTCTTGGATGATTTTGATGTAAATGTCGGTTCCTTTTTGGAAGCTCCAAATCAAAATATTTCTATGGATAAATGCTTATTGAAGTGGAAATGCTCTAGGATTGTTCGATACCTTTTAGATGCGTTTAAATGATCAAAGAATATCTTTAAATAACAAGATATAACAACTAGCTATACAAATATGTACAAGTTAGCGTCCAATGATAAGAATGAAAAGTGTAAGAGTCAACAATTTGAAACTTAAATTATTTGAATTTTGGGTCAGACTTGTGTTATGTACACTAGCTCTAGCCATTGCAAGATTGATCCAAGATGAGGAATTCCAAATCTAGGGATCAATAATAGATATTTGGAAGCATGGGTCGATAATGAGATAAATTTCTCAGAATAGTACAAATATAACAAGGATAAAATTGAATGTATAAAAGTACGTGAGAGTAAGCATGAATAGGAATAGATAGATATCGAGGAAGTAATCAAGCTTAACACAAAATATGTGACATATGATTATATAATCATTAATAAAACATCCTTTTCAAAATAAATCCAAAGTTAAATGGCAATTGACATGAATACGTAAGTTTCTCCATCATATCAATTGAAAGCATTGTCTACAATTTTTAGTTGTCAATTTTGAGTATAACAAATAGTGGCGTTGTTGTCCATAATATGTTGAATGAACAATATTTCTTTGTCCATAATATGTTGGATTACAATATTTCTTTTTTGCCCATGAAAATATTGCTTTTTTGCTTTAAGTTCAATGAACAAATAAGAGCCAAAAGCAAAGATATACTTGTAAATGGGATTGGTCTTTTGGAGTTTACATTATCAACTGTTTTCTTTAGTAGATTCTTTACTTAAGCTGGGTGTGGGGGGAACAGATCCAAGACTAGATTTTGGATTGGATTGTGACAGACTTTATAATGCTCCATTATTGAGATTCTGCCTCCATTACTGACGTAGTCAAAATCCAGTACAGAGGTTGATGAGATTGGATGAAAGGAGGATGCAGATATTGACTAGCATGTTTAAATCAAATCAACTTTAAGGACACCATTTCATCAATAACTATTATTTAATTGAGAATCTTCTGATGACTGAAGAGAACCTGAGCTGTTCCACTGAATTTTGTATTTTTTCTCAGGTTTGTCCATACAAGAGAATATGGAATACCTTTCTATTTCAACTGTTCGCTTCACAGTCCTTGTTTAAATTCACAAGCAAGAAAATTACATTGTTACGCTTGGTATCTTGGATTCTCCAATTGTCTTTACCTTGATCTAGATGCAATTAGCTTTTATAAATAGTGCTTTTCCTATCTTCTAGATTCATGCCATGTACAAGAAAACTATCCTGTTAAGAACGTAAGCCATTGTGTTTATATCATTGTAAGGAATAAATCACACTTATCTAAATAATTTAAGTTATTTAATTTAGATTTAAGATTTAAAGTAATTTAGATTTAAGAGTTAGATTGGAAATTATTAAATATTTGATTGATGGTAAGATAATTAGATAGATTTAAATATGGTATTAGTTTGAAATTTGATAATTCAACATAAATATGTCATTCTATTTAAATATCACACTTTTTAAATATCAAACAATCACTAGTAATTTTATATTTCATTCTTATTAGAAAGTGATATTTATAGTTATATTTTTTTTCAGGTCAAAATTTATCATTGATCATTGAATTAAGTGTGGTTTATGAATAGTCATTATTCCAAAATAAGTTGTAGAAAATTTTAGAATTGATTCACTTAGATATTTAAATTTTAGGGCTTGATCAAATGACTATTTTAGGCTCTACAAATTGATTGTACTTTGTTGTGGTTTAGATTTATGCTTGTAGACTTGATCTCCACACTTGCAAAATTGAATTGGCTCATGTACTTGAATTAATACCCACGTGAATGAACTAACATAAATATTATGCTTGGAATTTGCTAACATCTATGTCTATGTTTCATATTTTAGTAAAGAACTATTGGCGTTTATAAGCATTTATCAAGGATTTACTAAATTGTGAGGGTCATGTTCTCTTTACTTAGACCCCCTATGTGAATCAATATATCTAAGATCAAGGATAGTAGGCAAGTATGCACTATGCCTAGGATATTGATGAAATATTAATGTAACGATTGTTTTATCCTTTTTTTGGTAATTGAATTCTAGATTTGTTCAATAGATTCCTCTCTTAATCCTACACGCTTTCAATAAATTAAGGTTCATCTTTAAATACAACAACCTAGTGTGTAATTTATTAGAATTCACACTTTAATCAATTCATAATGGTTAGTAAGGGAGGGAAGACATGGACACTCATTAAGAAACTCAAACTTAAAGGTTCAGGGTTAAAATCTATAACCATTTACAACCTAGGTTAATTCCATGTTTGTAGACCTAAACCAAGGTGATGAATAGTTAGATGTCAAGATGGGATTGAGATCCTAGGGATGGATGATAATGGGGATATGCTAGGATAAATTTATTTGTCAACTTACACTTAAAATAAACTATCTTGCATATTAGTCAATGCATGAAAGATAACATAGTTGTTGTGGACCCAAAAAATAAGGGAAAGGGACATGAGTATGTGATTAGGAGTTCATCAATTACAAAAGTTTCACTAGAATCTAATCCATTTTTTTGAGCTTTAAATTCATGTCAATTTAAACATAGACCATTTATTTCCATTTAATAATATTTTTTTAGTAAAAACATTAGAAATCTACTTCTTAATTTGACAATTGATGGTTCAATCTTTAGCCATGTAAATCACACTTTGTAAGAATATATATTACTATTTTTCATATACCAAATTTTCCAAACCTAAATATTTACAAGTTTTAAGGAGTTCAATTCTCAAGTAATAGTAATTAGGTTCTCATGTTGCCCCTTTCTTAAAGCATTCATTAAGTGCACACATTGAAGTAGATTTTTTAACTTTCTAGAAATATTACATTATGATAATATAAATAAAAACTCAACAAAGTAACACAACTAGTAAACACACATTAGAATCAATTCAAGCTTCCCTTAAACCTTTTGTATTTCATTTAAAAAAATATATATTAAAATATATTTATATTTAACCAAAAACTTAAAAAATCAAATACAATTTATCTGTTTTATGCTTAAATATTGAAGCATAACAATATTAAAGATATTTAAGAGGAAAAGACAATATTATGTATTTAATAGTATAATTAAAGGTAGAGAAATGACACATATTTAATTATGCATGACATTATGTACACATTCTTCAATATCTTAGGAATGAATATTCACCTATAATGATAGGTTATTTGAGCTCCTTTTGTGAACAATATTTAATTAAGCAATAAATGCATTGCCTTTGTTATTCACATTCTTTAGCTAGTGGATATAAGCTTGTATTTTGTTTGAAAGTGAGTTATCCATACAATTTGTGGAAGAACAAAAGTGACAAAGAAACTTTTTCCTTAATTACTTGTAAGAATTTATGGATTGGAAAAGAAGGATTTCACACAAGGATTGTCATTGTTCTAAGTTGGTTATTTGGTTGAGATTTTCAAAACTATTAATGATGAAGGAGAAATCAAGCATATAGAGAAAGTTGTAATCACTAAATTAGCACACAACATTTGAATCTATCCAAATATGCATTCCATCATTAGTTGTATCTTTAAATTTTTCAAAGACCCCTCCACTATAACAATAATTTATTAGGTTCATGGAAATATTCATTGTATAATATTTTTTATTAATAGATTTAATAAATCAATTCATTTATTTGTGAGGAATTTGTTCAAGCTAAAGAAAACTTATAAATAGGGATTTCAACTATAATTTCAATAGTCAAGGAGTAATAGTTGATATTTAAATTATGATTATTTCCTTTATAAAATTTGAATTAGAAGGTCATATAAATTATTTATTAGATACTTTATTAAGCATCTTTTCAAATATTCTTTGATTGTTATGAATACAAAATGAAACTTTCTATCATTGTTATTATCTCATTTTGATATGTTTTTATGATTATACTATTGTATTTCTATGATATTCTAGTCAATATTTAGAAGTTTTAGTTGATCATGAACTTGGTTATAATGTTTAATCCAAATTGATGAATTGATATCCTAGGGAAATGCCAATTATAACATCAAATAAATTTAATATGAAATAGCTAAAAAAATATATATATGGTAAAATACCCACAACTTAGGATGGGTTGTGACATAAGAATTCATGGAGGTCATTAAGAAAGTTTTTTTTTTCAAAATATATCTATGAAAAAAATACATGATCCAATAGAAGTTATTGTGAAAAAGGACTAGATGGTGTAAGAATACTCTAATTCTTCCTATGCAATATTTACAAAAGTTTATGTTAATACTCTAAGTAGAATAAAATCATACTAATTAAATATTTATTGCCACATCTAGATGGAGATGAAACTATTGGAGAATTCCAAGATTAGGATCATGAAAAAAAAATTAATAAGTGAAAAAAATAAGCACAATAGTATGTCTATCAATATACAAATGAAGAATGTGTAAATACAATGATCAAGCCTTGCATATATAGGCAAGGATGAGGAGGTGAGAAGGTAGGAGTGAACATTTGACTACCCCTCCAAAGATGGGACAAGTTTGTGAGTTCATTTGAAAAGTGTGTGAGCAAGTATCAATAGGTGTCTCAAGTCATGAGGATACATGTATCAATGCTATGAGGTGAGACAAAAAAAAAAGAAAACTAAGTAAACTTAAGCTAGGTGTGAATAGGTTAATCCTAGAAAGGTGATTAGCTAACTAGGTATGATAACTCTATTTACACTAACACCCCCATTAAGTGAAACTTAGGGAGTAATGTATGTACAATGATGAGTCCTGACTACTAGGCCATGTAGGGTACTCATGTACAAATATCTCATAAAGTGGAGTAAAGGAGAAAAACCCAGTGGGAAATAAAAACCCCTCTCCAAAAAGAGAAATGATGCAATGAAATAAAATATACAAGTGAAGAAGATATAAGGACTCATGATGGCCCCCAAGGACTACTTGTGTCCTAGAAAAAAGGACCCTCTTGCCTGACATGAGATTAATTCATAATAATTGGACTTAATGAGGCCTTGATTCAAGTGTTGTGAGGCATTTTATGCATCCGTACTAGGTCTTGGAGCTTTGCAAACTAAATAAAATGCATTTAATGATGTCTTGTAAAGGTGTTGTGAAGTGTTGTAACACATTTCTACACTTTTCTAGATTCATCTTATTATAATTCATCTAAAAATCATCTTTCAAGTCCTATTTTAAAGTGTTGTAAAGTCTTGTGACAAGCTTTCATGCTTTTCTAGGATTATTTTCACTATTTACACCTTTCTTATGCTTTATTTGACACCTTTATGCCATTATAAGGCTTAATTAAGTGTATTTTTGAGTGTAAGCCCGACAAACAACATTAAATACAAAATATTTCACGACACATATTTTCAGGTCCTAGGTGGGACCCATTTGCCATGGGTGGCGAATGAGTCCCCCTTGGCCTCAAATTCAAAATATTTCAAATTCTCTTTTGGGTTTTTATTTAAAAATACCTTATGTCGGCCTGTGATGAGGTATCATTCGATTACTAAGGCACAAGTATGTATAAATAAGTGTTTTTCTCCTCATTTTACATCTTTTAATCTCTCTCCTCCATACAATCTCTTAATCTCATATCTCATCTATCTTCTCAAGCAAGCTAGGGATTTTACATTGCAAGTCATTAATTTAACTTCCTAAGACATCCAAGGGAAGATTCTACATGTTTTGTTGTAGACTTTCAAGATCAAACATCATGGCAAGGTAATCAACTCCATTATTGCATGTTTCATTTCTTTTTTCATCATTTTGGTTTAATTGCCTAAATGCAGTTTGACCAAGGCAAACCCCCATGCCTTAACAATTAACATTTTCTCTCTCTTCCTTTGTGTGTTTACAGATTTAGGTCCCTTGGAAGCTTGGAATTCATTGAAGATCAAGTTTCAAGGTTGTTAAGGCTCCTGCTTCATTCAACAAGTCAACACATCAACAAAACCTTAAATTTTTAGATCTGAATCTGGCAGTTTCAGAAGTGGGCACCTGTAGGAAGCAGAAGTGCATATCAAGCTACATAGAATCAACTCCTGACTTTGCTGATTCCTGTAGGTGGACTAATTCACCACCCACTACAAATGAGTCCCACCTATAGGCTTGAAAAGTGATTTTGTTAGAATTTAGCTTTCGACAATCAGAAACCTATTTCTAGGACTTTTCACCAAAAACATGACTAATTCGCCATGCATGGCGAATCAGTCCCAGTAGTCATTAACAATGATTTTTGGAACATCTCAAAATACTTCAGTAACAACAATCTACCTCTAGGTGCACTCTAATCAGTCTCATCAATTTCTGTTATCGTTTGTTTAAGTTTTTAGTTCATTGTTGCATTACACAATGTTTTTTCAAACAAGTTGTTTTCCTTTAGTTTCCATTCATTAGTCAATCAATTTCATTAGTTTATTGCATTAAAACTTTGCATCTAGGCATATTGCATCCATATTCCATCCATAACACATTAAATTTTGAATGTAAACATAAGCATTTTTAACCCTTTTCCTTCCCTTTTAGGTAAAAGATCCTAGAAGGGTAAGTGTCCATAGGGTTCCAAAAATCTATGTTTCACTACTTCTATCATATAAGTACATGAAATTTTCCTCCCATGGGAGAGAAAAAGAGAGGCTATGGAGCCCCCCATAAGATCATAGAACTTTCAGTGTTGAGTGATTCTCAAAGAAGAATGCAAAATGTGATCCCAAAATGTCGAACAACATTTCTTCCTTTTGGAAGAAGACAAATTGTAGATAGGTGCATGAAATATTCCCATGTGAGAAGAATGGAAGTCCCTGAATGATGTGCAAGATTCAAATACAATGGTTAAATCTTTGAAAGTTTCTCAAATTCTCAATGGGAAGGATGATGTAGAACACAAACCAAATATGTAGATGGGTTGACAACAACATTGATGTGGCTATCATCAAAGGTGTCTACCAACTCTGTAAAATGGGATTCACTAAAAAAATTTGATATGCCATATAATTAATCATCCCAATCAACAGTAGTGAAAACACAACTATGAATATCTTGTTGCCCTGAATCATGAGAAACCAATGATGTAGGAACACTCAACACTGAAGAAGAAAATTATGAAGGAGATGTGATATCAGTGTAAGGTGAAGGAACCAATGAGGAGGATAGAACTCCAAGGTTCAAATAACCAAACTTTATCTCCTGATACATGCTAAAGGTATCACTATCATCTATACTCATACCATCATCAAAGTCAATAGAACCAAAGGAAGAAAAACAATACAATCTGGAATCATGATCAACATGATTGATGGCAATGAAGTATCTACTTTGCAAATATTTGATGATCACAAAATGTGGTGTGAACTAAACTATTTTTCTTGTGCCACTATGTGTAATTTGATAAATGAAAGTAAATTATTGGATAAGGAAGGTACATAAAGTACATTATTGAATGTTCCTTCTCAAATTTGAATAGATCCTTTTCGAAGAGCTAACATATACATGTTATTCACCATCAATATTGGTAGGAATGAACAATGCTCATATGTAGAAAACAATTCCCTGGATGTAGCCATGTGGTGTGATGCCCTAAAATCAAGAAGTCACTTGTGTGATGTGTTGTTTGCAAAACCAATGAGTGTCATACCCTTGTTCTTATCCTTTGCTGAAAATGTAGACGGTGTGGATGCAAAAAGGGAAGAATCACCCATCTTAGGCAATTGAATTTGAGTTTGTTGAAGAAGAGTCTTTAAGTCATCAATTTCTTTTTTATAACATTGGTGTTCTTCGGCCTGGCTTAACCAACACACTCTAAGTGTTGATTGCTTAGGTGGCTATTGTGGGCTCCTCTAAACCCATCCATTCATCGTTCCCCATCACCGTTACTCATGGAAAGTTTAAAATTGTTTCTCCTACCCATAAGATATCCATATGAAGGTTTCGACCCAAATAGTTTTTATTTTCTCGCGCACTTGAGACTTGTGCCAAAATGGGAGCTTTGGAACAAGGTATGGACATCCATCGAAACATAATGGAAGGGCGATCATTGTCAGATATATCATGCAGTTGGAAATGCTCTAGTAAATATGGATGCAAAAATGTGGAAGTATAGAGAAGGCACATGAATTGTTTGATCATATACCTCAAATAAATGTGGTCTCATTGAATTCTATGATTGCAGGATATGCACAAAATGCCTTTGTTGAAAAGGATTTTGAACCTTTCAACAAAATGTGATTGGCAAGTGTAAAGATAGAGTTCACAAACTCTACCAGCATCCTCACAGCCTGTGCAAAAATGGGATCTTTAGAACGGGGTATGGGAATTCATTAGACGATGAAGATAGAGGAATTTTGCAGATGTTGTAGCTATAACTTCCTTGGAAGACATGTATGCAAAATGTGTAAGCACAAACAAGGGGGTGATGCCACAATACTGGTTTACACTTTCTCGGAGACCCTGATTTTTGCTGAAATCACATATTTTTAGAAAATATAATGATTTAAGCCTTGAAAAGTTCCATTTAAAGGATTCCAATTGAAGAGGGTTTGATCAAACGACCTTAGATCAAACCCCCTTGGATAGAATCCCACTAGTTTTAAACCATACCTATAACAGAGTCTCCTTTACACCCATCAAAATGCTGATAAAAAACCACTTTTGATTTATCTTTTGGGGGATCAAAGGAATTCATTTTTTTTGGTGAGTATGTAGTCCTTATTATAAGCTTCCCAAAAAGTATAATTTTAAATAAATTTAATTTGATTATTATATTTATTTTTTATTTCTTGTGAATGTAGGTTTTTCACCAAAATCAAGCTCTTTGTTCTGCACATGTTGAAAAATAGCAGATTATCATTTTTTTTTTGAAAAATATCAATGCACTAGATATTGAAGTCCTTCATCCAACAAAAAAAGTTGAATTTCGATACATACAAAAAAAGTTATGTTGTATACAGTCCGCCTATGACTAAATTGTAATTGGTTTGACTTTGAAACTTGATTAAGGAAAAAATATTCAATAAAACACTATAAAACCAAATGAAAGCGCTAGATATCATTGTTACAAATCTAAATTCAAAAAAATTAGAATTTTATCCTTCATGGAAAAAAAGTTATGTTGTATACGGTGAGCATCACTCCTTAAAAATGGTGTTTGTTGAAAAAAACTAGTTTTCAAAGGAGATGGAAAAAGAAGTGCAATCTAATTCCAAATTTTTTGAAAAAAATATATTTAGAATCTACAGAAAAAATGTCACAAATCACTAGTTTGCATCATCTTCAATTCCTCATGGTTTAGCTACTATAGGTGCCTGAAAGTGAAGATTTAGTTAGAAAAAATTAGTTCAGTGTCCAGTTTGGCCAAAAATTGTAAACCAATATTGTGGAATCACCCAAGGCATATGAATTGTTTGATAGAATGCCTTCAGAAATTTTATTCTCATAGAATGACCTAATTGTAGGATATTGAAAATGTGGAAGCTTAGACAAGGCACTTGAACGATTTGACATAATGCCTCAAATAACATTTTTCTAATGGAATGTCCCGATTGCAGGATATCAACAAAATGGGTTTGCTAAAAAGGATTTAGAACCTTGTCCTTCCTAGGTTCCTCATAGGAGAACTAGGTTGCAAATACAAGCACAATGGACCTTCTCTAGCTTTGAAATAGCCCTTATAAAATTTTAATTATTATTTTTTAGCTTTTGATATGATGTAATAGTTTTCGATGGGTATTGTATTTATAGAAAATATTTTTAACAAATAATGCAAGTGATGCATGTATCGATGAATTGTTTTGCAATCTAAACCATAGTCTCAGTTTCTTCTAGTATATCTTAGCTCTAACAATGGAGTAATCTATTTTTATAAAAACATATTTGTATTTTGTGTTGAACATTTTTTGTTTTAGTATTAATATACTATATTTTTTGTCAATTAAAAGAACATAATAGTGTGGGATCAAAATATTGTCTTGGCTTACATTGTCATAGTTTCTCAACTAGACAATAGGCTAGATTTTGTTCTCTTAGTTTTTTGTTAAGAAAAACATGATTGAATGTGCAATTTGATAGGGAAATTTTGACTTTCGCGAATGTAATCTTAAATTTATTGGACATTAATTTGAGTTTTTAAATATGTGTATATGACAAATAGTCCTATTTGATTTTTTTGTAAGGTATGTGATATTTTTATGGATAGTTAATTTTCTAAAGTTTATTTCATTGAGATGCAAGCAATTAAAAAAATATCTATAACATATAAATTGTATGGTATCTTAATAATTGTGAGGCTCTTTTGTGAATATATGGCTAGTTTAATCTAGTATAATAGGAAGGTTATCTATAGTTTAGAAGGCTGTGTAATATATAGCTTCCATAGTCAAGGATCATATAATAGACATTTAAACCATAGTATTAGATAATATAAAAATATTAGATAAAAATCATTAGTGTAATATTTATAGGATTAATATAATTAATAAAGGGTGTTGAAAATTGAGTTAACAATAACCTATGTATTAAATTACAAGCTATCAATACCTACTAAGGAATATAGACATATGTATTAAAATTATTTAAAATAACTAATAATTATTCTATGGTGTAGTTTAAGTAGTTAGGAGATATTACAAAAGTTGTCATTAAAAGATAAATATTTATTATAAATATTTTTTGTAAATTACCATGAAGATCATTGTAAAAACCTGGGTAACTTGTTAAATTTAAGATTATTATTATCAAACTATGTCATGAAAGGGATAAAAGTGTTGGCAAGTTATTTGATGAATGTTTAGGTGATAAATATTTTTGAGAAAAATAATATTCAAACAATTCAATGATAATGTGTTATTTGAAATATGAATCTAAAATATCTAGTTTCATAAATTTACCTTTTTTATGGAACCTGTGTGATAAAGGATATTCTAAGAGATAAAATGTAATATGGAAAATGGGTTCTTATTGGCTATTTTTTTATTTAACCTATTTTAGATTATATTTAGAAATTTCTAGAGAATAAAGTGAGGATAAGGATTTTAGTATTTTGTATGTATCTTGGGATAAAACAAGGTATCGATCTTTAAATTTAATTGTGTACTTAAATCATGGTCTAGGAAACTAATTGAGATACTTATTTATAGTTGTTATGTTGTACAATTTTTTTATTTATCATCATATTAAAACCATATTTATATGTTTTAAATTTATGTATTCATATTTATTTTTACTTAAAACATACTTAATTTAATTGTTTATTCTAATGTGTTAAGTCCAATGTTATAACTACACTACATCTTGTTGTGTTTATTGAAATCTCAAGCAAGGGATCAAATGTGATTGTAAGAAGCTTCAACTTTGTTGTGCCTACTATGAATATTGCTCCCATTATAAATATTTTGTATTGTATAAACTATTTCACACAGTCTCCATTAATATTGGGTCATTTGTGGAGGAAAGTATGGAGCATTAGGAGAGAAATTAAGGCACTTACAATGCATCAAATTATTATGCACCTAGGGATATGATAATTTAAGGTATTTAGGTGGATGGAGGTGCCGACATTTGGCACACATCCCTTATGTTATTTATATTATGACATATGGACAACTTATGTAATTCAATATATTAGGTGATGAGTAGTCCTTCGTCAAGTTTACCCCTCTATTGTATTATTAGAAGGACATCTATATAAAGGGAGATGATTATCTTTGTAAGGTGTTTGAAGTATGATATTGTATTTGGGATCTCTTGGAGATATAGCATGGAGTGGCTTCTTTCATAAGGAATATTCTATGGTGTTACCCTACATCAAGGGTTTACTCTATTTCTACATATATTAAATATTAGGGTGTCTTGGCCCACAAACATCTGTTGTGTTGTGTGAGATCTATGTTCTACATTATATTATTTCTATTATTATATGTGTGGATCTTATCACAGATCTTGACCACATATCAATAGATCCTTCTACCTCTTTTTATGATGAGTTGCATGTTGCTAAACTAAAATAATTGAATGTGCCCAAGCTTGAATATTAATAGATCCTTTCTTTACTCTACCTAGGAAATCCTCTTGAGTATTATAAACTTGACACAATTAGTAGGCATGAATTTGAGAACAATTATTTTATTTACACTTGACTTTATAAACCCATTTAAAGCTAGTGGATTTCTCCTTTGGGGATCATATTGATAACACTCAAGTATTGTTTTCATTAAGACATCATATTCCACTTTCATGGAAGCTTCCTATTCAAGCTTTCCTTTGGCCTATTCAAATGTGCTAGGCCCAAATAATTAGAAAAAAATAGAATTAGAGAAAAAATCACCTACTCAACACCTTGCACAAGTTATTTCCTTGAGTACATGGACCAATCTTCCATTACATTTGGAAATTAATCTTCCCAAACATCCTTCATTATGGAAAAGTACCATTTTGGTCTATTTTCTTGGTCAACCTAATCTTGTTGTGAAGACTGCATATCAATATCTTCTCCACCAATCTCAAATTTTGTCATGAAGACTAATAATGTTCACTCTTTCCTCCACTAGAGAACCCTTTATATTTGCACCCTCTAATGTTCCCTGTTTGATTTCAACACCAACACTTGTTCCAGAATCAAAGTAGTTAGAATTAACATTAACTAAAAAATGGTATTTACAATTTTCTTATTTACATCTCTATTAACTATAATTTTATTTGTAGAGACATCTAGTAGTCAATATGCTTTGGATTGCTCCCTATATCCAAAACACATATATGTGCTGATTTTTGCATCTAAATTACTTATCTTTCCCTTAGGAATATGTGCAAAAGCAAGGCAACCAAAAAGAATGAATTCACTTATAGAAGATATTTTTCCTAAAATAATATGTAAAAAGAATTGAGATGCAAGGTAGTGATTGCAAGTTGAAGCAAGATTAGAAGAAAGATTGTATTTGGATTGTAACTAGTTTGTAAGAGTTTTATAAGGCATGGAAGCCTTAAGTTCATCCAAGTGACTTGATAAAATTTTGACAGTTGACAAACTACTAAACCAAGAAACAATATAGAAATCCAAACACAATACACAAATATTCATTTATTAATATGAAAAAAAATTACTACAAAAAGAGTACATGATGTTTTTGATTAGATTATTAGGGGAAGGGCCTTGATCCCATAGTTACATCCAAAATTCAAAAGAAGAAAATAGGGTGGGTAAAACAGCACCACCAACCAGCAGAAAAAAACATGTCTAGGGTGGCACATAGGCTGAATAACAAAATAATAACCATAGAACCACTATACTTAATAAAAAATAGAAGATTGCTACTAGAGTACTTAAAACTATGAAGACCATTTATCAGGTGCACCATATACTAGCAAGTTCAAAACCATAATAGAGCTATTTGAAAATAGTGTAAGATTTGAGGGACGATTAGAGAGATTACATCTCCCTAATATACATCAACAAAGAGGAGCTGAAAATCCTCAAAGTAATCCTCCAAATCTGCAATGTGAGACTCAACAAACAAGAATGAAATGTCTATGAAAAAAGAATCCCATGGTGCTATCTCTGGAAGATGGATGATGTCCTGCTTAACTGAATCAATAGGAGCCAAAGATGTGGAAATGTCAAACTGATCAGGAACAACAGGAGATGCTGATGCATGTATAATCTCAGTCTGAAGAGTAGGAACTATGAGACAATCCTCTGATTCATCAGAATATGTAAGGGTGTCTAAATACTGAAGTTCCTTTAAAGTATCATGATCAAAGGGTGTGTTCTCTCTCCAACCAATGGGTACAAGACAATCTGAAGCAGGATCCTCTGGGAATGGAGAAAGATTGGGGTCTCCATAGATCTCCCAAAGACGTGTCCAAAGTGAGTGAGGACAATCAATGCCCGATATAGCCCACACAGTGTCAGAATCAACACTAGACAATATAAGTCCTACTATGTGATTTCTAATGATATCCCAAGCTAGTTTTCCCTTTGAAGTTGCTGGTTTAGGTATGAGATCATACAAATAAGGCAAAAATTAAGCCACCTACAGTGTGTAAGTATGCCCTTTGCCCATGACTCATAATTACCCCGTTCCAGAAAAACAACTGAAGGGTGAGTAGAAAAACCCATGATAACTCTTCAAATTAAAAAATCTAAGAAAACTGACCTCAATACTGATAAATCAGATCAAATAAATCCATCCCATGCAAACAAATCATTTCCAGGTGCCAAAAAGTCCAAGTAATTGACAGATGTGTGAAAACACAAAAAATTGAATAAAATGTACCTGGGGCAGATTCTGGAAAAATAAATGATAGATCTGGAAAGAGCACAGAAACACCTTTTCTAACTCCCATTTGTTTGTGCAAATGAGTTCGACGAAAGATAATACCGGAGTGAAACACAAGCTCATTCTACCGAAAAAAGACTGTAAAACAGAAAAATAAGAAAATAACGAGCATGACCGAACGCCCGAACCAGCTTTCCAATGCCTATTTTCATTCAAAAATTCGAGTTAAAACGCCCATTTTACACCCGATTTAGTGCAAGTTGCTCAAAAAGGTTTTAAAAAAAATTGCATATCCCTCAAGGGCTAAGATCTTCGGCCCCTGGTCATATGGACGACCAGGGGGCTGGCGGCTAGGTGCTTGGTGCACGGCCCCTGGTTCTACATGTGACCCTGCTGCTTGCAGGGTAAGCCCTCAAGGGCTGTCAGGCGGTGCAAAGGCCGCTCACCGCGCTATCACCGGTCGCCGTACCGCCATGGTGGTCGGCGTTAACCCAGCATCTACCGCCTGAGGGTCGGCTGCGGTCACCGGTGGTCGGCTGCTGGCTGGGTGGTGGCCCACAAATACATCGGGTAATGTAAAAAACTTAGGTTTTTTGTATTTTGAATTTTTATGTTTCGACCTCGACCACAAGTAAGCCCTCGGGCCGCACGACTCGGGCAAATTTTTCCTTCCGTGCAACTGTGTCCAAATCGGACATGTTTTATATGAAAATAGGGGTTTTGGACGCTGCGAGCTCAACGGTGAGGTCTGTTTGAGCTCAAAGTGCTCCAAAAAAAAGAACCCCCTATTCCAAAATAAAAAATAGAAGA
>VDFB02000015.1:146627579-146821932 GCA_007258455.2 Sequoia sempervirens
GAAGAATGCAAAATGTGATCCCAAAATGTCGAACAACATTTCTTCCTTTTGGAAGAAGACAAATTGTAGATAGGTGCATGAAATATTCCCATGTGAGAAGAATGGAAGTCCCTGAATGATGTGCAAGATTCAAATACAATGGTTAAATCTTTGAAAGTTTCTCAAATTCTCAATGGGAAGGATGATGTAGAACACAAACCAAATATGTAGATGGGTTGACAACAACATTGATGTGGCTATCATCAAAGGTGTCTACCAACTCTGTAAAATGGGATTCACTAAAAAAATTTGATATGCCATATAATTAATCATCCCAATCAACAGTAGTGAAAACACAACTATGAATATCTTGTTGCCCTGAATCATGAGAAACCAATGATGTAGGAACACTCAACACTGAAGAAGAAAATTATGAAGGAGATGTGATATCAGTGTAAGGTGAAGGAACCAATGAGGAGGATAGAACTCCAAGGTTCAAATAACCAAACTTTATCTCCTGATACATGCTAAAGGTATCACTATCATCTATACTCATACCATCATCAAAGTCAATAGAACCAAAGGAAGAAAAACAATACAATCTGGAATCATGATCAACATGATTGATGGCAATGAAGTATCTACTTTGCAAATATTTGATGATCACAAAATGTGGTGTGAACTAAACTATTTTTCTTGTGCCACTATGTGTAATTTGATAAATGAAAGTAAATTATTGGATAAGGAAGGTACATAAAGTACATTATTGAATGTTCCTTCTCAAATTTGAATAGATCCTTTTCGAAGAGCTAACATATACATGTTATTCACCATCAATATTGGTAGGAATGAACAATGCTCATATGTAGAAAACAATTCCCTGGATGTAGCCATGTGGTGTGATGCCCTAAAATCAAGAAGTCACTTGTGTGATGTGTTGTTTGCAAAACCAATGAGTGTCATACCCTTGTTCTTATCCTTTGCTGAAAATGTAGACGGTGTGGATGCAAAAAGGGAAGAATCACCCATCTTAGGCAATTGAATTTGAGTTTGTTGAAGAAGAGTCTTTAAGTCATCAATTTCTTTTTTATAACATTGGTGTTCTTCGGCCTGGCTTAACCAACACACTCTAAGTGTTGATTGCTTAGGTGGCTATTGTGGGCTCCTCTAAACCCATCCATTCATCGTTCCCCATCACCGTTACTCATGGAAAGTTTAAAATTGTTTCTCCTACCCATAAGATATCCATATGAAGGTTTCGACCCAAATAGTTTTTATTTTCTCGCGCACTTGAGACTTGTGCCAAAATGGGAGCTTTGGAACAAGGTATGGACATCCATCGAAACATAATGGAAGGGCGATCATTGTCAGATATATCATGCAGTTGGAAATGCTCTAGTAAATATGGATGCAAAAATGTGGAAGTATAGAGAAGGCACATGAATTGTTTGATCATATACCTCAAATAAATGTGGTCTCATTGAATTCTATGATTGCAGGATATGCACAAAATGCCTTTGTTGAAAAGGATTTTGAACCTTTCAACAAAATGTGATTGGCAAGTGTAAAGATAGAGTTCACAAACTCTACCAGCATCCTCACAGCCTGTGCAAAAATGGGATCTTTAGAACGGGGTATGGGAATTCATTAGACGATGAAGATAGAGGAATTTTGCAGATGTTGTAGCTATAACTTCCTTGGAAGACATGTATGCAAAATGTGTAAGCACAAACAAGGGGGTGATGCCACAATACTGGTTTACACTTTCTCGGAGACCCTGATTTTTGCTGAAATCACATATTTTTAGAAAATATAATGATTTAAGCCTTGAAAAGTTCCATTTAAAGGATTCCAATTGAAGAGGGTTTGATCAAACGACCTTAGATCAAACCCCCTTGGATAGAATCCCACTAGTTTTAAACCATACCTATAACAGAGTCTCCTTTACACCCATCAAAATGCTGATAAAAAACCACTTTTGATTTATCTTTTGGGGGATCAAAGGAATTCATTTTTTTTGGTGAGTATGTAGTCCTTATTATAAGCTTCCCAAAAAGTATAATTTTAAATAAATTTAATTTGATTATTATATTTATTTTTTATTTCTTGTGAATGTAGGTTTTTCACCAAAATCAAGCTCTTTGTTCTGCACATGTTGAAAAATAGCAGATTATCATTTTTTTTTTGAAAAATATCAATGCACTAGATATTGAAGTCCTTCATCCAACAAAAAAAGTTGAATTTCGATACATACAAAAAAAGTTATGTTGTATACAGTCCGCCTATGACTAAATTGTAATTGGTTTGACTTTGAAACTTGATTAAGGAAAAAATATTCAATAAAACACTATAAAACCAAATGAAAGCGCTAGATATCATTGTTACAAATCTAAATTCAAAAAAATTAGAATTTTATCCTTCATGGAAAAAAAGTTATGTTGTATACGGTGAGCATCACTCCTTAAAAATGGTGTTTGTTGAAAAAAACTAGTTTTCAAAGGAGATGGAAAAAGAAGTGCAATCTAATTCCAAATTTTTTGAAAAAAATATATTTAGAATCTACAGAAAAAATGTCACAAATCACTAGTTTGCATCATCTTCAATTCCTCATGGTTTAGCTACTATAGGTGCCTGAAAGTGAAGATTTAGTTAGAAAAAATTAGTTCAGTGTCCAGTTTGGCCAAAAATTGTAAACCAATATTGTGGAATCACCCAAGGCATATGAATTGTTTGATAGAATGCCTTCAGAAATTTTATTCTCATAGAATGACCTAATTGTAGGATATTGAAAATGTGGAAGCTTAGACAAGGCACTTGAACGATTTGACATAATGCCTCAAATAACATTTTTCTAATGGAATGTCCCGATTGCAGGATATCAACAAAATGGGTTTGCTAAAAAGGATTTAGAACCTTGTCCTTCCTAGGTTCCTCATAGGAGAACTAGGTTGCAAATACAAGCACAATGGACCTTCTCTAGCTTTGAAATAGCCCTTATAAAATTTTAATTATTATTTTTTAGCTTTTGATATGATGTAATAGTTTTCGATGGGTATTGTATTTATAGAAAATATTTTTAACAAATAATGCAAGTGATGCATGTATCGATGAATTGTTTTGCAATCTAAACCATAGTCTCAGTTTCTTCTAGTATATCTTAGCTCTAACAATGGAGTAATCTATTTTTATAAAAACATATTTGTATTTTGTGTTGAACATTTTTTGTTTTAGTATTAATATACTATATTTTTTGTCAATTAAAAGAACATAATAGTGTGGGATCAAAATATTGTCTTGGCTTACATTGTCATAGTTTCTCAACTAGACAATAGGCTAGATTTTGTTCTCTTAGTTTTTTGTTAAGAAAAACATGATTGAATGTGCAATTTGATAGGGAAATTTTGACTTTCGCGAATGTAATCTTAAATTTATTGGACATTAATTTGAGTTTTTAAATATGTGTATATGACAAATAGTCCTATTTGATTTTTTTGTAAGGTATGTGATATTTTTATGGATAGTTAATTTTCTAAAGTTTATTTCATTGAGATGCAAGCAATTAAAAAAATATCTATAACATATAAATTGTATGGTATCTTAATAATTGTGAGGCTCTTTTGTGAATATATGGCTAGTTTAATCTAGTATAATAGGAAGGTTATCTATAGTTTAGAAGGCTGTGTAATATATAGCTTCCATAGTCAAGGATCATATAATAGACATTTAAACCATAGTATTAGATAATATAAAAATATTAGATAAAAATCATTAGTGTAATATTTATAGGATTAATATAATTAATAAAGGGTGTTGAAAATTGAGTTAACAATAACCTATGTATTAAATTACAAGCTATCAATACCTACTAAGGAATATAGACATATGTATTAAAATTATTTAAAATAACTAATAATTATTCTATGGTGTAGTTTAAGTAGTTAGGAGATATTACAAAAGTTGTCATTAAAAGATAAATATTTATTATAAATATTTTTTGTAAATTACCATGAAGATCATTGTAAAAACCTGGGTAACTTGTTAAATTTAAGATTATTATTATCAAACTATGTCATGAAAGGGATAAAAGTGTTGGCAAGTTATTTGATGAATGTTTAGGTGATAAATATTTTTGAGAAAAATAATATTCAAACAATTCAATGATAATGTGTTATTTGAAATATGAATCTAAAATATCTAGTTTCATAAATTTACCTTTTTTATGGAACCTGTGTGATAAAGGATATTCTAAGAGATAAAATGTAATATGGAAAATGGGTTCTTATTGGCTATTTTTTTATTTAACCTATTTTAGATTATATTTAGAAATTTCTAGAGAATAAAGTGAGGATAAGGATTTTAGTATTTTGTATGTATCTTGGGATAAAACAAGGTATCGATCTTTAAATTTAATTGTGTACTTAAATCATGGTCTAGGAAACTAATTGAGATACTTATTTATAGTTGTTATGTTGTACAATTTTTTTATTTATCATCATATTAAAACCATATTTATATGTTTTAAATTTATGTATTCATATTTATTTTTACTTAAAACATACTTAATTTAATTGTTTATTCTAATGTGTTAAGTCCAATGTTATAACTACACTACATCTTGTTGTGTTTATTGAAATCTCAAGCAAGGGATCAAATGTGATTGTAAGAAGCTTCAACTTTGTTGTGCCTACTATGAATATTGCTCCCATTATAAATGCAACAATAAAAATCCACAAGCTTTTGATGGATTTTCCTTGGTGTTTTCATGAACTATTTGAGAGGATAAGAAAATGGTTATTTCTACACATTTACTAGTGGTGAATTTGTTGTAAGACTTTCACGATGTGTTGGGTAACCTGGCTATGATGTATGGTAATTTTGATGGGTTATTTTTCTTTCTAAAATATATAAATTATTTGATTGATAGTCTGGATGGGGTGGAGCTACTAAGTTGTTAGTTGCACTTGAGCATTACTTTGGTAATATGTAGTGTTGGTAAACATTTTAAATTTTTTCCTTTGTAAGGTCTTACCTTGTAAAGTTTTGAATGATACTATAAACAAGTTTTTCACCATCTCTTGACATATTTTAATGTCTATGTAGTTGGATGATTTTTCATGTTTTTAAATAAATTTTTTTTGGTTGTGTGACTTATACAAAATTATTGTATATGTTTATGTTTTTATTTTAAAACATTTTATGTTGACATAGTTTATTTTAAATAAATATTTTGTATTGTATAAACTATTTCACACAGTCTCCATTAATATTGGGTCATTTGTGGAGGAAAGTATGGAGCATTAGGAGAGAAATTAAGGCACTTACAATGCATCAAATTATTATGCACCTAGGGATATGATAATTTAAGGTATTTAGGTGGATGGAGGTGCCGACATTTGGCACACATCCCTTATGTTATTTATATTATGACATATGGACAACTTATGTAATTCAATATATTAGGTGATGAGTAGTCCTTCGTCAAGTTTACCCCTCTATTGTATTATTAGAAGGACATCTATATAAAGGGAGATGATTATCTTTGTAAGGTGTTTGAAGTATGATATTGTATTTGGGATCTCTTGGAGATATAGCATGGAGTGGCTTCTTTCATAAGGAATATTCTATGGTGTTACCCTACATCAAGGGTTTACTCTATTTCTACATATATTAAATATTAGGGTGTCTTGGCCCACAAACATCTGTTGTGTTGTGTGAGATCTATGTTCTACATTATATTATTTCTATTATTATATGTGTGGATCTTATCACAGATCTTGACCACATATCAATAGATCCTTCTACCTCTTTTTATGATGAGTTGCATGTTGCTAAACTAAAATAATTGAATGTGCCCAAGCTTGAATATTAATAGATCCTTTCTTTACTCTACCTAGGAAATCCTCTTGAGTATTATAAACTTGACACAATTAGTAGGCATGAATTTGAGAACAATTATTTTATTTACACTTGACTTTATAAACCCATTTAAAGCTAGTGGATTTCTCCTTTGGGGATCATATTGATAACACTCAAGTATTGTTTTCATTAAGACATCATATTCCACTTTCATGGAAGCTTCCTATTCAAGCTTTCCTTTGGCCTATTCAAATGTGCTAGGCCCAAATAATTAGAAAAAAATAGAATTAGAGAAAAAATCACCTACTCAACACCTTGCACAAGTTATTTCCTTGAGTACATGGACCAATCTTCCATTACATTTGGAAATTAATCTTCCCAAACATCCTTCATTATGGAAAAGTACCATTTTGGTCTATTTTCTTGGTCAACCTAATCTTGTTGTGAAGACTGCATATCAATATCTTCTCCACCAATCTCAAATTTTGTCATGAAGACTAATAATGTTCACTCTTTCCTCCACTAGAGAACCCTTTATATTTGCACCCTCTAATGTTCCCTGTTTGATTTCAACACCAACACTTGTTCCAGAATCAAAGTAGTTAGAATTAACATTAACTAAAAAATGGTATTTACAATTTTCTTATTTACATCTCTATTAACTATAATTTTATTTGTAGAGACATCTAGTAGTCAATATGCTTTGGATTGCTCCCTATATCCAAAACACATATATGTGCTGATTTTTGCATCTAAATTACTTATCTTTCCCTTAGGAATATGTGCAAAAGCAAGGCAACCAAAAAGAATGAATTCACTTATAGAAGATATTTTTCCTAAAATAATATGTAAAAAGAATTGAGATGCAAGGTAGTGATTGCAAGTTGAAGCAAGATTAGAAGAAAGATTGTATTTGGATTGTAACTAGTTTGTAAGAGTTTTATAAGGCATGGAAGCCTTAAGTTCATCCAAGTGACTTGATAAAATTTTGACAGTTGACAAACTACTAAACCAAGAAACAATATAGAAATCCAAACACAATACACAAATATTCATTTATTAATATGAAAAAAAATTACTACAAAAAGAGTACATGATGTTTTTGATTAGATTATTAGGGGAAGGGCCTTGATCCCATAGTTACATCCAAAATTCAAAAGAAGAAAATAGGGTGGGTAAAACAGCACCACCAACCAGCAGAAAAAAACATGTCTAGGGTGGCACATAGGCTGAATAACAAAATAATAACCATAGAACCACTATACTTAATAAAAAATAGAAGATTGCTACTAGAGTACTTAAAACTATGAAGACCATTTATCAGGTGCACCATATACTAGCAAGTTCAAAACCATAATAGAGCTATTTGAAAATAGTAGTCCAAAATATTAAAACTGAATGACAAAAAAAGAAAGGAAACCATAACCAGAAGCAAGAAAAAAAGCCATTACTTGGCTTTTCCAAATAGGTCCTAGTAATATCCTATTAGGGATATGTAATCTCTCCAATCAGGTCCCTCAGTCTCATACAAGTCCTTCAAGTCATCCGTCTTTCCCATCTTCCTCAGCTTCCTAGTGATCTTGATTTGACCAAACATTGCACCTACCACTGCTCTGCGCATTAGGCCATTTGTCACCTTCATTAGCATGACAATAGCTTTTTCCATATCATCCATTTGAACCTGCATATAGGTCAATCTACTTTTTAGATAGTCAATGCTAGAATCATCACCAGTAGTTTCATTGGCAATATTACCGGTTTTAGGAGCAGACATGGTTTCATTCTTTTGCTCTTCTTTGATTTTGGTCTCTTCCTCCTCATTGTCTTCATTCTCCTCCTTAGTTTCCTCTTCACCCATGTCATAGGAAGTATCTTCAAATTTCATCCCATCACTTTCTTCATCAATCTGGGCTTCAAATTCTTCCACCTCCAAATCTTCCTCCTCATGATAAGTGGCTTTTTGTTTCCCCTTCCTATCCTGAGAGGCTACCTTAGCTAGGCATGCTAATCTATGGCCTCGACTACCTTGACACAACTTCCTATCCTTCAAGTCCTCGTTTTGAATTCCCTCCTTCTCTTCACTAATGGTAATGACTTCACTTTGAATTCTCAACTCTTTTTTCATCTTCTTAGACTTAGGTAGTTCCAGGAGAAGTGGGGAGTGCTTGCGCTTCTCAGGAGTCACTTTAACCAACTCAAGCTTGATGGAGCTTTTAGCAGGATTCTTCAAACCCATAGAGGTTGAAGGATTTGAGCTTTTGGTAGCAGGGGAATGGTTTTTTGTAGGGATTAACTCATATCTTTTAGCAGCAATGGGAGGTGGTTTGGGGTTAGGCTCCTTAATAGGGTTAGCCTCTGCTAAAGGTTCCACATTTTCACTAGCATTTCGGTTCTCATTATCTAGTCTAGAAACTAAAGGGTTTCCATGAGGGTTCAAAGAAAAGGCATGCTTGTAAAGGGAAAGCATTAATCCTTGGTTCAGGGGAGGTTTCGCTCCTTTTTCAATATTTAGTTGCAAGGATGAAAGTAAATAAAAGGGAAATATGATTCTCTCATTATGCCGAATATGATTCAACAATGGAAAGTGGTATGTGTGAACTGTCATATATCTTCCTTCAAGTGTAAAATACTGCATCACAAACATACTCACCAAGGCATAAGGAGTCATGAGCTCAAGCCTCACATACCCATTTTCAAATATAGTTAGATTCACGTCGTCATGAAGAATTTTCAACAAAAGATTGGTATTCGACACCACTCTTTTTAGCCACCATGATGCCTTGGTTCTACAAACCAGTAGCCTCCACAATAAACTACACCGTCACCTTGAATTCAACCACTCCAATTGCCACATTCCCCTTCCTCCATGAATTGGTAAATTTTGTGGTTAGGATTTCATTATATCCCTTCATGGACTTGAAAAAGAGAACCATATTCGCTTTGTTAAAAAGTCTCCACAGGTTCACATTTTGTTTGAGCTCTTGGTAATTCATAGGGTCTGTGCGCTTCCTCGGCCCGCCCATTTTTGTGCTCTGCAAACTTTTTGGATTCTACAGGCTCTTCTTCGTAACCCCACTCCACTTCAACTTCCTTCCAAACTTGCAGAAAATGTTATTACAAGAAATTTGGAAATAATCACTTAAGGATGTAAAATTTGAGAACTTTCTTTTAGAGATACCCAATAACACATTTTCTAGGGCTAAAAGTTCATTATTAAATTTAAAAATAATAAATGACTCTTTATTGTTCGTTCTAAGAAAATATTCATGATGGCAGATAGAATTGACATAGGCCACTTCATCACTCTTGGATTTGACACCATTCTTCAACTTGATTAAAGCCATGTGATCCATAACCATCTCGGGAAAGAAATTATTACCTTTTTCTCCTAAGGAGATCTTCTTTCTCAAAGCCATACCACTTTCATCATCATTAATCTGCATGCTCTTTATATCACAAGGAAACATATACTTCCTCTGCCACTCCCTCCCATCATCTTTGTAAGTTGTATACATATTCAAAATTTTCTTTTAGAACCTTGTCCTTCAATGACAACAACAATTAATTATTATCCCAACGAATCCACCCATTACACTTCAGCCCTTCATTAGCAGCATAGTCAGCAGAAATATTTCCTTCTATAAACACATGTTGCACCCGAGTATGAGTAAAGAACCTCATAAGGGACTTACATTTATCAATGATGTCTTTTAATTCCCAGGGGATCGCAACACCTTCATTCAAAATTCCCACAATTAATTTTGAATCTCCTTCCAAAATAACCTTTTTAAAACCATAATCTCTTAGAGTCTTTATGCTCCCCCACACAACCACAACCTCTACTTTATTATTAGAGTAGACTGGACTAAACTAACACCATAACTCACAAGGCTACAGCCTACCATGGTCTTAAGTTGGCTCAAATCAAAGGCTATAGGAAAGTTTGGCTAGAGGGGGATTCTTTGAATATCATTAATAATTTGAAAATTTGTGTTCCCCCTCTTGGACTATTGAGTCTTTGATAAGGGATTCCATTGATATTTTGAAATCTTTTCATGAATGTTACATCTCGCACATTTTGAGACAGGGGAATGGTCTAGCGGACATCTTCGCTAATATTGTTGTTAGAGAGGTTAGGGAATGGGGTTTGATTGACCCTCTCCCTATAGAGGCTATTGCAACTATTAACTATGATGGCCTATTTTAATTTGCTTAATCTTTCATTATGGGTTGTGGTGTGCATGTCTTTCTTCACATGGCTGATTATTATGAGAAAGGATGGTAAGCCATATTTGAATCAAGCGAAAGGTACGGGGGTTGGGGGCTGTAGGGAACAAAAATCAATGTTCTTTAATCTCCTATGTTTTATTTTCATTCTCACATGGATTCTGGGTGTTGTCTTCCAGAGTTTTCTTTGCACTATGTATAGAGCCCTCAAGCTGCTACCTTCTGTTAATTTTGTCAATATGGGTGGAGATAGAAATCATGCGGAACCTTTCTCATGCAAAGCTGCAAAGAAGAAGAAGGAGGTTTGGCAGGTCTTGGAGAAAGGAGCGTTAACTCCTTATCTGGAAAAATTACATGGCAATAATCCTTAGGCTATGGTGTTGTTTGCTAAAGGATGGAATGATAGGGTGTTGAAGCTTTATGGAACTGAGTTTGATGTCAATGATGAATTTATAACTACTATTACTGGTCTGCCTATGGATGGTATGGAATTTTTTAGAGATAAAAAGGAGTCGCAGACTGCAATGCAAATCTTCTTCAAGGAAGATGAAGCTAAGGAATTGAGGACTGGGAGGAGTGGAGGCTACTAGAGAAGCTCTCTTAAGGCATTGTGGGGAGATGTTGTTGAAGAGTTAATGCACTTTATAACCTTGGAAGGTCACTTTTCAGTGGTTAATGCATACCACTTCATCTTTCTCAATCACTTCTGACATAAGAAGATGATTTCCTTTCCATATTATCTCCTCATGTCTCTGGATTTAGGGCTTAAGCATCATAACAAAAAACCTAAAAATCTCATTTTGCATGTGGGGTTAATCCTCCTTATCTTTGATTATGCAAAGAAGTTTGAGGTGGTTAAGTCAATTGTTACCCCAAAGGGTAAACAACCAAACCCTACAGAGGAGTATGAGACTACTTCTAAAGAGGAACCGACCAGAAAAAAGAGAAGAAAAGGAAATTTATTTTGGAAAAAGAGTCAAATTCGGAGGGAGATGTGGAATTTGTTCCTGATTCACTTGCTTCTATGGAGGTGGGTCCCCAATCCCCTACAACAAGAAAGATAAAAAAAGGGGAGTCATGTGCTAGCAAAGGTTATGTGACTTGTAGTGATGAGGTGGCTGCTGATTTGTGGAGTAGGGGTGTGAAGGAGAAGACTAAATTGTATGGCGAGGCTTCCTTTCTGCCCCCTATAACCAAGCAAAAGGAGTCAGAGGAAGGAAGAAGGAAGAAAAAGGTTTTGAGGACGGCGAGTCAAATATTGGAGAGGGACTTTCCTCTCACTATTGTGGGTGGCCTCTTTGCCGATGATTCCCTGAGTGTAAATCTAGATGTGCAACAAAAAGGTAAGCCTGGGGTTGCTGATGTTGTTGTGGAAACCCAGGATGTGGAATTGGATATGCTCAAGAAGAGAAAGGTTGTGGTGGAGGAGATTGCGAGCTCCATCCACAAAATCAAGATTATGTTTACTGTTGGCAAAGGTAAGGAAATATCTACTGATAAGGATAAGGGTAGTTCCTTTGAGGAGGAAGATGCTTTGGGGAAGGGGTTTTTTAATATTGATAGAGAAGAGATGTCTGATGTGTTGGGAACTACTTGTGAGAGTTCCATTGTTTTATTTAAACTATTTAAGTGGTTTTTTCATGAACTTAATAAAAAAAATGTCAAAGTAAGGGGCATCGTGAGTAAGGATGAGGAGTCCTCTATCCAAAACTAGATAGATGAATTGTTTGATTCCTTAAACACTGTGGCGAAGGAAACTTTTAAAATGAAACATAATCTTGAAGGTAAAATCCTCTTCCTTGAGGATAAAATGGAGAAACTTTGGGATACTGTGATGAGAGGTGGGGAGGTTTCTAAATCTATTGGTAAATTGGATTTTACTGGTGTGATCTCTCCTATGGCTAATACCAAGAAGTGTAAAGATAGTGCTCATGCTGAAGAGATCGGTGCTGCTAGTAAGCTAATGAGGGAGGAGAGTGCTGCTGGGAAGGGTGGGGAGAAAGATATTGTTTTGATTACTGAGGTAAATATGGATGGTCCTAGTGCTAGGACCAAGAACAAGACTAAAGCTTAGGTTGGGGCCTCTAGTAAATAAATTTTTGATGTTTTGGATGATGCTCAGAAGGTTGCAACAAGCGACATGGAGGCAACGAATATTTTGAAAAACATGTAGTGCTGTTGGTTGGGGTCCTCCTTTTTGGTTGACTTTTTTCTATTGGTTATCTATTGTTGGGCTAGTTTTTGCTTAATGTTGTTTTCTTAAGTTTCAACTACTTTCTGATGTAAAGGGTTTTGGGCCCCTTCAAAAATTGTATTTTACCTCTAATAAAAAACACCATAAATCACAATGCAATCGCCTAAGTGGTTTCTTAGCAGACCTCCCACCCCAACCATACCCAAATTACCTTTAGAACACCCATCAAAATTACACTTAATCCACTCTCTTTCAGGAGGAACCCACACAATAGCCTTCCTATCCAAAATCATGGTCCAATTAAGACTAGTTATATCCTTCCTTAGACCCTAGACCTACTTAATTCTCATCTCTTTATAGTTCAACCAGACTTTTGCGAAGCGGTATCTTCCCACATCCATATTTTCCTGAACCTGTGCTTTTATGATCATACAAACCTCATTGCTACTTCTCTCAACTTCCCTGAATATCCTATTATTTCTTTCCTTCCATATTCCCCAGTTAACAAAGGAGGGAATTTGGTTCCAAAGATCCACAATAGCTTTATGGGAGAAAGGACAATTAGACCAACTTTTAATAAAGGAATTCATAGTAGGGGGAAACACCCAGTCAGTGAACAAAAAAGGAAGGAAGAAAGACCACACATCTCTAGAAAATTGATAATGAAAGAAAAGATGCATAATAGTCTCTTCATCCTGCTTGCAAAGGATGCATCGATTAACAAGCTAAAACCATCTCCTAACTAGGTTATCAATAGTTAGAATTCTTCCATGTGAAGCAGCCCACCAGAAATGGTTGATTTTTGGCACTAGATTTTTAATCCACACTTTATCCTAGTGAAGGTCTTTGTTAACAATAAGGGGCTTTACCAATTCATTATAAGCATTCTTAATAGAAAAAAAACTTGAGGAGCTCCCCTTCCACACCCATTCATCTTTCCTTTCAATAGAAAACTAGTTTTCCTCCCCTATAATATTGTAAAACCTTAATAGAATCAAATCCTAGTTGATCTGTCTTTGATCTCTCAAGTTAACACTCCTTGACAACAAGTTGAACTCCTTCCATTTAGGTTCTTCCACCTCCTAATTGACATAGTCCGACACCTTTTTGCCACATATCCTTATCAATATTTGTTTAAGGGGATTAAAGCCATCAGTAGAGGAGAGAGGGGAAGCCTCAATCTAGGGTTCTTTCCAAAAATCAATGTTTTTACTATTACCAATCCTCTTTCTAACCCCCAACTTCAACACATTTTTAATTTTAATAAGATGGTTCCATAGAATAGACCCACTGGGTAGATTAGTCGTAGAGAGGAAGTAGCCATAATTTTTGTTCTTCAAATACTTAGCTTGGAAAATCTTAACCCAATCCTTAGACCCTTCCAGAAGGTTCATTCCCACCTTAGCAGTTAGATCTTTGTTAACAATTTGATTCTCCTTATCCCCAACCCTCAAACACTTTTTGGAGTGCACACTTTCTCCCAACTAACCAAAGACAGTATGTTTTTTTCCATTCTTGACCACATGAATCTTCTCTGAATTTGTTCTATTTTTCCCCTATGAAGGTTGGTATTTTGAAGAGAGACAAGTAGTAAATTGGGATATTTTGTAAGGAAGCTTTTAACAACTGAATCTTCCTGACTAAGCTAAGAATTTTCCCCTTCCAACTAGCCAACTTATTTTGAACTCTTTCAATCAAATGGTTTGAATAATTATTTTGTAACTTTATAGATATCAAAGGTAGCCCAAGGTAAGTTGTTGGTAAGACTGCTACCTGACATCCCAAGATCTTCAACACTCTATCCTTCACAACTTGTTCAACATTAAAGAAGTATATATTGCTTTTTTCATAGTTAATATACTGGCCATAGACAAAAGAATAGTCATTTAGAACCGATTTCAAGAGGTTGGCTTTCCCCATCGAGGCTTCACCAAACATGATTGTGTCATCAACAAACTATTGGTGAGAGTTAGGCAAAAGAGATGAATCAACTTTAACACCTTTAAAGGATTTAGAGTCAATTAGCTTTTGGATATTCCTTCCTAAGACCTCGACAACTATTATGAAAAGATAGGGGGAGAGGGGATCACCTTGCCTCAGGCCACGACCACAAGAGAAATAACCTTGGGGGACACCATTAACAAAAAAATAGCATGTAGGGGAGGCAACACAGACAAAGAGAAACTTTATGAATCTTCCTTCAAACCCAAATTTCCTAAGAATAGCAAATAGAAACGACCAGGAGACCCTATCATAAGCCCTAGAGATATCAATTTTGAAGGTCATCCCCAGGTTTTTACTGAGGTCCGTAGAGTGGATGATTTCATGGGTAGAGATAACAACATCAAGAATGTTTTTTCCTTGGACAAAACCTTTCTGGTTTGGGGCAATCATTTTGCATAAAACAACTTTAAGTCTGAACACAAGGATCTTAGAAAAAAAATTATAGACAGTATTATAGAGACTAATGGGTTTGTAATCCTTAATAGACGAGGCATCATCATTCTTGGGGATAAGAGCAATAAAGGTGGCATTTAGTTGGTTTAGGAGCCTACCCGACCTGAAGAACTCTCTAGCAGCATTAAATAAGTCAGATTTGACAATATCCCAGTAAGTCTAAAAAAAGCAGGAGGGAACCCATTGGGGCTAGGGGCTTTATAAGCCCCAAAAGAGAACACAACTTGTTTATCTTCTTCCATAGAAACAACATTAGTCACATTCTTTAAGTCTTGTTCAAAAATAACTTTAGGGATCACCTCAATGAAATCGTCATGTACCTGATTAGCATTACCTTGGGTATTCTGGAAAGAGGAGAAGAAGTTAACAACTTCCCCAACAATTTCTTTATCATTTGAGATCATGGTACCATCATGTTTTTTGAGTGATCTAATCTTGTTCTTGCTTCTATGTTTCAAGGTAGATTGGTGGAAGAATTTAGTGTTGTAGTCTCCTTCAATAAGCCATTGAACCCGAGACTTTTGTTTCCAAAATATTTCCTCCTTTTTATTGACCTTAATCCATTGGTATCTAAGGTCACGTTCCTTTATGCATATCTCATCATCGACAAGACCAACTTCCATTTTGTCCTGAACTTCATTTAAGTAGTTTACCAATGATTTCTTAATCTCAAAGATGTTACCAAAGGTAACTTTGTTCCACCCTTTTACTCTCTTCTTGATTCTACTCAACTTATCCACCAAGTAGAACATAGGGGTGCCACCTATAGGTTCATCCCACCAATTTTTTAATAAGAAAAAAAAGTCTGGGGAAGGCTCCACATTATTTCAAATCTAAAAGGGAAAGGGCCCTTGTTGTGGTCAATGTTTATTTTAAGCACAAGAGCATTATGATTAGAACTTGAACTTGGGGGAGTAGATAGAGAGAGAAATTGAGAGATGTTCCAATTAGAAGAGATCAAAAACCTATCCAATTTGACTTGAATAAGTTGATTACCGGTCCTTATGTTTGACCATGTAAATTTGGAGCCCTGAAGAGGAATATCAATAAGCCCAATAGAGTTTAGGAAACTGGCCAGGTCCATCATACTATCAGTATAATCATCCAACCCCCCCTAATTTTTTGAAGGAAGAAGGGGGGAGTTGAAATCACCTCCCAACATCCAATGGTCATCCTTTATGTTTTTAATAGCATCATTGAGATACTCCCAAAGCTACATCTTATCCCTGCTCGAATTGGGAGCATAGATATTAATTAAGTTCCATTTCTCCTGTGAAGCCATATCTTCTAGAGAAATCGTCAGATTGTTCCTTCTAGTAGAGCTTAGAGTTCCTTTTAATTTTGAGGGATTCCAAAGAGTAACAAAGTACATGATGTTACAATGAATTATAGTTTGATATTCATCCATTCCTTCATAAATACACTAGCATTCAAGCCTTACAAACATACACACACACACACACTTTGAACCAAACAACTTCCTCAACCTTCACATTGAAATTAATTTATAAAGAAATTCAAGAGTACAAAAGATAACACCAAATGAGTCAAAATCCATCTTATAATCATGGCATGATGGAGCTAGCACAACCACATGATGCAGGGGCTTTCGAGAGTCATAAATTTTGACTTAGAAGTCTGTTTGGGATAAAATTTTATAGGGAGATGCATTATGAGGAGTTGTTTGGTCAATAAAGAAGTTTCAAATGTAAACTTGAGATCTTGAGTAAAATCAAATTTATTAATACCCACATATGTAAGAAATTTTAAATATAATCATATGTCAAGATTGAAATTGAGTGCTCTAATAAGTTAAAATTTTCAAGGTTTCTTATGTCCATATTATGTTATTTTTCATGATTTCATAATATATTTGGAACTAAGAGCCTATGCATGTCAAAATTTATGAAGTTCCCACTTTTGTGGCAAGTACTAGTGGATTTTCTAACTATTGATGCCCCAACTAAATCTATATCCACTTATGTTCTAGAGTGAATATTCACATATATATGTTCATAGATAGATTAGGATTGGAAGCTAATTCTTAGTAAGTTCAAACTTGAGTGTAAAAATTAATCAAATTTAGTACCTAGAGATAAATCCTTTCAAATCCAAGCTCCCAAATAAATTAGGATTGATAATATGTTTGTGCCTAAGATGTTGAGAGTCAAGAACCATAACAATTAGTGCATGCCACATGTTTTTATTAAATTTAACCATAAGAAATTTAAGATGTCAAATATTAAACTTAAAACTAAAGTATGTCAAATATGCTTGGGATTTCAAGAATGTGAGAATGTACCAATCAGAGTAGGCAATGTGTTCCCATATCGATTCCATTAAAATTTGATGTTTCAACCTGTATTAAATCTTGTCTTAAGGCCCATTTCTTAGATGTTAGGTCTTATGTTTAGATAAAATAAGGGCTTTTTAAGACCTAGACATGAATACCTAAGCTCAATGTTATTACCAAACCCAAGAATCCAAGTATGTTGATATGAGAGAATTTATGGATGACTTTTCATAGGGATTTATTGATTTTGTAAGACTACATTCTTGTATATAGTGTGGGAAAAAAATTAAGAATTTCAATTAAATAAATAGTCTTTTTTTTCCAAAGTCCATTAGGTTGTCCTATATGGTATCAAAGCAAAATTTAAAAGTAAGGGCCTAATGGGCCATTAAGGATAAAATTTTAGGTTTAATTTTGAGATTGATTAGGGATTGATCATGCAACTACTCTATTGATGCAATTATTAAGAAAGATAAAGTCCAAAAGTTAGTATTTTGTAGTATATCAATAGGAAATACTTGTTTATCATTGTGGTTACATTGGTTTAACTTCAACCATGAGGAAGAAGAGGAGAGAATATGGTAGAAGGAGGATAAGAGTAGTTCATAGATGAGTTACTAAGCTCTAAGATGGAAGGAAAAAGAGAAAGGGTGTTGGGAGTAGAGAGAACCCAACAAAATGAAAAATAAAATACTAAAATAAATTTAAAAAGAAATACTACTCATTCAACATGAAATAAGAGACTGAATGTTGCCAAGGAAACTAACAAACTTTATAGTTGGATAATATTAGAATGAGAAAAAAAGGAACCTATAAGTGGGATGAGACCTAATAATTTCTAAGGAAGAAGCCATATAAATAAATTCTCAAGAATAAATCCATCTCTTAAAGTTCATCATTCTAGATTCTTTCCAAAAAATTATTTTCCTTGCCTTTATTGAATAGAAACATGTATGCTTATGATAACATTTTATTTTAAAATCAACTAAAAAAAATTGTTAGCCATGATGTATAAGTCTTTTTACATGATGAAATGGATCTCCCACTATAAAATTTAGGCATGCATCAAGCACAAGAACTCAATATTTTCAATATATTTGTGATTAAGGATTGTAAATAAACATTAGATGTGGCATATGGAATTTAGTCTTCACTAGCATTTGCTAAGTATGCAACTAATGCAAAAATATTTAATTCCTATCTTACCCATTTCTCCTATATACATATAGACATGTTGGTTGAACAAAGATCAGAAAATTCATTGCAATAGTCAAATATAATTATAGTTAGGTTCATGAATCTAGAATATCCATTCATCTTTATTACAGCTAGATTTATTCAGTAATTCATAGAATATAGGAACATGTGTTACCAATTTATATCAAAATAGATCAAAATCATACACATGGATCCCAACTTAGACATGAGACCATGATATCCATGAATTCACAAACATAGAATGATATATTCACACAACAACCACATTGAGAACTCTAGTTTGGACATAGATCATCACAATTTAATAAAATCACAAGTCACACACATAATGCATATACAAAAAATATTATTTCACTAGTTTAAACCTAAATATTTACCTCATCTAAACCTTCCTTAACTCCCTTGATTTCAAATATCTTCACTAATTTATATGATAAATTGTAGCTACAATTAACTATGATATAAAAATTGAATATGTAGATTTTAGAATATGTAACTACATTTTGCATACATGTTTATCATAGCAGTTGCAACTACCTCTAACAAAATTCCTCTACCCTTTATGCTTTGATGGATGTTCTCACCCTATTCCAAAGCTCCCATTTGGCATAGGCTAGGTGGTGCATGAGCACCTAAACCTTAAGTGAAAATTTGATCTTTTGAAGATGTAATAGGTTGGTCAGTAGGAGAGTCTAGGTGGTTTGGAGTAAATAAGGTTTTTTTATGCTAAATAAGGTCTAAAAATACCATTTGTTATGTATTTGGGAGGTTTTGAGTCTTAGGTATCAAATTGCAAAAGTTGCACAAAAATGTAAAAGTTGTCAAAGCAAGATTTTGTAAAAATGCAACTTATAGGAATGTGAAAGGTCATAGAATTTGAAAAGTAGTTAGAGTCATTTGGGTGGTCAATTTTTGAATGGAAAATGTATAAAATCCTCTCCAAGGCCGGAACAAGGTTATTGAATGTTGTATTGAGAAATTCCCATCAAAATACAACATTATTTTTGTAAATTCACTATGTTTTTGTTCTTTTCTAGAACTATACAACCCGTACAGTCAGGGATATGCTTTTAATTTCATTCTATTTCTTAGTAGCATGTATTAACTCTCAATTGAATCCTATTTTAGTGTATTTCATTAAAATTTGTGGGAGATTTCTTTATATTTCTGAAGTAGCCCTGTTTACACAAAATTGAGGGTTTGATTCGTGTAAAATGGGATATTAGTCATTCCACATATTTTTCCAAATCTATGCCTCAGTGGAATGACTCTTCTAATGGTAGGTTAGGTGATTTAATGGTTTTGGAGGCAGATGAGTTGATTTGTTAGTTTGGGATGATGCCCTAGGGCTGGGCAATGAAGTTTTCCTTGTGAAAAAGAGATGTTGTGATAGGGTTTTTTCAAATTGTTGAATTAAATGTCAATATAATAATTTGTGACCTTGTTTAGGGTATTTAATAAGTGTTAGATGCATTGGTTGTGTTTGGAAAGCCCGAGAGTAATGATTTTCTATAAACCCTAGGTTTTTGGCATGTAAAGTAAGGGTTTCACAGTTTAGCACTATAAAGGTCATGAATATAAGAACTAATGGTGGAATCTAATGTTTTGTAACACAGTTTGAGTCTTTCAAAAGAGTTTAAGTGAAAATTTGGAGTTTAAGAAGTACTTCCTTTGTAAAATAGGGCTAATTGAGGAGCCTAAAGGCAAGGGCAGTCTATTGATTCTTAAGGTTGAGTCAAAGAAACCTTATAGGATCTTTTGATATGTTGTTTGGGATTTTGTGGTAAGTCTTTGTGGTGTTTGATAGGCCACCGTATGACCTTCTCTAAAAGATATCTCCAAAGGTGGGTGTTTGAGGGCTACAAGACCCTAGTTGTGTGTTTATGAATAGAGGAGTGAATTGTGTTGTAAGAGTTGATTCCTTGCTTAAGTCTAATCAATTTGTGGTGGATAGTGAGTCATCACCACCTTGCTTACATCACTAGGAGGATGCTGACAATTTTTTGTAGAGTCTGGTTGTACACCTGCCAATTGCATTTGTTTGGAAGTTTCTAAAGCCTTTTCAACAAAACCTTTTTGTTAATATCTTACAATTAGGTCTTTGAGGTATTCTATCAAATAGTTCAGGTGCCTTGTTTATGATTCCACATTTTGGATATCCTACAATTAGGCCATTCCAAGAAAAAAATTTTCTTGGAGGCATTTTATAAAATAGTTTACATGTGTTATCTATGCTTACACATTTTGCATACATGTTTTCTAGGGTGGTTACAAGTTACAACTACAACATCTGCAAAATTCCTCTATTGCTCATTATGTGATGAATTTCCATAACCTGTTCCAAAGCTCCCATTTTTGCATAGCTTGTGAGTATGCTGACAGAGTTTGTGAACTCTGGCTTTACACCTTCCAATCACATTTTGTTGAAAGCTTCAAAATATTTTTCAACAAAAGGAATTTTGTACATATCCCACAACCATAAAATTTGATGAGACCACATTTATTTGAGGTATCTAATCAAACAGTTCATGTTCCTTCCCTATGCTTCCACATTTTTGCATACATGTTTACCAAAGCATTTCTAACTACACAATATCTAACAATAATCAACCTTCCATTATGTTTTGATGACTGTCCAAGCCAGGAGTACAACACAAATAAAAATTATTTGGGTCAAAGTTTGCATATGGAGTAATAGGTGGGAGAAACAATTTCAAAAATTAAAATTTGCACGAGTAATAGTGAACGACGAACAAATGGGTTTAGAGGGGTCCACACCAGCCACCTAAGTGGTCAACGCATAAAGTGTGTTGGTTAATCCAAACCGTGTTCTTCATGCCCTAGTCTTTCACAACAAGTACATTTGAGCTTCTCCTTAGAAATTTTCCCTTTTAATGAGGGAGATGAATCCAATGAAGTTACTGATTTTGATCCCTTATATTGATCCTTAGTTTTTTTTTTCCCTTAGATGATTGGGCAACTAATGCTTGAATTTTCAAAGAGGTGATAACATCTATAGAGATTAATTTAGATTATTCTCTTGTGAGTCTATCACAAAATTGTTCAAAATAATACATTACCTATGCTATTCCAAGAGCATCCATGGTAGATAGAAAGAAGAAGAAAAAAATTGATAAGGAACTTTTATCTTTGAAAAAATTAAGAAGACACATTCTTTCTTTGTTTTTATTTTATCACAACCTTTAAGTCTAGAAAGAAAAGACTTAAATTGAACCAAGAAATATTTGGTAGAAGAGAATGAATTAGGAGACAATATTGTTAATTCTGTATCCAATTGTAGAAAATTGAATTCATCAACTTTACCAAAGAGATCTTCAAATTTGTCCCACAGTTGCTTGGGAGTTGTACATCTAAAAATATGAAATTGCAAGTTATAAAAAAAAGAAGAAGACCTATTAGTCCCATTGCTTCATCTAACTTGTTTCAATAAGTAAACTACATTTGTTGTCCATTGATCGTTTTCCATAATCCCTTAGATCGAAGTAGTACAAGTTGTGCTTTGACTTTCCATGTGTGGAAATTATGTGGTGTTAACATGTCAATTTTTGGATCCAATGATGCACATCGAATAAGGCACTTGAAATTGTGCTTTACAAAACCCCCCAAAATTTTATTATATTTGAATGTAGACCCCCCATAAATATGCAAGAAAAATTAACAAGCTTTTGTTAAGCTTGGAAGCTAAATCACCCATTTAAAACTCATGGAGTTTTTTAAAAATATTGAAGAATAAGCTTTCCAAAATTTAAATTTGAGTACAAATCTATAATCCTTGATTTTTTTTGATGAATTTCAAAAATTTCTTGTCAATTTTTGACAAACAAGGTAAAAGTTATGCCATGTCACAAATTGAACAAATTACATTGATTTTTGGAAGTTAAAAAATAGATTAAAAAATTAAAATTTGAAATCATCTTGATATCAAATCTGATAAAGCAAAGAACCGTACGAGTTCCTAAAGTGATTTTGCTGATACTTTGTGCAGTAAAAATAGGAAGAAACACTTCAAAACTTGGTGTATCACCATTTTTCCTTATTTTCAACATTTCTCCTCCTCCCCTTTTCCTCTTGTAGTTCATATTTTAGAGCTTTTTTGGTGTTGGGTTTGACCGGCCATTGTTGCATCTAGTTTTGAAAGAAAGTTGGCATTCTCTGGAGATCTAACCTCATTCACAGGGTCCCACACCTTGAGGTTAGTTCTATTGTTTCAATAGAATAATTAACCCTTTGTTTATCTGGGTGCAATTTATTTTTGGCACACCCGATGGGACAAAGCATAGGTTTCATTTCACCATTGTTGAGAGGTGCTAATCTCAATAATTCAGCCTTGAAGAGGCACACAAACAAGGTACCTAGCAACTTTTCCTTCAAAGAAAGATTCTACATCAAAGTTGGTGACTCAAATGCTAGGGAGAACTCCTGGTTACAAAGAAGACCTACACATTCATTCCAAGAATCCAAACAAGAGCATCTTCTAGAGGTATTTATCAATACATCGAATTACCATTTTCTACTCCTAGAAGAAGAAATAGATAGTCTTTGTCACCCATTAGGAGAATTAGAATCTCAAACCCTTCTCCTAGGGCTTAATCTATTCCACATGTGGGTAGGTTGTTTCAAGCTAGAATACTCACCACCCATACAAATAAATCCTTGTTTCATATGGATACACCTAGAAATCAACCTTTTGTGCCTTTTAATGGGGGTAGCCCACTTAATTTACAACAACATGATTACATTCCTATGATTTCTTTGAAGAGCCTTCCATTCTTTAATGGAGAAACCCAAACCAGCCCTATTGAACACATTAGAGATGTAGCCTCACTATGTGCAGTCCATTATATTGCAAAAGAAAATGTTGCTCTTCGACTCTTAACTGCCTCATTCAGGGGAAAAGCATTGCAATGGTCTAGAGGTTTCACAATGAATTCTATCATCTCATGGAATTGTTACTAATTTTTAGCTTCCAACTGAAATTAGTAAAGTTTTATTAATAAGTTGTTAAATTGGGGTGAGAAAATTTTTGACGCATGAGTAATTCAGATAATCAACTAGACATTCAAAGATTATTAGGTTTTGAAACTAAACTATTTTCTGCAATTCATGTTTCAAGTATGTTTTTGCTATTATTCATGATTATAAAACATTTGCCTCAAATAGTTCATTTAGTTATTTCACATTTTGTAAGTGATTCACAGATGAAAAATACACAAGTCATTACATGATATGAAATAGCTGATATATTAAAAAGAAATGTTTCTATAATCCCACACAAGTTGTGGGAGTAATTGTATCTGAGAGATATAAAATAGCAAGTAAATACAGGAAAAGAAATGCATAAAATAAGATATGGGACTTTTCATTACCTGGTGAATGACGAATCCCATTGTTGGAGGTTGTGCCAGCATCGTTGAGTTGTCTAGTTGTTGCTCCAAGAGAGAAATCTGCAAGGGTGGAAGAGGAGATGTTAGAACTCGAGGTTCCATACAAATCCTATGCATGCCTAATCAAGGAAATACTTTCTACTTTATAACTAATCAAGAAAATGAAAATGAATAGCTAAATCCAAGATATCCAAAGCAAATCAATAGAAAGAACATTGAATTTCACTATTTTTAATCTAACTTATTTGTTCACTGTGCAGGTACAGGTACACGTTTCATTGTTAGTTCATCATGTTCAACATTTTAGCATGTGGTGTAAAATGTGGCTCCCACAAGGTTTGGGCCCAACATGCTACCCCTTATCATTCAAAAGGGGTTTGAGAAAGAAACACATTCATAATTGCTCAAAAGGAAACATTCACTGAAGGGGTAAATCATAAAACAACTGCAAGAACTTCAAGATCATTGACCATTCATAACAATCAATCTGAAGTGCAATGAATTGAACATTATGAGTGGACAAGAGCTCATTTGAATGCCCAGATGAAGTACATAGCAAAATAGAATGCATAATTTTCATATTGAAAGATTTCTATTACTGTCAGGTTTAAGTGCTTATTGCTGCCATGTCATGTTTTATTTATGCTAATTGTTTTGTTTGAAATGTTCACATTGATAGGAAAAAAAAGGTAAGTATTGTTGTTTATGATGTTTATAATGTTCAATATCCCACAAGAAGGTGTCAACATATACATCAAGGTGCCTACAAGCAGTTTTTGCACATAAGCAATAAGAGAAACTATGTTTCTTCATAAAATACTAAGGGGCATACTAATTGGGCATGCATCTCAAAGTCACAATGGTAGGGAAAATTTCATGCATTGCATCAAAAGTTGGAGTAATAAGGTGTGAGAAGTGCATGATTTCACAAAGCAGATTGAGGAAGACAGTAAAATATTCAAGGCAGTAGCCTATTTGGATGATGGCTCACAACTATATAGTAACCTTGAGAGGAGTTTTAGTGATTGCACAATGCTTCATAGTGTAATAATAGTCTTTAATTTTGATACCTTCTATTCACTGTTCTGGGGGGGTACCCTTTTCTTTCTGAAGCTTTCAACCATAAAAGAGGTTGATATAGCAACTGAGTTCTCAACAATACCACTATTTATTATAAAAGGAACACATTGCAAGTAAATCAAAACCTCAAAAAGGGATGGTGATCACTATCATAGGATTCAATGAGGGACAACACAATATCTTCTTCAACCATAATGATCACCCAATGATGGACTTTCAGACTTTCAAGAATATGAAAGGAAAAAGATGGTCATACATGCACAGTCGGTTCAACAAATGGAAATCAAGTAAATGCCATGGTCCTTGAACATGCTTAGTCACTGTAAGAGCACAATTGTTCCTTGATATAAAATATGGTCATGATAAAAGACAATCAAAGGAAATCAAAACAATGATTAATATCACAAATTGCCAAGGTTATAACAAAGGCATGTATGGTAAGCCACTATGGTGATCAATGCCAAAATCAAGTAAGAGTCTAATGACAGTGAGAAAGAAGGAGCATATCCTTGGGGAGAAAATGAAGTGTGAAAAGCATAGGAAAAGAAGCTTCAAATACAATTGCATATCAAGCTCACAGTAAAGTGCAAAGAATGGAGCCATGATAGAGGGGTTTTTACCCATTCTTTTCTAGAAAGCATAATGGAGCCACGACCAACTCAAAATTTTCATTTGTGTAGAATAAGAAGCCATGGCCTACTAATAGAAACAAACCTAGATTTTGCAAAAATATCAAGTTAGGGTTTCGTTGTCAAAACCCTCGAGATATAGAGGAAACTACAACATTTTTTTGCAGAATAAAAGCCAAAGAGGAGCCGCGACATCAAAATACAAAAAAAAATTATTATAAGATTCAAAGAATCCTTCATTGCAAATGGAAACAAAGGCGTGGAGGAAATAAAGCATATATTCACTTTTGTAATCATTTGGGGCCTCATATCAAGCATATTTTGCACAAAAATAAAGGAGAATGCAATGCTTGAATGGCGAAAAATTACCAAGGTTTGTTGTGCAATAAATGTTTTCCAAAACCCCACAGTGAAAGCTTTACAAATACTCCAGTGGTGGCTTCAAACAAGAGAAGGCTCAACAAAAAATACAAGCATATGAAAAAAACATCAGAAATAAGTCATGGCTACGGCCAATAAGTCAAGGAATGCTTTCAAAAATGGAATTCAATCACCAAATTTGTAAGCAAGAAACACTTACCGCGGGCTTTCTTCAGAAATCTCCAAAACTCCCAGAAGTCTCAAACAAAACCCTAGTTTCTCCATTGGTGGCGCATCATAGCAAGAATCAATCTTGCAAAGTGAAAATAAAGTGAGGAGGTCGCGGGTTTCTACTTTAGGGTTTTCTTAACCCTAATTTTTGGCCAATAGAGCATAATATTTTTTCCTTTATTAATAAATACAATACCATTGCATTAGGTATACCTTTAGTTGGTATGAGTTTTCCACAGTCCATGAAGATACAAGATTTAAGCTTTTGGATTCGACTGTGTCAATTTTTTTGTCGATGTAAGTGTCAAACTCAAGGTTGAGTGTGATCCGAAACGTTGACAAAAAAATTGACACAGTCGAATCCAAAAGCTTAAATCATGTATACCTTTGTCGCCTTTTGAATAATATGTAAGGTCAAACTCAAGGTTTGACTGCCCCTCAATTTTTGCATGAAGTTTAAAGCATAAATAACCATGTAGTCAAATATTAAAATTAATGACTTAGAAGTTACTTTAATATTTGCCATATAAGGAATAAAATAAACAAATCACATAGCAAATACTAAAACAAGTCATAAGCAATTAGTTTTAATATTTATTAATGCAATTATCTTTTCTTCCTAAATCATGCAAAGATAGAAGGGGAGTGAGGTTGAGTTGAGATTTAGTGGAGCTGGGGGTGTTTCATGCATTTGGTGTTGAACTAAGGTCTTTTTCCTTGATTTATGGTCGAATTGGTGAATCCGAGTTCCACTTTGGTCATACAATTTGAAGGGATAGTTTGGAGCTTTTTGAGGTCATTTTCGAGCAGTTATGGGCCCCCTTTTGGGGATTTCCTTCTTTGCTCATGGATTACTTTGGAGGTAGAGATATTTTCGTCTTCAATTAGATTGCAATGCCACCTCCTAACTCTTAGAGTTATTGTTGTATATATTGGAAAAGACTTAGTCTTTTTCCTAAGTTCTTGTTTTTTGCCTTTGCATTTTGCAAAGGGACTATCTTGTAACGTACTTTTATTTTATAGATTAATATAATACAATAGCTTTTTCAGGTTATCATAGTTTTGTCAATTTCAAAATTTTCCTTTCATGTTTCAATATTTTCAAGTTTTCCTTTCAGATTTCAGGTGTCGTCCTTATGTTTGATTTGATAAGAAATTGACTATGTTTCAATCTTGAAACCTTTATTTTTTTTGTCTCACTCATAAGTGTATGAATGCAATTAAGTTCAGTTTCATAGGTTATACATTGTGCATATAATTCAGAGTTATCATCTTTGTTGTGAAAATATTATTTTTCCTTCGAAAAGGATAATTTCATTAAAGCCTTTGTATGAAATATTTATGTGATTAAACTATTCAGATCTAGTTGTGTAGATAGAATCTTTGAGAGGTCCTTGTGAATTAGTTTGCAAGTTTATCATATTTTAGGTGCATCACCATCATTTAATTTAGTTTTGCATTCCATTAAGCCTTTTATCCCTTTTCTTGCATAATTTATTACTATCATAGAAAAATCAAAAGGGGAACCAACCCATAATATGGAGATTCATTTTCATTATGAGCAACCCATAGGCTCAAAAGTGTTTCCATGTTACATGGGATTGCTAAGCTTTACAACTTTGCATTCGGGTGCAATCCCTTGTGATAACAGGGATTAGTTGGGAGATAGCCTTTACAAGAAGTTTGAAGAAAAATCATATCACTTGTCTTTGGTAGAGCAGCTAACGACCCTCAAGAGAGCTCCCCACGAGCACATGACAGACTTCAACTATTGCTTCCAAAAGACTTGGGATAGAATCCCACTACTGGTAAGACCTTCAGCTCAACATGCTTTCCTATATTTTTTTAGGGTTTTCAATAGTGACATTTATGTAATGACACGATCTATGGGTGCACACACACTTCCTGATGCTTATGAAGTAGCCATAAGAGTTGAGAATAGCCTCATCCAAGTTTAGAAAATTTCCCCATGACCTCCCATTCCTATTTTTTCATAAATTCCACCAACCATGCCTATGCAAATGCCACAAATATCCCCTCTACTAGTTGCTCCTATGCAAGACAAGGTCACCCCAACACAGTATCTTGAGCTACAAGAGATAAAGGGCCTTCCTAAACATTTGGGAATGAGTTGGTAAACATTAAAAGACAACAATTTCAAAATTACAGGCCTTACCAACCCCCAAATCAAATACCTTACCAACTAAATCAATCAAATAGGTTACCTTATCAAGCAAATAATCAAGGCTAAAGGAACACCCTTAAGCCAAGACCCTTTCAAGCATATAACCCAAATGCAACAAGAACATATAAAGAATTAGTACCCTTACAAAACAACCTTGCTCAAGAATATGAATGGTTTTTTGCTTGCAATCAATGCCATAACCAATCTACTTGTTCGAATGGGGTGATTAATCAAGCCTTAATGGTAAAAAATACACCTAGTTTACAACTAAATGCACCAAATGAAATTCCTTTACAACATCAAGAGCAATTTCCAAGTGACACTACGTTACTAAATTGGAAAGGGGAAGAGTTTTGTGGAGTTAACCGAGACCATAGCTCTATAGTAGCTAACAAAAGAAGTGAGAAGAGAGTTATGGAAGTAGTGCAAACATCAAGTAAGGAGTCTCACGAAGCTCCTAGAGTGAATCAAGAGGGTACTGGACCATCTATGCCTCAAGTAACCTAGGTCCAATAGAAGAATCAACAAGGGACCACTAAAGAACAACTTGGGACTCAATCTCAGCCAACCCACCTACAAGGAGATACCATTGTTATAAAAATGCAGCAAAAGGTAATGTGGCCTCTTTCAATATACTTAAGCATATGAAAAAGGGTATGATGCAGAGGGTCAGGGACTTTGAAAGAAACACAAAGATTTCAAGGATTAAAGGTTGCAATCTCAAGCTATCCCCCAGGCACCCTAATAGAGGCAAGGCTCAAAGCTTCACTTATGACTTAAAATATTCCTTTATGGTTCCAAACCATTTGAATGCTCTTAAAAGACTCAACTAGACTTGTATTGAATGGGTTCAAGCCCTAACCCTCTGTCTTAGACCAAAACTCACCTTTGCTCCTCAACTAGCCTTCTAGCCCTATTACGCCTTTAGCGAAGGATTTTTTGACTTTTTCCTCAAACTTTACAAATGAAACTCCAATCTAATGGTTGTTTTAGATGTGGTTTGTGATGAAAAACATCATATCAACTCCCTGGTATCACTTGTTTCAAACAATCTCTTCCAAAACCTGTTGTTTCCTCAAAAACTAGGCTTAATTAGCCCTCTTTTTCAAAGCAACCCCTCTCTAAAGTTGTCCCCTGACCATGAAACTCTCAACAGTCTCTCAAAACATCCCCAAACCAAGGATTTTCATACTTTTAGTCCTCTATGTCACCTCTAAGATCCCTGATCACAAAACCCTCCTTAAATTAGCTCAAAACTAGGGCTTCTTGGTTCTAGGCCTTCCAAACACTTCTAGATCCTAATTTTTAACTTTTCACCATTAATTCAACACTACTCAACTATTACAACTCAAAAACATATCACTTGTTAAGGCAGATCCTTCACTTCTATACCCTAGGGTCCATCTTCATGCCTTTTGCTTTGCTAAATCACTGTGCACACATTAGTTTCCCTCTTTCCTGCACATTATATTGTTAGTCCAATATAGTACATGTTAAATTTGATCCATTTCATAGGTTTTCAGTCATAATCCTCCATGAAATGGATCAATCTTCCATAAAACCTCTCAAAACTGGTGAAAATCTAAACTTTTCCTTCAATAGGAATCAGTGGTTCATCAAAAAGACACCAAATAATACAAGAAAATTGTGTTCTTTCCCTTATTTCGAGAAACAGTCCATACAATACCTTCACAAAACTGATCAACCCCATACAAATGAATATTTTGGGGTTATAAACCCATTCCCCAACTACCCAAACTATTTTACATTAATTTTATTCCATTAAAGTGCTTAAACCTCCTAAAACCTATTTACTCGCCTAAATTGAAATTCAAAAATTTGAATTTACAATCTTGAAATTTATTAAATTCTATTATCTAAAAACCATTGGATCTTCAATGTCCAACCTTATTTGACCTAATTAAAGCATTAGATTACTAATCAAATCCCTAGAACATGATTTTCCCTTTATATTGCATTTTGGTCCTAGGGTCCTTATTAGGACCCTTAGGACAGTTGACTCTCTCATTGCATTTATCCTCTCCAAATGCCATTATAGGCTTCAAAAGGTCATAGTTGATGTTTTGATATAATGGATAGGTCCTCCTGACCCTTGCAAACTCCTGGCTCTTGAACAACTCCTTGAAGGCCTTGGGTGCTCCTGCACTAGGGTAGTGTTAGTATGTCTATGTGGGATTTTTTTTCTATCCTAAGACAAAAAAACTTGTTGCGAGTTTCCCTTTCAAATGTGGGTGTATCAAAAGAACTCCTAGGTAACCATGATAAAGTTGTACTTACTAATACCCTTCAGAATAGCAAGGAAAAACCAAATAAAGAGGTAAAACCACCACCATTTTATGTATCCCTAATAATAGGAGATAAGTTGGTTCATAATTGTATGATTGACTCAGGGGCCACTAGTTCTGTTATGCCTAAATAGATTGTATATAAATTGGGTATTGAGTACCAACCCCTCAAGAAAGGGCTAGTCTAGCTTGATTGGAAAACCATCAACATTGTAGGGGTTGTGAAGGACTTAACCCTTACTCAACATACATGCCCTAAATTTTCCATTCCACAAGATGTCCATGTGACTGACTTACCACCCTACTTCAATCTTTGTGTTTCAAGAGATTTCACTACCAAAATAGGTGCCTACCTATCATCAAATTGGTCACATATGTTGTTTAGAACAAGGTATGGAACCAAAGTGACCATTAAATCTGAGCGCATAGCAAAAGATTACATAGAACCATATGTAACTTGTGCTACCAATGCTAACTGTGTTATTTTTTACCATGATGATCATACTACCGATTAAGATCCAAACACCCAAACAAAGGATATCCTAGATATTTTTTTCGATGAGTGGGAAACTAAAAGCATTGAAAATAACCCAAATAAGAGTTTGGAGGAGGTGGTACTCAGTTTATTTTTGGTTCACGAGCCAAATTATTTCATCCCCAATCTTCAAAAGGAATAAGAGCAACTACATGAACAACAACAAAATGAGGATTTTTTGATGGTTCAAGAAGTAGGCATGGATTTGGTGAGGTTGCCATGCTTGTATCCCTATAAGGTGAAAATTATTACTCAACTTTTCATTTCTCTTTTAGTTGTACTAATAACATAGTTGAATATGAAGGCCTTATATGAGGTTTAGAGTGGGCAAGGAAAAGGAAAATGAGCTACCTACAGGTGTCTATTGATAGTGAATTGATCATGAACTAGGTAAGAGGCTTGCATCTGACTAAAAATGATTTTCTCAAGTCATATAAACATAGGGTATGGGATATGATAGGAGATTTTGATGCTTTCAACCTGATATCCATACTTAGGAATCTAAACAAACATGTTGATATGCTGGTTGCTATAGGTTCCCAATTTGACATTCCAAATGATCTTAAGAATGATAAGATACGACATGTAAAGGTGGTTATAAGGCAATCTATTCCTGATAACAATGTCCATTGGAAAGTCTTTGAAAGTGATGAGAAAGTACTCAATTTTTAGCTTGAAGAGGTTGAGTTTGTAGCTAGAAACTAAGAAACGTTGCAACAACAATATGGTGAACAGATCATACAGCTGAGATCAAACAAATTGCCAAAAGTTTTGGTCACTTTGGAATCCATTTTCAATTCAAATGATCAGCTAAAAAGGGGAAAGAACAACATGCAAGTTAAGGAGGAACACTATAAAGAAGTAGAAATTTTCAAAGGTAAGGTTCTAAAACTTGGTAAGCTTTATTCCCAAGAGGATAAAGAAGATTTTGTTGAACTTTGTCAAGAATTTCATGATATTTTTTCTTGGGAATATTCTGATTTAAAGGGATTTGATTCCAAGATAGCACAACATACCATTGTGCTTGAGACAGATACAAAACTAGTGAAGTAAAAGAAAAGGCCTTTAAATCCCAAGCTTGAGCCACTCATGAGAAATGAATTAAAAAAGTTGATTGAGAGAAACATTATCTTTTTGATAAAACACACTTCATGGGTTTCTAATCTTGTCCCTGTAAGAAAGAAGAGTAGAGAAATAAGGTTGTGTGTTGACTTTAGAGACCTGAACAGGGCCTCACTCAAAGACCATTATCCACTGCCATATGTGGAGCAGATTTTGCTAGTTATTGTAGGATCTAAGAGGTTTTCTTTACTGGATGGTTATTCTAGGTACAACCAAGTGTTAGTGAAGGAAGAGGACCAGTATAAGATAGCTTTCACCACCAAGTGGGGAATAATGGCATACAATAAAATGGCTTTTGGATTGTCCAATGCTAGGGAAACCTTCCAAAGGGCAATGGATATGGCTCTCCAAGGCCTCATTTACAAGATCATTCTTGATATTTAGATGATATCATTGTTTTCTCCAAGGATGTAAAGGAACATTTCACTCACCTAAGACATATCTTTGACAGGTGTAGAGAGTTTGGGATATCACTTAATCCTAAAAAGTGAATTTTTGTAGTGCATGAAGGTAGGTTACTAGGTCATGTGATGTCAAAACATGGAATGACCATTGATCCTGAAAGGGTGAGTGATATTTTGGCTTTGCCTCTACCTAGCCATAAAAAGAGTTTGTAAAGTTTCCTTGGAAGGATAAATTTTTTTAGGAGGTTCATACCTAATATTGCGGATTTGTTAAAACCATTAACAACTATGTTGAAGAAAAATTTGAGTTTCAGCTGGTCAAAGGAAGGAAAAGAAAGCTTTGAGGCCATCAAAGAAGCCATAACAACACCACCTACATTGATAAATCCTAACTTTTCTAAGGATTTCATTCTCTATTCTTATGGAAATATGGATACCATCTCAACTATGCTAGTGCGAAAAATGAGGAAAATTTGGAGCAACCAATAACATTCTTCTGTCAAGGCCTAGAAGGTTATGAGCAAAGGTAATCTTTTGTTGAAAAATATGTACTTGTTGTTATTAGGAGCCTCAAAAATTTCTGCCATTTGGTTTCAAATAACAAAATTCAATTAATGGTTGCTCACCCAAGTGTGAAAGAGTTCCCATTGAAGAAGGATCTGAGTGAAAAAAGGGTTGGGTGGGTCACTAAAGTAATGGAGTACGATGTGGAAATCAAGGTCACAAAGCTTGTAAGAGGTAGAGGTTTGTGCGAACAACTAGCTCGTGATATGGAAAATAATGAGAGGAAGATTGCAGAGGTTGTCCTAGCTATCCAAGAGCAACCCTAAATAGTTGCACATACTCTTCCCCAAAACTAGATATGAGATATGGCCATTTCATCCTAATAGGTGAGTGCCCGCAAGGGATGGACAAGGCTAAGAGAAGGTAATTTAGGCTGCAATCCATCCCATATGTTCTCCTAAATGGCATAATTTCCAAGAATGATGTCAATGGTGTGTTGCTCAGATGTATTGATATTAATAAGTTGACAAAGTGCTTGAGGAGTTCCATGATGAGGCAATTGGTGGACATTTTGTACCCATAACAACAACTCTAAAGATAATGAGGGAAATCTATTATTGGCCTAGTTTATTCAAGGACACACATGAATGGGTAAGGAAGTGTAAGAAATGTGCCTTTTTCTCAAGAAAGTAAAGATTAGTAGCTCTTCCTTTACAACCCATCCAAGTTGAGCAACCCTTCATTGGAGCCATCAAACCACCTTCTAGTGTAGGTTATAAATGGGTCTTCACTACCACTGCTTATTTCACTAGGTGGACTGAAGTTGTAGCATTGAAGGAGGCTAATGAGAGTGTTGTCCTAAGTTTTTATGAAGATCTAGTGACAAGGTTCAAGGTGCTTGATTCTATTATTTTTTATAATGATTTAGCTTTTGTGGGTACAAAATTGAGTGAATGGGTTGTCAAGAATGTTATCTACTTGAGTACTTGATCAAACTATTACCCTCAGGGGAATGGTTTGGCTGAGTCAACAAACAAGAAATTGATAAGGATCATCAAAAGGACCATGGAAGATAATCAAAGGACTTGGCACACCAACTTAAAGTCTGCCCTATGGGTGGATAGAATCACTCCTAGGAGATCCATTGGTAACTCCCCATACATGTTGGTATATGGGAAAGAATCAAGGTTACCCTTATCTGTTGATTTGTCGAATTTCAAGTTGGCTAATCAATTAGAGATGCTAGAGGGAGTGGACCATACATAATTTCTAAGTGCAAACAACCACTAGTAGAATTTGGCAAAAAAATGACTACGTGACTAAAACTTTTAGTCACAACAACTAAAGATGAATAAATTCTACTCATTTTTTGTAACACAACTATAAATGACTAAATAAATGACAAATTCAATCACCATAAGTGACTAATTTGATTATGGGGTAAAAAACACAACTAAATAATTAGCCACACAAATAAAAATTAGACAATATAATATTAAAGTGGATAATTAAAAAATATATTTCGAATTGACAGAGTGGGTTGTATTATAATATAATATAATATAATATAATATATATAATATAATATAATATAATATATATATATAATATAATATAATATAATATAATATAATATATATAATATAATTTAATATATATTATATTATATTATTATATAATATTCTATTATTATTATATATAATATAATATTATAATGTATTTAATATTATAATATTATATAATATAGATTATATATTATTATATATAATATATAATATATATTATATTATATAATATAATATTATAATATATTTAATATTATATAATAATATAATATATAATATATTTAATAATATTATGCAAAAGCGGGAGATTATGTATTATAGTTTATTTATTTTGAATTCCATTTTGAAATCCAATAAAGCAAACAAATAAAGCAGGCAAATAAAGCGAAAAAATCTTAACTATAATTTTCATTTTAATAAACATACTCTCAAACCCTAAAATAAATGTGGGCTCAAATCGAAGAAGTGAAAGGTCAATACCAATGAGGAAGAGTTTGGAGGAGCTCAAACCAATAGCAGCAGGGGCTCTCAGTATCAAATGCAGCTCAACTCTGTAGGACAACGAGACCAAATTTTGAATACCCATGGCTTGGGTGAAAAGTCAAAAATCGGCTTGGTCTGATAATTTTTTGGTAATTTCTGCTCATAAGGATGTCGTAATGTTAAAACCCAAATGTGCTTATTATTACGATCTTGGTTGTATTTTCATTTTTTCCTGCTAGTAAAGGATGTCGTAATGTTAAAACTCAAATGTGCTCATTATTACGATCTTGGCCGTATTTTCATTTTTTTCTATTGGTTTAGATTGTTGTTTCGATGCTTCAGCAGGCACAAAGGCCGTTGATTGTCATGGAAAAGGAGGCTACTTATGCCAAAGTTGAGGCTCCTTTTGTAGACTTGGTTAGGCTTACTGGGATCCCCTTCCTCCCCACTCCAATGGGAAAGGGGCTTTTGCCTGATATGCACAAGCTTTCTGCTATCACTGATGTCGTAATGTTAAAACCCAAATGTGTTCATTATTACGATCTTGGCCATAATTTCATTTTAATTCAAACATACTCTAAAAACCTCATCAAAATTTTGTTTTCAGGCTACAACTCACCACACTAGAAGTGAATGGTCAATACCAACAAGTGGGGTTTAGGAGTTGGGAGGGGTACGCCCCCTGTAATGACCCGCCAAGCAACCCCAAAGGATACTAATATAAATAACATTTATGGCACCGATTTTTTTTTTAAAGTACTTACATACATCATAATAATCATATACCATATGAAACCAAACATGAACTACATATAACAAATCCCTCAGGTTTACAAGACTGCATTACTTTTCACAACAACATCATTACATCACATGGAATGTAGTATACACCAATGATCATAAGATAACATGAACATGGTTAGCACATTAATCAAGAGTTACAATATTACAATGTCGTTTCCCAACATGAATGGAGAAGATACAATAAAATGGAATGTTACATTTGAAATGAAGGAGTACAAAGTTGCAATACTGGATTCAACTCTGGATCAACTCAGGAGTCATTGTAAGGTACAATTTCACACTTCTCAATTGACAAATGGGGACCTAATGGGGTGCATAGCACGTTCCACCCAACCACGTGGACCCGAAGGCCCACCCCTCGTTCTAAGAGATGACAAGAAGGATCCCCAACAATAACCATCATATAGAACAAGGATACAAGACTTCACAACAAGATCCACAATAACATAAGACAATCTCATCACAAGATATAACCAACACAAGATGTGCTCAACATAAGGATAAACCAATAAAGCATCAACATACAAATGCCAACAGGTGCTTCCAGAGGCCCAAGAATAACATAGAGGGAAACAAAACATACATGGTTGTTAAAGGAAGAGTGTCATCACAATGTTGCATGGGTTACCCTGGTGAATCTTCCTAGGCCTTGGCCCCCAACTTGGGTTACCCTGGTGACCTCTTATGAAACCCGGCCCCACATGCAATCCAACACGACATCGATTATCTTTCATAAGGACAAGACAATGATTTTTCCATTCTAGGCCTTCTCAACTCATCTCAAGCCCATACAAGCACTTGAGCCATGAGTGAGGCATTCACTTATATCTTGTTAATGTGTGATTCTATCCAGAACCCCTAATTGAATATTAATGTTTTCACTTGATTAATAAACCTCCAATGAGTTACCCTGAGACCTCTTCCGGGTCTCGGCCCCCATTGAAAGCCACTCCCCTTATGAACAACAAAACTCTAAAGACACTAATAGGGTAAACCCCTATGCACAACATATAAAGCCACAAGATAAATTGCATTAAGCAAGGCATACTCCATTCTACACAAAATCCTCATAACGAATCTATTTTCAAGTTCCAGGCTAAACCCAAACATCAAATAGATCATACGAGAAATAGTTCGCAAGGAACCAAAAGTGATGGCCAATAACAAAGCAACTTCTTTCTTTCTCTTTCACTCAAATACTAATAAATCACTAAAACAAAGTTTCTCAACAAGGTGGCAACAAACTTGATCTCAAAATCAACATCAAACTCAAAGCCAAAAATAACCTCCATAAATAAAATTCATCATAACTCCAAAATTACACACAAAATTCACCACAAAAATACACTAAATAACCATCTTTAATAAACACTCAAAGGTACATGAATGTGGTATAAGAAGTTAGATATTCCTAACTTGGCTTTCAATGTTCCTAAGATATAGAGTTTCGCTTCTAAATTTCAGACTTCGACTTTGGAAAAAAAAAAAACCCTATTATATCAAATATACTATGCACAGTTAAATTACTCTTTCAACAATAAACCTTCCAATGCATAACTACAAATAAATTAACTATTCAATCTCTATAATTTAAAGTATGCTCATGATTCACATTTCCAAATAGTGGTCAACTAGATGCTAAGAGAAAGTATTTGATTTTCAAATGCAAAATCTATCATATAATCCTAACTTCCAACAATATTCCCTAAATCCTTTTATAAGCATTCTTAACAAAGAACCTTATTTATATATAAAGGTAAAACAAACCCATTAAATCACAAGTCTTAATTCTTATATAATGGTACTTGACTCAACTAAGAAGACATATTAATTTCCTCTAAGAAAGAACTAATTTCCCTACGTTGATATAAATACCCCTCTAATAAGTTTACACTCTTTATGTCAATACCAAAAGTCACGACTTAAAACCATTTAAAAATATTACTAGTTGGCTCAGAAGTAATCATATTCTTCTCCAAATTTTTCGTAAGAAAAATTATTTTGAGATATAAGAACCATTTCTTCCATTTGAGCAGATGCATTACTTTTGTGGAGAGTATTGGTGATGCCAAAAAGCCACATGAGGCTAGGTCGGGATGATTTAAGACTTAAGAACTTAGGAGCATATTACTACTATTTTCTGATGGATAAACATTGTAAAAGACACCCTTTAATGATGAGAGGAACATGCACAGTCAGATATGAGAAATGAGCTAATAATGGAATCAAGATGTTTAATCCATGGTGAAGCTCGGTGTAGACTGAAATAAAACAAAATATGACCTACATTGATGAAACGTCTCACATTAAACAATGAAGTTATTAAGATATTGACAAAATCCTTATAGTTGATCATTAGGTACATGCGGTTGACCTCCATGCCCGTGGTGGCTATCTTGGGGTCATCCTAAACCGGTGGTGCCTAAGAATCATATATGATTATAGGTTGAATATTTCTAGCAACACAACATTTATTTTCTGTTGGATATAAACAATGTTGTGACATATGTTCCTCTCTAAAACGTTTGCACATGCCTCCCTATCAGAACACAACGATCTCAACAATTTACTTGGTATTGCAAATAAAGAAGAGAACAAGTAAACCTTCCTATTATGTTCTAGTGCGACGGCTGAGATAGGTTGTCAACGAAATCAGAAAGTTAATTTAAATCTATACACCCTACCATGTTCAAGTGCGCCGCTGTGACAGGTTGACAATGAAATCAGGGCGAATATTTTGAACCTTTACAACATTCTATTTTCAAGTACAGAAAATGGGCAGGTTACGAATTGAATGAGAGAGGCTATCTAATTTACTACACCTTTGCAAGTTTAAAAGTTGCAGCTGTGACGGGTTGCCAATGGTTTCAGGGGGACTATTTAATTTTGTAAAATACCTCAACTCTAAATGTTACAATTGTAACAGGTTACCAAATATAATAGAAAGTGAATATTGGAATTTGGAAATATCGCCTTCTTCTTGCATTATTGCCAAAACCCAAATGTTATCCCCAAAACTGAAGGGAAAGAGAAATGTGAGGTGCAGATACGTAACTTAAGAGTAGGAGATATAATGTACAAATTTTCTTTTTGAACTAGACACATTTCAATTTGGCAGTGAGTTTCCAAAGACGTGCTCAAGTTGAAGTTTGGAAATTAAACTTCACCACGATCAATGAAAAACTCTTTAATTTGTTAGTCATTGACAATATCTTATTTTCAACTACTGCAACTATGTTAGATTGTCAGAAGACTCGAACAGGTTATATAAACATTTAAACTTCCTATTATACGTAATTATGCCATTTTAATTCTCTTATGCCTGTCCATTTGGTTGTAACTGATGCACAGCGTCATTTATAAGTATTTTCAGACACAGAGTGATTTCCACAAGCTTTATGCCTAATGAAAGACCACACAATATTAGAAATGAAAATATGCTCATATGTATGCACCTCTTGCATAGAGGCTGACTGTCATCAGAATCAAGGATATCCAAAATGGACCCAAAATGAAGTACGAAATACAAAAGTTTTAGCAAACCTAACCCAATCATTGCTTATTCTAGGATAAATCACCAGTCTCCAATATAAGCATAACCTATAGGCACACATAACTATCATAACTAGTCATCACAAAGTTGTGGAATATGATGATGCTTACCGTGTATAGTCCTGCACACACGAAGATCACCAGAGACTCACAAATCCATAGTATGAAGAGGCTCCATACATTTCCCACAGTTGATATCTTTGTGGCCACATCATATTCGTATACATCACAATATATCATGGTCTTCGTAGTGCAAGAGCTTCAAGAAGTAATCTATCAGTTTTGAGCTCTTGATTTGGACACTTTTGTGCTATTCTGTCAAAAAGATGCCTGATTTCATGCTCCTGACAACCTGCCCTCAGACCATCAACAAGTGCATTATACATAAAAATGTCAGGTATAAAACCTTTCTCCAGTATCTCATCCAGAAGTTGATCCACTTCAATTATTTTCCCAGCTCGACAAAGACCACTGAGTAAGGTATTGTAAGTGTATAAATTTGAAAAACAATCCTGATCTACCATTTTCTTCACCAGAGACATAGCCTCGACCAGCATTCCTGCTTTACAATGACCCTTTATTAATGAAGTGTATATGATCACTTTTGGTTGGCAACCATTTACCAACATTTCACTCAATATGCATTTTGCTGAATCTACAAGACCTTTCTCCGAAAACCCATCAATCACAGAACCATAAGTCACTACATTAGGAGGACAACCCTGCTTTCGCATAAACCACAGAAGCTCTTCCAGCCTCATCAACATACCCAGCTTTTTTTTTAAACCGTTGTTACATTCCTAAAATCATGCACACAGCGACATTTTCTAGACAAGAGGTGGTTACAAGGAGTGTTGTATTCTAAATTTAGTTTGCATGGTGTGTTAATTAGGGAGAGTGGTTTGTTTTAGTGGTGGCACATGCAACCAATTATAATCGGTTTAAAATTAAATTCTTTCCCCCATGCAAGGAAACTACAACAAAATTTAAGGAGAAGACTCTCACTCGAATTCAACATGCCATAACTCTCTTTTTTTTAAATTTTATTCTTTTAGATAAATTCTAATTTATTTTCATTTAACCGTTAATAATATTTTATTAATAACTTTTTATTTAAATTATCGTATTACCTCAAACACAAAATAAATCAATACCAAACCACTCTTAAATTTATAGCAAGGCAGAAAGCATCACATGACGACACAAATGGAGGGGCACTACACCCCCTCCCCCTCCCCTGTTTTTTCTTTTATTATTATTTTCTTTTCTTTTTTATAACATTTTCTCCCACATACTGTGGGCAGTAATAATGGAAAACTATAGTATAATTTTTTTGTATTCATTACATGATAGACATCACACATATGTATATATTTTTTGTATTAACAAACACCATAGGAGAAATTCTGATTTTTATAGAGATACGTTGTTTTGGTTGTGCAAAATCAACTACCTCTGTGGCTGAATAAGATTAATGTTTTATTAGATCTCAGTTGTAATTTTAATTTTAATAAACATACTCTAAAACCCTCATCGAAATCTTATTTTCAGGTTGCATCTCGCCAAATTGGAGAGGTGAGCATGCCCTACTTTCATCCGACCATGACCAATGAGATCTCTAGAGAGGAAGTTGCCATCCTTCTCTTTCGAATCTTTCGAATCTTCTCTTAAGGGTTGTTTGACTGGAATGGGAGGGCAGGGCTACTCTAAATTAGGGGATATATGCACCACAAATAATATAACTACATTTAATATATATTTTCATGTCTTTTCTCCCTTCAATGTTTGTAGCATTTGCATTGTATCTTGGATTTGTCTTCCATGGCAAGCAAGAGTGTAGTGAAGGATGTATTTCTTAGATCTTTATTTATGTAGTTGTATGGTGTTTGTAATTCCTTTGGTTATGCAACTATTTGTTTTTTATATATTATTTTTTTCATGCAATACAAAAAAAAAATTGAATATCTATGATATGTGAAGTTTATATGCATAAAGTTGTTTGTTGATTGTATATTCTTTTTTTTCATGTTAATCTATTACAAAAAAAACACATTTGAATATCTATGGCATTTGAAGTTTATATGCATAAATTTGTGAGGATTAATTAAGTTAGATTTGATTTGTAACTTGAATCATTGATTCACTCAAATAAATGACTAAACCATGAATAAATAAATGACTACTATGACTAAAATAAATGAATACAATGACCAAATATATGACTACAATGACTAAATATATGGCTACAATGACTAAATATATGACTACCATGACTAAAATAAATGACTACCATGACTAAATAAATGAATATAATGACTAAATAAATGATTACTATGACTGAATAAATGACTAGTTAACAACAATCAATTGACTACCATGACTAAATAAATGACAAGTTAACAACAATCAATGACTAAATTAACGACTAAATATACTACCAAATTGATCAATCAAAACAACCAATAAATGACTAAAATTGGTTTAGTCATAAATTTGGTCATGTTATAAATGACTGGCAATAAACTACTAAAGGTCACGTGACTAAACTAATGGTAATGTGACCATTTTTTAGTGGTTTTTTTAGTCATTTTTTTTTTTGTACTAGTGAACATAATGCCTTCTAGTTGTCTAAAATGGATGGAGAAGAAATACCAATGCCAGTTAATGGGATTCACCTCAAATGTTGCTTTTGAGGTATTATCTGTCTTTTGTACTTACTAGGTTAGGTTTCTTCTTTCCAAGAAGTTATTTTGCACACCTTGCATTCTCATTAAATGGAATGTCTGTTCCTAGTTTCTTATTTTCCTCCAAGTGCAACTTGCACATGTTTTGTCTTACCCGCAGGTGAACCCAATTGTTGCAATGTTTTTCCTAACTCTGAGCTCAATGGATTGATAAGGCCCCTAGATTCCATGACTAGTAGGAAATCACCTCACAAAGTCGCCAATAATGTTTCCATTTCATTGCATCCTTATGACCCATCATTGAAAACCGATCCGAGAGATCTCACATCGCTAGTAGAATTTGGAAAATAAATGACAACGTGACTAAAACTTTTAGTCACGTGACTAACACTAGTATTATTTGGAAAATAAATGACTAATTTGCTCATTTTTAAGTGACTAATTTGGTCATCAAGTAAAATCACAACTAAATGACTATATAAATGACTAATATCAGACAAATAGAAATGACTAAATAAATGACTAATATCAGACAAATAAAAATGACTAAATAAATAACTAAATAAATGTGCTAATTAAAATCTTGGCCATAATTTTTATTTTAATAAACATACTCTAAAACCTTCGTCAAGACCTTATTTTCAATCGTAGCCCGCCATAATTAATAATAAAATATTACAAATAAAATTACTAATAAATATTTTTTGTGGAATAAATATTTTGTTTTGTGGTGTCATCATATGAACACCAAAGTTTCTTCTAAATTGAATTCCCAACTCCTCAAAGGGCCCAACTATGTAGTGTGGAAGATAAATATGCATACAATTCTCAAATATATACTAAGCTACTTATAAGTTTACATACTCTACATTTACTAGAGGAAAATAATGATATTACAAATAGTTTACTAGCTTATCTATCTTAATATATTAAGATATATATATATATGCCGAGAAATATCATTATCCTGGCGTATTTTTTTTTATTTTTTTCTTTTTTGAATTTAAAAAATACACCTCAATAATGATATCTCTCGGCATATAATATGTATATATCTTAATATATTAAGATAGATAAGCTAGTAGCAGTTGCAACATGCTCAACACATTAAATAATTTAATATATTTGTGGTTATGATTAGAGTTAGCATTTAGGATTAGGGTTTATATCATGGTTAGGGTTAGCATTAGGGTTAGATTTTGGTTTAGATTTATTATTATGATTAGGGTTAGGGTTTAGTGTTAAGGTTGGGTTTATGGTCATAGTTATTGTGAGAATTATGTTAGGGTTAGGGGTAGAATTATGGTTAGGGTTATGGTTTACGATTAGGGAAGGATTATGGTGATGATCAAGGGTATATCTTATAGTTAGGGACAATGTTAGGGTTAGGGTGAGGGTGAGATTTTTGGGTAGGGTAAAGGTTAGGATTAGGATTAGGGTTAGGGGTATATAATAGTTAGGGATGGGTTTGGGTTTTTAGTAGGCTTAGGGTTATATTTTGGGTTAGGATTATGGTTAGGATTATGATTATGGTTAGAGTTAGGATTATATATATGTAAATTGAGGTATTAGTGTTATATATGTAATATTTATCTTAGACCTAAACCCTAACCATAATTAAATCCTAACCCTAACCCTAATTGAACTTGATATCAAACTTTATCAGAGAACCATAACCCTAATGCTAATTGAACACTAAACCTGACCCCAATTAAACCCTACCACTAACCTAACCTTAATGATAACCCTAACACTAACACAAAGATTTATCGTAGAACCCTAACCTAAACCTAACCTCAACTCTAATCCTAACACTAACCCCAAGATTTATCCTAGAATTATAAACCTAACCCTAATTGAACCTTAACCCTAATTGAATCCTAACCATAACCATGATCCTAACTCTAACTGAACTTGAACCATAATCCTAATGCTAACCCCAATCCTAACCCTAACACTAAGCCCAAAATTTATCCTAGAACCCTAACCTTAACTCTAAGCTTTATCTTAGAATTGTAACCCTAACCATAATTAAAACATAATTGTAACCTTAATTAAATTCTAACCATTATAGAAACCAAACACTAATCATAACCTATATTAAACCTTAACCCTAACCTAACCTAAAAGCTAACCCTAATTTAACCATAACCTTAACCTTGATCTTGACACCAAGCTTTATCCTTGAACCCTAACCCAAATTGAGCCCCTAAGCCTAATCCTAATTGACCATAATTGAAATATAACCCTAACCTAACCTTAACCTTAACCCTAACCCTACTTGAACTCTAATTTAAAACTCTAACCCTAAATGAATTATAACCCTAGTCCTAACCATAATTAAACACTAATATTAATCATAAGTCTAATCAAACCTTAATCATAACCTTGAATATTAATCGAATCATAATTCAATTTCAACCCTAAACCTAACCCTAACACTAACGATAACCTTAATTGAACCCTAATTGAAACCCTAACAATAAGTGAGCCCTAACTATAACCCTAATTAAACTAACCTTAATTGAACCCTTAGCATAACCTAACCTTAGACCTAATTAACTCTAACCCTGATTGAACCCTAACCCTAACCCTATCCCTAATTGAACCCTAAGCTTAATTAAACTCTAGCATTGATTGAACCCCAACTCTAACCCAAACCCTATTTGTTCCTAACCCTAGTTGAGTCATAACTCTAACCATAACCTTTACCCCAAGCTATATCATATAACCATAATGTTAACCCTAACCCTAATTTAACCCTAACCTAAAACTAACCATACTTAAACCCTAGTCAAGAACCCTAACCCTAATAAAACCATATTCCTAACCCTATTTGCACCCCAACCTTAACTCTAACCCTAACCCAAATTGAACCTTCACCCATAAGAAAATAATTACCTTAATTAAACTCTAATCCTAACCATTATTAAATCCTAATCCTAATTAAACCCTAACCCTAATTCCAACTTAATCATAATTGAAGTCTAAGCCTAAATGAACCATAACCCTAACACTGAACCTAATTGAATCGTAACTCTTATTGAACCCTAATCCTTACCCTAACTATAATTGATCCCTAACATTAACTCTAATCCTAATTGAACCCTTATTGAATCATGACACTAATTGAACCTTAATCATAACTCTTATTATAACCCTAACTTGAAGCTTTAGATTAGAAATCTAATCCTACCGTAACCTAAATTAAACCTTGATTGAACCCTAACCCTAGTTATCCTGATTAAACCTTAATTTACCCTAACCCCACTTAAAATATAACCCTAACCCTAACAAAACCCTAGCCCTAATTGAAGAAACCCTAAATCTAATAGTAATCGTAACCTTAAGTGAACACTAACCCTAATTGAATTGTAACCTTAACCCTAATTTAACCATAAACCTAATTCAACCCTAACCCTAACCCTAATAGTAAACCTAATTGAACTATATACCTAACCCTGATTAAACCCTAAGTATAATCCTATTTGAACCCTAACCCTAACTAAACACAAACCATAACCCAAACCCTAGTTGACCCTTAACCCTAATGCTAACTCTGAGATTTATTTTAGAACCCTAAACCTAATTAACTTTAACCCTAATGCTAACCCCAAGATTTATCCTAGAACCCTAATTAAACCCTACCCTAATTGAATTTTAGTCTTAAGATTAAACATAACCCTAATCATAACCCTAATTGAACTTTAACCCTAAGGTTTATCCTAATTCTAACCCTAATTGAATGCTAACATATGCTAACCCTAATTAAATCTTGTCCCAAATTGCACTCTAACCCTAATTAAACCTTGATTGAATGCTAACCCTAATTGAACCCTAAATCTAATCCTATCTCTAACCCTAATTGAACTCAAATTCTAATTGTGACTTTAATTCATGTCTAATCCTTTTTGAACCCTAACCCTAATTTAATCCTAACATTTATCATAATAAAATCTAACTGAACATTAACCCTTTTCTAACCCTAATCATAAGAATAATTGAATCCTAGTCATAACCATAATTCAATCTTAATTAAACCCTAATATTAATTAACCCCTAATTGCACCCCAATCATAATAATCTTGATCATAACCTTATATGAAACCCAATTGTAACCTAAAGCTCAAGCTTATTCGTAGAACAGTGACCCAAAACCTACTTAACCCTAATTGTAACCTTAAGTGAATAGTAACCCTAATTGAATTGTAACCTTAACCCTAATTTAATCCTAAACCTAATTCAACCCTAACCCTAACCCTACCCCTAACCCAAATTGTACCCTAACCCTAACTCTAATAGTAACCCTAATTGAAATATATACCTAACCCTAATTAAACCCTATCTAAAGTCCTAATTGACCCCTAATCCTAATTGTAGCATAACCCTAATTGAGTTGAAACCATAGTTGGATCATAACCCTAATTGAGTCTTAACTTTGATTGTACTTCTATTTGAACGCCAACTATAATCCTAACCCCAAGGTTTATAATAAAACCTAACCCTAATTGAACCCTTACTTGAACTGTAACCGTAATTAAACATGTACTTGAACCGTAATGGATACCTAACCCTAATTGAATGCTAATGTACATTAACCCTAATTAAATCCTAACCCACATTGCACCCTAACCCTAATTAAACCTTGATTGAATGCTAACCATAATTGAACCGTAAATCTAATCCTAGCTCTATCCATAATTGAACTTTAATTCTACTTATGACTTTAATTGATATTGAAAACTATTTGAACCCTAACCCTGATTGAATCCTAACATTTATCATAATAAACTCTAATTGAACATTAACACTTTTCTAGCCCTAATCCTAAGCATAATTGAATCCTAATCGTAACTGTAATTGAATCTTAATTAAATTCTAATTGTAACGTAACCCTAATAGTAACCCTAATTGAACATTAATTAACTCCTAATTGTATCCCAATCCTAATCATCTTGATCATAACCTTATTTGAACCCCAATTGTAACCCTAATCTCAAGCTTAATTGTAGAGCAACAACCCAAATCATAATTCGATTCCTAATTATCTCTTAACCATAACTAAACTCTAATCAAGAACCCTAACCCTATCATAAGCCTATCCCTAATTGAACCCTAACCTTAATTGAAATCTAGTCCTAATTAAACCCCAACTCTAACCCAAACCCTATTTTTTCTTAACCCTCACCTTAACCCTAACCCTAATTGAACCATAATCCTTATTGAACTCTAGCCCTAATTGAACCCAACACTGACCCAAACTCTAGCCTTGATTGAACCCAAAATATAGCCCTAATTTAACCCTAACCCTAACCGTAACCCTAATTAAAATAACTATAGAACCCTAATCATAACCCTAGTTAAAATAACTATAGTTGAACCATAACCATAACCTTAAGTGAACACTAACCCTAATCAAACCTTAATCCTAATTAAACCCTAACCCTCACCTTAACCCTAACCCTAATTTAACCATAACCATAATTAAACTTTAGGTCTAATTGAACCCCAACCCTAACCCAAACTCTATTTGTTCTTAACCCTAGTTCAATCCTAATGTTAACCCTAATGTGAACACTAACCTTAAGTGAACACTAACCTTAATCAAACCTTAACCCTAATTAAACCATAACCCTAATTGAACCCCAACCCTAACCCAAACTCTATTTGTTCCTAACCCTAGTTGAGTCCTAATGTTAACCCTAATGTGAACCCTAACCCTCACTATAACTCTCGGCGTATTTTATAATTTTCTATATAATTAATAATAAAATATTACAAATAAAATTACTAATAAATATTTTTTGGAGAATAAATATTTAGTTTTGTAGTGTCATCATATGAACAACAAAGTTTCTTCTAAATTGAATGCCCAACTCCTCAAAGGGCCCAACTATGTAGTGTGGAAGATAAATATGCATACAATTCTCAAATATATACTAAGCTATTTATAAGTTTACATACTCTACATTTACTAGAGGAAAATAATGATATTAAAAATAGTTTATAAGTATGATTATATAAATTAGTTAAATTATAATAGAAGAGATAAAGATGGAGATAAAAAAAATAAAGAGATAGAGACAAAGAAATATAGAGGTAGAGAGATAAAGAGGAATAGAGATATAGATAGAGAGAAAGATTGAAAGAGAAGGGAATAGAAAAAAGAGAGATAATACAAGAGAGAGAAATATAAGATATAGAAAGGGAAAGAGAGAGAGAAAATAAAAACTAACTTTTGATTACTTGTTTCATGCCAAAAATCCAAGAATGGTATGTGTCCTTGGGGATTTATGCTCAAGGTAGCATGATGTTTGATATAGACAGACAAACTTATAGAGAGAGAAAGACATAAAAGAGAGAGGGCGATAGAGATAAGATATAGAGAGAGAAAGAAATAAAATGGAGAGGGAGATATAGATAAGATATAGAGAGGTGGATAGAGAAAAAATAAATTGAACTCCTGTAATAAATTTACTATTACAAATATATAATTTTGTCTAATGAAAAATTATATTTATTGAGTGAATGCTAATTGAGACCTTTGTTACATAAACAACATCATTTGATAAATGACCTACCAATTGGCCTCATGTATTACACATATGTCTGAAAAAATACACCAAAATTTTCTCTAATTGACCTTTCATACCTCTCCGGCGTACCTATTGCACACCAAGGTGCAATTGCTAGTAATATATAGTAATATATAGTAATATATAGTAATATATATATATATATATATATATATATATATATATTTAACATGTCAAAATGTGCTCATTATTAAAATCTCGGCCATAATTTTCATTTTAATAAACATACTCTAAAACCTTCGTCAAGACCTTATTTTCAATCTAGCCCGCCAAAATGGAGAAGTGAAAGCGCTTGATTTTGGATTGCAACCTCTGCCCATTTTTTCACATCGGACACAATTTGTGCAGAATCTTGTGGTAAGTCACTTTCCATGGTTTCAGTTAATTTTATGTTTCAAATTTGTATGCTGTTAGGCCATATTATCCATTCTTTTTTATCTTTCCTTCTACACTTCAAGCTTGGTTATTCTGCAGATGGAGCATGTTCATCATGCTTTTCAAGTTTCTGTAATGAATCTGGTCTTCATTTGCCTCTACTTGTCCATATGCTTCTTTTATCTGTCCTTACATTTTTATTCAATCTTTATGACCGAAGACTCACAACACAGTAGTCCCTGTCACATTCAAAATCCCGATGAAGTTGTAAGCAGTAGTAGAATATACTTACATCATAGCAATAACTTAACTGTCAATACAAATTTTCATAAGTGGAAACTAAATGCAGACCCCAATAACGTATACAACACCACAAGCAAGAAGCAGGTAGCTTGCAATGTCCTAAAAAAGAGCCAATATTTGTTTCTCCCCTTTAGCATTAGATAAAGCTTTCGTCATTACAACAACACTACATGTATAAAACATAATAATTTAAAATCAATTCACTGATGTTTACAAATATTGTAGTGCAAGATCATGCATCTAGATAATCACTATTTGGGATGAAATTGTATTTTGAAATTTTGTTTAAAAACAAGCAAATATTAAACATCAAGTACAAAATTTTGATGTAAAACAGAAAAAAATATTGGGATATCAAAATGGGAAAGAAAATATATTATATAGCATACATTTTGAATGCAAGAAAGGTACTCAAACTTTAATAGGAGGGGAATTTCTCTCCTAATCTTAATTGGACCATATTTGATCAACACTCTCTAGCCTTTGATGAATCAGATAATCAAAATGAGAGTCAATGGCAACTTCATGTAAGTAAGGAAGTATAGCCATTCATAGAAAAACAAGATGAAGTAATCTCTGGTAGCTCCGAGGGCAGATAGTCATTATAGGCATGATTTTTTTGAGGATAAGAAAATGCAAAATCATAAGCCATTCCATGAAGAGAAAGGAAGCAAACCAAGATTGGTTATTCTTGAGGACAATAATCAGGAATTGGGACAATTTATCTATGCTCCCAAAAATTGGTTCGAACTAAGAAACATAGGTTTTAAAATTTTGTGCATATAAAAAAGTTATTAAATTTTAACTATCATTTAGTGAAAGCCAATTCCATGTTAATCAATTTTCTACAAGTAGGACATGTCATATTCAAATATATTGTAAAACTAAAGACAATATTTAATAAACAACAATGTCCTTCACTTGGAATATCAAATATACATCAAAAAATATTTTTAACACCCCAACTACGGACTGATTGAACAAAAATTGATGCCAATGCAGAGCTCATGGTAACTGAAAAAAAGACCAAATAATTACAAAGAGATGTTGAAATGGTCGCTGGATAATGGAAACTAGTTTTTTATTTTCACAATCAATTTTGTTGATTTGGTAGGCTGTTTATTGCAGGTCAGATACACAATAAAAAATTTAGTTTCTTGTTGAACAACTTGCAGAGTGTGACTACCCCTACAAGCCAACATCTAGAAACGAAACTCAAAAACAATAGATGTTGATGCAAGGTATACTCTACTCTAGAATCTATTTTCAAGTGCACTATTTGCTGATGTGTTCCAATTTTTATTGCTAGTTCAATTAATTTCCTTTTATTTTGTGAGGATCTCTACCCTCCTACTTCAAAAATTTTGTAGCTCTAGATTAGAGCCTGTGGTGCAATTATGAGTATATGCGAGAACAAAGTATTCCCTGATCAGAGGTACCTTTTGTTTATGATTTAGTTTTTTCACTGCAACCTCTTGAAATTTAATAGAAGCTTTCTTGCCAACCAAAATAAAAAGTATGTATTGCTTCTCTTAGTTTATGTATTTCACACTCTTTAAGAAATAAAAATTCATGCCCTTTCCATGCCTAGGAAATTTTGATGTTAAAAATTGTGACATGTTTTGACAGATTCAAGACAAGAAAACAAATCACAATCAGGATGGACTTTTTCTAGTTTCAATGAGCATGCCTCAGGTGCAGAACTATAACAGAGTGAAAATAGATCATAACTAGATTTTTTTTATCTCAGAACTTTCAAAACTAAGCATTAAATGTTGAACCTTATAAGATTTATAGATTGGATATTTAAAATTCTTTAAGACTAGCCACTAGAAATTAATCCTCCTGCAACTTTGAGGAAGGTGTTAATTTTCTTTTGTGAAATCATGTTTCCAGGATGAGTAAGGTTTAAAAAGGTCATCTGTCTTGTTTGAGGATTCTAGGGGAGTCCAAAAGTGCAAATGTTGCAATTAGGCAAAAAGGTTGTCAACAAAAATTGTCAAAAAATGCAACTTTTGGAATAGGAAGGGTCATGGTCATTTAAAAGTCAGTTATGAATGTTTTGGTGGTTTGAATTGAATGTAATATATATAAAAGACCTCAAAAGGCTTGAACAAAAGGTTGTTGAAGTTATTTTTGAAGTTTTCACATCAATACACATCCTTTCTGCAAATTTTACTATTTTTCTAAATTTGCAAGATTTGTACGGGTTGTACAGTATGAGATTTTCCATGAAAATTGCATAATCTTGTAGGGGCATGGAATAGCTTGTATTTGAATCCAATTTGAGGTTATAATATTGATTTTTGTGGAAGATCTCTCAAGTTTTCTAAAACTGCCTATAAATAACTAATTTGAGGGTTTGATTAGTGTAAAAATGGTGTTTTAGTCACTTCACCTACTGTCATGACTTGTAACTCGGTGGGATGAATGTTTCATGTTAGTATAGGTGTTCATATGGTTAGGAGGCAGGGGATATATGTTGTATGGTTTTGTGGTGATGCCCTAGGGCTAGGAAATGTGTTTTTTCTTATAAAAATGGGGTACTAATATGGGGTTTTGTCAAATTGTTGAAGAATCTAACAAAGTGATGGTCTTGTGATTTTGAGTAGGGTATATGTAAGGTGTTGTATGCATTGGTTATGTCAAGAAATCCCAAGAGTTGTGAGATTGAATAAACCCTGGGTTATTGCTTGTAAATAGAGGGTTTGTTGGATCAACGTACTAGAAACCTTGTATCAATGAAATGATGACAGATTATATTGTTTTGAGGCACAAATTATGACTTTCAATTGAGTTTGAGGGGTTCTTGGGTGTTTGGGAAGTACGTCCTTTGGAAAATAGGGCTAATTGAGTAGCTTAAAACAAGGGCAGTCTAAAGGTTTTCAATTTTGTGTCAAAGAAACCTTATAAAATCTATTGGGAAGTTGTGTTAGATCCTGCTGTGAGTTTCAGAAGGTATTAGATTGGCCTTTGTACAACCTTCTCAAAAGGATATTGTGCTAAGTTGTGTTTTGAGAGCTACAAGCCTATTGGTGGGTGTTTGGAACAAATTGAGTGAATTGTGTTGCAAGTGTTGATTTTGTGTTAAGGTTTGATCATTTTAAGTTTGATAGTGAGTCATCACCTCCTTGCTTACATCACTTTTCTCTTCGCTTGATTTTTAAGATTGTAAGATGTTATTGTTATCAATGACAAGTGGAGTGTTTTGAATTCCAAGTGACCTTTCTTGGTTTTGTTGTTGCAACTTTGTGACTTGAAATCCTTCCAAAACATCTTTCATTTCCATGAAATGAACATGGTTTTGATACAAAATTGAGCTATTCTTTTTGCATGGTACTTATACATTTATAACATGCAGACAATAATGGAAGCCACATTTAAACTGAGTGAAAGAAGTTGATTTTCCTATGGAATTAGTATCATCTTCTTTATATTTTTCCCAACAGCTTGATAGGACTATGTTTTCTACTTACAATTCCTCCCTTTTTCCTTTTGTTGAATTGTTGCAGCAATAGATATAGGAATAGAAAGAAATCATACAAATCTAAACTGGATCAAGGAACTTAACTCTTGGTAGATGAAGTTGAAAAGTTGTGAGATGGTAACTTACTAGTTGAGAGAAGTAGAGCAATACTCGATGTTAGGGTTAAAAAGGGAATATTTAAAAGCTTAAAAAGATAAAATGTAAAATAATATAATATATTTACATTTCCTTTAATTTTGAAGCATCTACTGTGTAGCCACTAGAACAGTGTTAGGTCTTGTTTGCAGGCAGATCACATTTATATGGCTTTGAGCATTATGTGTCCTTATATTTGAGATACTTCTCAAAAAAATTGCATCCACCAATATTGTAACCATGCCCTCAGGTGGATAGATTTAATGTATGTATTTCACATTGCTTTTCTTTCATGTATAAATATGAAACTCATAACTCTTTTTAATGTTCAATCTTATTGGTGACCTTTATTATGACCACATAATAAAGTTTCCATAGTTTCACATATAAATAGAGCATAATACACATGTGGAAACTAGATATTTTTCTTTGTATTTCTCAGCATTGCATGTTTCAGTTTTTGTAGAAGAAGTTCAACAAAATTTTTGATTCCTTATACCAAGTATGTTAAGAGTTTCAACCATCCATTATCTACTGGAATGTGTTTCAAAATGAATTTTGAAACTAAAGATGCAACTGAGAAAGGGTACCTATAGACTCTTGTCCAATTCTATGTCATTATAATCATTTTTATCTAAATAATTCATAATGCTTGTATTCTTTTGTTGCACATTAAATCAACTTAAAAGTAAGTTTCTTGTCCATAGGTATGTTAATCATAGACTTACTATTCTATTTTTGGAGTTGGTACATGCAGATAGGAAGGGACATTGAAGACTTTAAATGCTCCTAGCTTGTAGTGCAAGCTCTTGAATGAGCAAATGAGAGCCAAATTCAAAGAGTATATGTATGCAGATAAGTCCATTTTCATTTGTGACTATTTGTGTAATTTTGCACTAGCTGCTTGTTGACTAACAATGATTATGTTCTTTTTTAGGCTAATTATGGAAAAGTAGATCCATCTTGTGTTGCAGAAGTTAAGGATTTATATAGAGAACTTGGAATCGAGGTCTATTTATTCTTTTCTTTTTCGTTATGAGATGTTAAAATTGATCTTTTATTTTTGAATTTTACACTATCAAATTGCTTAGTTCACAGGAGAACTTACTTTTATCTATAAAAATGATATTAAGGGACATGTAGATTGAGTTGTTTATACAAATTTCAGAATTTGAACTCTTAAAATTAGCTTCCACTTTCTGAGGGGGCATGCAAATCACTTTTGAAGTTGAGTGTACAAAACAGAGTAGCATATAAAGAAAAAGGATGAACAATAATAAAGTGAAAAGTGGCTCTTTTATCAACCATGTAGAGTACAATGAAAGGAGTGTAGGGATGGTATGGGTTTAATGCTTACAGTGCAGTAGAACCTGAGTCACTAGGTTCACTAATATATTTGAATAAAATCACAAGTCTCAAAATCTTTGGGGAACAGTAGTTAAGTTTGATAGACTAATTAACAAAAAAAATCTATTTGGCACATATTATGGTCTATACCAATTCTTTGTGTATAGGACAATTGATGAATCAACATTTGCATGTATTCTATTTGACCCTCTAATTTCCTTATCATTGCTGACAACTACCAATGATAAAATCCAAATTCTTATATGCTCAAAATCTCTTTAGTTATCTACAATATCCACATGTTATGAGCTCTAATACAAAGATTGCGCATAGTTATTCTCAATTTATTCAATTTGGTGTTATTATTTTTATCTTGTGATTCAGGCTTCAAATCAACCCCTCTCTTTAGTATTTGTCTTCCAAAATCAGTACTGGAATATCTCAAAGTTGAAGATCCTTTCCCTGAAACTAAAGCTTTGTTCTCGATAAACTAGAGCTGAGACAAGCCAAGAACTAGTGGAAGGGAAGTTGAATGAAAACTTAGAGCAACTAAAAGCCTTCCTAAGAAAATTGCCCTTTCCACTATAACTGTCGGTTCTAGTGTCTCCTTATTCATTTTTTCTGGCATCTCCTCATTTTTCATTTCTTGATAGAGAGCTTCTGAAAGATGTGCAAGATGTTCTTCAATCTCAACAATCAATGTTGAGATTAAATGGAAGCATTGTTCTTGCAAATAAGGTGCTAAATAATTTATCCTTGAAGGAGATTTATGTGCACGAAGAAAACTTAGGAGGTCTTCCAGAATATTCTTGGACCCATCATCTATGGTATCTTTTATTTGACTAACCTCAATTCCAAAATAAGTGTTAAGGCGACCAAACCAATCTTCACCATTTGTCATCATAAATCTAAAACTCAACCTAGGTAAATTGACACTTTTTGGGTCCCCTCTCTTGACAAGCCATCCCTCACTAGTAGTTAATTTGTGCAAATGGGTTTCAACATCTTTGTGGCTTGCTAGAGATGTAACTATGGCTTGAAGGCATTTACCAACCTTAACTCTCTCTCACAGATTTGCAAATCCATTAGCTATTCTTTGTTTCATCCTACTAACAAACAAGCTTTCAAAGTCCATCCCATAGACTCTTTGAGTGCTTCAAAACAATCTCACACACGCATTGCCATAAAAACTCAACATTTGAACCAAAAACCATTTTTAACCACTCCAAGCTCCCTTAAAACACATCTAGACTGTCCAATGTTTCTTTGATCAATGTCTCATTCTCTGCAAGTTCCTTGCCACTTTTCACAAGATCAAGCAAATACTTTCCCCCAAGCTTATCTATAGAGATAATATCGTTTGCACATGTCTTAAGCCACGCTAAGCAAGAATCTGATATAAATTTTCTCAGCAAAAACATCATGGTAGCTTGTAGCTTTTGTCTATGAGATTTCCACAATTGTACCTCATTGTCTAGGTTTGGAATCCCATCAAACTATGATCCAAGTGGCACTACCAACACAGTTTTATAAAAAAGAGGAAAATCATTTTAGAACCTCCAAGAAGAGTTCCCCAGCCTAACATAGCGTTACCTGTATGACTCCTACCACATTACAAAAAATGGAACTGACTGCCCCCACCTTATTGGTCTATTGATGGAGCTATGAGGGGAGTTCCCCCGATGTAGTAATGTTAGGCCAATATTGTTCTACCCTCGAATATAATATTATCCTAGTACGTCCAAAGTTGTCCCTATTTAAAATGATGGAAATGGCTCACATCTCTTAGAAAAATTTCTCTTGTAACAATCTTGGAGATGAATTTAGATGCAGTGTGGCAATCATAACATACTTGAAGGTTCTTAACAACTCTAATAGTTGTACCAGGGGCCATGTTTAACAAACCAAATGCAATTGCTAACTTTTCACTATGGTGGTAGATAAATGATTCTTTATACCCTACTGCCTTCATTTTCCAAGCTAATTTCTCCTACTTTGCAAGATAAATGATAGTTATTTGCAAGAAAAAATGAATTCCAATCATTTATTTAGGTTTTTTAAAAAATCGCGAACCCTATAATAAAATATGAAGAAAAAATGTGAAAATTCTTTGCAAGTTCTCATGAGGTTGTCTTGGATGAATGCACAAGCCAAATGTTGAACCCTGGTTGAACCTTGCCCACATTGAACTGGTATCCAAGATTGGTAACTTAGGGAAAAATAGTAGAGGTAAGCATCACATATGACACAATGACTAGGATGCATGCAAGCTGCAAGCAAGACAAGATTCTTGTTTTACATACCTAAGTGAAAAAATTACCAAGTGAATGAGCATGGATTTGAAACCAAAACACATTTGGAACTAATCCAAGTCACGAATTGGATGCTTAAAACACTGAGACATTTCCCTTAAATAAGTGTGGTGCTTGGTCTTAATAAATCAAGAGTTGTGAACCCATACCGTCAAGATTATTGTCATGGTGACTATAATGTGTGCAAGCAGTCACAAGGAAAAGATCTTCTATTATGTGCCAAAGTGGTGTATTAAGGAAGTGAATGAGTGTGGATTTGAAACCCTAAGACATTTGGGACTATTTTGCATCCAGAATCAACCACTTTTGACTATTGTGAAGATACTAAGTTTACTCTTAATAAGTGTGTTATTTGGTCTAAATGATCAAGAGGTTGATGAAGCTCGTAACATCAAGCCTATTGTCATTTGGCTTATAGAAACTATTAAATGTGTTGGGGTTATAAATTACTTGGGATGTAAAAGTGCAATTGTAATGACATAAAAACTTCCTACTTGCACTTTTGAGTTCATATCCTACTCTCCTTAGAAAACATGACTTGGATGAGTGGAAAAAGTTGCAAGAGATGAGTCCATTAGATCAAGTTCATGACGTTTTCTTTTGAGTGAATAGCTTCATTTGATAAGTGGTCCACTAGCTTATTGGCCTTTCTAGGAATATGTTGAATTTTGATAACATTGGTTGCATCCACCAATCTGTATAAGGAGGGCTATGTTGTAGTTTTAGAAAATACTTAATTTTTAACATAAAATCACTTTCAATGAGGAATTTATCTATATTCATTTTGATTTCCATGTGATTCTATATGTGTTAGTTAACATATTTGTCCTTCAAATTGAATGAAGAAAAATGACTCAGAATGTCTAGCCAGAAGAACAAATAGTACTAACAGTCGAGTCACTTGCAATGGTATTTGCAAGTGCTTTTTGCTTATTTTACAAGGTGCAGCTACCTTCGAAAGATATGCAATGAATGGAAAATATTGGGGTATGCTTTTAACCAGAAAGAAAGAAAGGAATACTAATATCTACCCATAACCATAAAAGTAAATGCGATGAATTGATTCAGAATGAAGTGAATGCAAACAAACAATACAAAGCCCATTTATTTCGCACCCACAATGAGAAACAAGAAAAGAGTGAGCAATAAATTTCCCCTTCAATAAATGAATTATTCTGCATTCAAAGTTCCATAAATAATTATACATACAGTTTGATATAACAAAATCAATATTGGAAAGAAATTGCAAAAGCCCAAAGTCTATTGAAAATCAAAAGAAACATTTACAAATGCAAAGATCTCAAAACACTTTCTTTATGTTTTCAACATCAAATTGTGAGCACAAAGGCCCAACACCCTATACAACCAACTGTGTTGAAAGAGAACCCAAGACTGCCCCTACTTCCCCTATTTCTAGGAATAGCCAAAAGATGCCACTACTAGAAACTTGGAGGCCTATATATACATGCACTCCAAAACTGTTACATTACAAAACTAACGGTCTTGAAAATGACCGACGACAAGGATAGTGTAATGACAACTATTTTTAGAAAATACATTATTATCCTCTGTCACAAAAAGATTCCATGGATGTTGCTAAACCGCTGGAGGTGTTGGAACTCTATATAGCTCCAATTGCATTTCCATCACTAAATTGTGAAATTCAATGCATTCTTCTTCTTCCAAAACAAGGATCACCCTGTTGTACTCGACATAGCTGGTTTTCTCCTTCCAGGCCAGTGAATGCAGCTAAGAGATGATGTCAAATTTCTCTTCCTCTGGCCAACTCAAATCAAGTTGCAGAACAGGAACAAGTTCATCTTCCCATTCCCTAACATCATCAAGAAGTACCATTCTGAGAAAACTTTGGAATCAAGAAAACAATACCACCTTCCCTTGCATGTAGGCTTATTTAACTTTGGTGGTGGAAAGTGGTCATTTATTTGCTAAGAAAAATGTGTCAAACTATTTCGCCAAATTTCTTATTAAAGAGCTATCCTGTCAGAGAATTTTTAAAGATTATGTTAAACCCTATGTTGAGGTCTCAAGACATTTGAGAAGACATTCCTTAAAGGTGTCGTACAATTCATTAAATGCACTAACACTTTGAAAATGATATATCCCACTGAGGTTGCCCCATCGCTATGAGCTAGAACTTTGTAACCATGGGTCAAAAGTTCTAGATTCTCAAGAACTATCGATATCCCGACAACATAAAGCATCACTTCCAAAGGTTGCAAGAAGATCGGGTGATTTTGAAATTTTGAAACCTAGCGACTTGGTTAGGGAACTTGATAGGACCACGATAGTTATAAGATTTGTCAAAGCCGCAACTTAGACATAAATGCATAAGTTTAAAAATTATCATGAAAGGAGGAGCTTTAAAACAAATTGACTTGGAATAAAATTTCAAGGGGTAACATTTGCTTCGACTAGGGACTGTATTTTTATAGAAAATGTAGAGAACTCCAGAATTGTTAGGATAGACTAGTCCAAGTCCATTGGGAATGGAGTTAAAAGAAAAGTAAATGATAGGGGAACAAGGCACAAACCAAAACCAAAATGGAAACAAACCAAACAATAAAAAGGAAAGAACAGCCTAAGACTCCTATATGCACCCGGACTAGGTGCAAAAACACCAATTTCCTTATGGAACTATACAAAGCCATTTACAGGTTCAGAAAAATAGATGCCCAAATGAAAGAAATGACTATGCCAATGGGGTGTTATCATACTTAGCTACAACTTGATGCTTTGAATAGCAACTGTGTGATCATTGATATATGCAGACCCTCTGGATGGAATACTGAATCAAAATAATTGTTCCTCATGAAAATTATATGAATCAGATAATACTTCAATGTCCTTATGCCTGCTAAGAAACACTTTCTCTTGTATGGCTTGAAGTATAGCAATCTTAAGTCTTTGAATGCATCTTTCACGATTTGATTGTAATTCTTCTTTAATTTGACGACTCGCATCTAGATTTCTCAATGGACAATTGACAACATTCATCTGTATAATCTTGCATGTGACATTGTGATGCACTTGACTATACAAGCAAGAAGTAATCAACCCCTGAATTGGACAACCCACATATAAACCATTAGAAAAGAACCTTCCTTTGGTACAATCCACTTTTCTGGTAGTGTATGATTGAGAATTATCTTCAACTGGAAAAACTTCACTTTCTTTTATAACATTTGATTCAGCAACTCTGTGACTCACTTCATCACTCATATTTATACCTTTAACATCAGCCAATTGAGGAAATGTGAAGGCTTCGAATCCAGGTGGAATGCAAATTAGAGGAAAGACATTCAACACCTTGTTTGTATGTTGGGCATCCTGAAATTGTTCCTCATCACCGACAAAAGTAAATGTTTCCATTTCTACAACAGATAAAGATGACAAAGTAGCATTATTCTCATTACCCTCACTATACCTTGCGTCGTGGAAGGATGATTTTTTTTTTTACTCTGTGAGGGATTTTCAGGTTCATGATGCATGTAAAAAGCTTCAATTCTTCCATTTATACGAGGCTCACTTTCTACAACATTTCCTTTATTTCTACCAAAATGCTTTGAATCAAAAATAGTGAGATTAATACATTCAACAGAAGGAGGTTGCATATATTGAAAATGTATAGGCTAAGGGATTGACTTTTGCATGAGAGGCTTCCTCATAAATTCGCATTGCAAATAGTCTACAACCTGATTTGCTTTCCATAATCCACTTAATATTAAATCATCTTCAATCTTTAGAGCCTCTTATTGAGCAATTTGAATATCATTTACTCTTTCTTTTTAGTTCAAATTGAACATTGGAATGTAGAGAGGAAGTAAAAGTACAAAACTGAAGTTGCTCACTTGGTTTTATGGGGGTGGGAATTTTCTTCAGCAGCCGGTTAAATCTATCCATGAAATCTCTGATGGATTCACCTTATTGCTTATGGATGTTGAACAAATGATTCAATAGGGCAGCTTCATCAACAAGGCCCTTATATCTTCCCAAGAACTTATTCTTTAAAGAGTCCCAATCAGTAATGCATCCATCTTCTAGATTTCGAATCCATTTTGCTGCTCATCCAATGAGACTCTAAACAAAAAATTGCACAAACACATCTTCTTCTTGAACTCCAAGGATTCCACATGCAATGGTGAATGCTTGAATATGATGATCTGGATCTTGAGAATTTTCACTAGCAAATTTAGGAAAATATTTTCTTGAACCTTTAGGTATGGTTATATATTGAGGCAAAGCAAATGGTCCAATTTGGGTTCCCCATGGTTGAGATGATACCAAAGCCATGACATAACACTGGAATGCTTCTACCAAAAAGATCTTTCATAAAAACAAAGTCGCCAACCTCCATCCTCGGGGAGGTACCCTCAAATTTCCAGGAAAACAAAACACCAGCCACTTCAATTTCCCTAGTAGAGTTGCCAAAAATATGTTGACATCTTAACAAAGGCTTCTATTAATAGTTAAATTGAAGTCTTCCTAATTTTGTTCAATTAGGTGGTGAGGTATGCTAACTCAAACTCAAAAGGAGCTAAGTTGGCATGCTCAATGCCCACCCTTATTGCTATTGAGATAACTCATTTGATGGTAAAAGTTGTTAGTAAGTCTCATTTTTTTATGTTAATAAAGGCATATTTAATGTCTTCCCATTCTTGTAGTTTCTAAGGAGTCTACCTCTTTCGACAACTCTTTCAACTAAGCAACTCTTCATGAATTCTTCTACGCTCTAAATCAGGACTTCCTTCCCTATATTAACCCTTATACTATTTCTGAAGTTAGTTCCTCTTTCTCCTGGGTGGTTTCATCAATTCTCATCTTCTGCACTTCATTGGTAAACTCATGTTGAATTTTCAAAGTGATATTTTCTTTTCAATGTCGAGAACATGCCAGTAATCAATAATAATCTATATTCTATATTTGCAATTCTTTTTCTATATTGGAATCTTAATGATATAATTTAAACTCTAGAGTGTCCTCGAGATAGCCAACACGAGCAAGAAGGTCAACCATGCACACATAATTATCAACTGTAGGTTTAATGCAATGTTGCTTACTCATGTGATTGAAGTATGTACAAGCCTCATCCACTAAACCTCCATGGATGCATGCACAAAGAATGCAAACAAAGCATACAATGTTAGGATATGTTTCAGAGAGCTTCATTAATTCAAATATTTTGAGAGAATCCTTGCAAAATCCATTTTGTGCATATCCTGCAATTATTGCATTCCATGAGATGACATCTCTTTGAGGCATTCCATCAAAGAGTTTATGTTTTCCACATTTTGCATACATGTCTAATAGAGCATTTCCAACCATAATATTTGACAAAAATCCCCCATCTATTATGCTTTGATGGATGTTCATACCCTACTCCAAAGTTCCCATTTTGGCACAAGTAGGGAGGATGCTAGCATAGGTTGTGGAATTTGGCTTCACACCTGCTAATTGCATTTGCTTGAAAGTTTCTAAATCCTTTTCAACAAATCTATTTTGTGCATATCCCACAATCATCGTATTCCATGAGATGGTATCTCTTTCAGGCATTCTTCAAATAGTTCACATGCCTTTTCTATGCGTCCACATTTTGCATACATGTCTACTAGGGCAGTTGCAACTACAACATCTAACAAAATTCCTCTATTATTTATGCTTTGATCAATGTTCATACCCTGTTCCAAAGCCCCTATTTTGGGATAGGCAGGAAATATCTGGAAAAGGTTGTGGAATTTGGCCTTATACCTGCCAATTGCATCTGCTTGAAAGTTTCTAAAGCATTTTCAACAAATCCATTTTGTGCATATCCAACAATAATTACAATCCAAGAGATGACATCTCTTCGAGGAATTCTATCAAAAACTTCACATGCTTTCTCTATGCTTCCACATTTTGCATACATGTCAACCAAAGCATTTCCAACTATAATATCAGACGAAAATCCCCCTTCTATTATGCTTTGATGGATGTCCATACCTTGTTCCAAAGTTTCCATTTTGGAATAGGCAGAGAGGATGTTGGCAAAGGTTGCAGAGTTTGGATTTAAACCTGCAAATTGCATTTGCTTGAAAGTTTCTAAAGCCTTTTCAATAGATCTAATTTGTGTATTCCTACAATTATTGCAGTCCATGAGACCACATTTCTTTGAGGAATTTTTTTGAACACTTCAAGTGCCTTGTTTATGATCCCACATTTAGCATACATGTCTACAAGAGCAATTGCAACTACAATATCTAACAAAATTCATCTATCCTTTATGATTTGATGGATTTCCATACCCTATTCCAAGGCTCTCAATTTGGCACAAGTGGGTATGATACTAGAAAAGGTTGTGGAGTCTGGCTTTACACCTACCAATTACATTTTTTCTTCATTTATGATTCTAGATGTAATTCGGGCATCGCTTATTATTTGGTCTAAATTAGTTTCCCACACTGCATATCGCTTCTAAATCCTATCATTTTTCATAATCTTCAAAATCCTTGTTTTACAAGCATGTTTATGGGGTTTTGTTCTCTATGATCTTATATCTTATGCATTGTATTGTAATTACTATAATATAGTGTGTTTTTTATTCCTTGCTGAAATGTGCACAACAACATTAATCTTTTACACTTTGACTAGAGATTCTGATGTATTTTCTAGATTGGAGAATTACGACACACCTTTGTTTGTTATTTGGCCTTGATGAATTGCGAGGAAACACTGTAATGTGAATGATACATACAAACTGCTTATCCCTCATGAATCCTATCATTTATCATCATATCCTACACCCCTGTTCCCATGTTTTACATGCATGTTTCTGTGAATGTAGTTTTCAATAATCTTATGTTTTATGTGTTATACTGTATTTACTATAGTATGATGTGTATTGAATATGTACTGACTTATTTATCTCTACAACATGAGTCCTATAAAGTTCAATTATAGATTCTTGTATGTTTTTCTAGATTGGAGAATTGCTACCCACAATTTTGTTTGTTTGAAAAATTGTAGGAATGAGCTTCTGTCTTGGAAGTGATATGAATGCTCATGAATGATATGATTCAAGTGTTTGAAGGATACTTTATTAAGATTGACTTGTGCTGCTGCTTTCAACGATTTTTCAACTTGTAGTGATTCTTGTTCTCCATGGATTTGTTTCCATTTGTGAAACTTTCCATCTTGGTGCCTTCATGTTGTCTTATTCTCCACATGCAGTCAACAGGAGCTTTAAACTATGCTTCATATTTAAGAATGATGTGCCCTGAGATTCTTTGTTTGGTAATAGGAGCTTTAAACTCTACTTAAAATTTTTGGTAAACTTTTTGGGGCATCGGAGGACATGTTATTCTGTTCCACCGAGAGGCCTTTCTCTCACTGATGATTTTCTTCTTTGCAATACCGCACTATTTAGGGTTTTGGGGCATTAGAGGGACATGCTATTTTGTTCCACCGAGAGGCCTTTCTCTTGCCGATGATTTTCTTCCTTGCAATGCTGAATAATTTTGTGTGCTTTGTGTATGCTTCCATATTTTGCGTATATGTCTATCAGGGAATTTGCAAAAACTCACTTTCAATCATACTTTGATGGATACTATATCTTCTACAAGAATTTTTTTATGACAGATGTTACTTTCAGTTGATGAATCCCAAACGTCCATGGATTACATTGAATAGTCTACCAGCATAATAAATTTGTGGTTGGAAATACCGAATGCTAGAATGTGGGTAACTCGTGCACAATCCTCTTTCTTTCTCCCAAAGGCAATGGCTTCTTGAATGGAATTCTTTTAAAATTTTGGACAATAATTGGGACTATTTTAAAATCATCTGTATATCCATTCATTAGAGTACTTGACCTAAAACCTAGTCCCTTGAGAACCAAAGCAACTATTATTGAAATCGTCTCTATGCTTGCTTTTATTTGATTTGGTTTGTATGTTTGTATGTATATGTGTGTGTGCTTATATTTTTATTTTCATGTCTGTATTGTGGTTCTTTTTTTGTTTATTTATAGTTTGGCTCATTTATTTTTTGATTCTTTCTTTCATATATATATATATATATATGGTTGTATGTATGTGTTTGTGTGCATTTATATTTTTGCTTGTGTGCTTCTAATTTTTTTGCTTCCTTTATTTCTTGTTGTTTCTCCTCGTTTTCTTTATTTTTGGGTTGTGTTTCTATATTATTTTGGTTCCTTTAATGTCAATTGGTTTTTTGTTTATGTAGTTTTTATTTATTTATAGGTTTGTATGTATGTTTGGTTGTTTTTTTTTTGTGTTTGTGTGCATATATAAATGTATGCATGTTGCTTTTTTGTGTGTTTGTTTATTTTTTATATGTTTTTTCCCTTTATTATTAGTTTCCTTCTATATTATTTGTGTCTCTTGGTTTAATCATTTGATTTATTATTTGTTTGCTTACTTTTATTCTTGCTCAATTGTGTTGTTAATATTTAATTATTTACTCCTTTGTGTTTTTGTTAGTGTAATCCTTCCTTCATCACCTTGGTTCTTGTGTCATCTTTCCCCACCCCGTCCCTCCTTTTTTATTCAATTCTTGGTCTGCAACTATTCATTTTACTCCTTATGCTCTCCTTTATCTGAAACGTTGATGCAAAAAATGCAACACATTCTAAGCCAGAAACACTCAGTAATAACATTTGGCTTTGAAGGTTTTCATACTTCTCTTGTGCATTACCTTCTCTTTGTTTGCAAATACATCCTCAAGTTCAAGTGTTTATCATAGTTGGTTTAGTTTCTTTCGGTCCATTTTACTCAAGAGACCCCATTTCATTTTAGGAACCTGTGCCATTTGGAGAAACTCCTCAAAATTTAAAATAATTGAAGTGGATTTTGTATACTTTTCCTCAACATGCTTTCTTATAGTTGCCTTATCTTTTATGTTGAGTCTAGTTGCAACTTGCAGGTGAGTATGTTGATATGATAAAGACTAGCATTTTAGATCCTCTAAAATTTATCATAATTGCATTAGTTGATGCAAAAAGGTAAAACTATTTATCTTTATTATAATTAGTGGAACTTGCAACTACAATATCTAATAAATTCCAAATATGCTTTTGATGGATGTTATATCTAATTCTGATACATTCACTATATCTAGTGCCTAATTTTAGGGTGCCATAGTTGGAAAAGGAAAAGAAAATGTTTTAATTTTATCCTCTGTATTATTTGACTTTTATGAGTTTTTGATGTGAAAATTTTGAAACCTTATTTTCAGGTTGCAGCTCCAAATTGGAGAAGTGAAAGGCGAATACCAGTGAGGAAGAGTTTAGAGGAGTTGAAACCAATAGCAATGGGAAAGTTGAGGATTTTCAAGGGGATTAAATGGGTCAAGCCCCTATAGGAGGTCGCTACCCTTCCAAAAGGACTACAGTTAAGGAAGGGGAAAACAATATAAGTATATGAAAATATGATTATTCTATTTATATAGTGTTTGTAAGTTGTACAGTGTCACTAAGACATTGAATGTAACCAATAAGATTTTGATTTTCTAATGAGGCTTAATGAAGTAAATTTGTAGAGTGGTTTTTTCTCCATTCATAAATACTATGTTGTGGCTCCTCTTGATTTGTAATATGTTTTTGTTTGTGTCTAATCAATCATATTTGTTCAAGCATTTTAGTCTTCATTTCATGGTGCTTTTTAACATTTGAATATCTATGATACTTGAAGTTTATATGCATAAATTTGCGAGGATTAATTAAGTTAGATTTGATTTGTAATTACTAAATATATGACTAAAGTAATGACAAAAGTAATGACTAAATATATGACTAAGTATATGACTAAAGTAATGACTAAATTAATGACTAAATATATGACTAAATTAATGACTAAATATATGACTAAATTAATGACTGAATATATGACTACCATGACTAAATAAATGACCAGTTAACAACAATCAATCACTAAATTAATGACTAAATAAATCACTACCATGACTAAATAAATGACTAAAATAGTTTAGTCATAAATTTAGTGGTGTTATAAATGACTACAAATAAACCACTATTAGTCACATGACTAAAATTAGTCATTTATATACAATTTTTAGTAGTTTATTTAGTCATTTATTATTATTTTTGTATTAGTGCATGGGTCATACTATAGGAGTCTCCTTTGAAAAATCTTAAATTTGGCTAAGTCTAGGTTTTTTGGGTTGTCACTTCCCTCCTTCCCAACATGCTTCTTTCATCACCCTTGATCTTCCATCTCTTCCACCTTCTTCCTTCTTAGGGTTAGAAGGAAGATATCTAACAGTTAAATGTGGATTTGATCAATAAAATAGAGAAATAAAACACACATAAAATTATAGCATAAACAAGACAACACAAAGAATTTAACGTGGTTCACCCAATTCGGGATACATCCACAAAACCATAGTCATCCAATGATTTTATTATCCTGTGTAAAACATATTACAATCTCGCTAATAATGCTCTACTACAACCCCCATCCAAACCTCTTATAACAATATTTTTAGAAGCTTCAAGAATTAGGGTTCTACAAATTCGGTTTTTTCTTTTGTTGATGACAAAGCAAACAATGGGAAAAAAAATATCTCGGGGGTTGCCACCCTCGAACCCCCCCGGGGCCCAGCCTGGCCCCAGACCCCAGCAAGGATACATGAAGAGTGTACATTATAGCATGATTAGTCGCCACATACCAACAATCTCCCACTTGGAGACTAATCAGACTCCACACCAAACAATCTCCCACTTGGAGAATGATCCTGGACAACACCGCTACACTTACAACTCCCATTGGAAATAAGCATGTTGGACCCTGTTGCTCTGTTATACTTGAATTCAACCTTGAAGGTCAACTAAAGCTAAAGAGGAGCTAAATTTCTCCCTTATCACCACCTTCATAAACATATCCACTAGATTGGGATTTGTATGTATCCTTTCCAGCTTTACCTGTCCATCACTCAACAATGACCAAATAAAATGATATCTCAACTGTATACGTTTGGTTTTAGAGTGCAAGGCAGAATTCTTTGCAAGATGTATAACACTTTGGTTGTCTGTAAACAAGTAATTTTCAACCTTTTGTTTTCCCAACTCTTCCATGAAAATTTGCAGCCATATCATCTCATTTATCGCCTTTGTTGCAACAACATACTCTGCCTCTATGGTGGATAAAGCAACCACTGTTTACAACCGTGAAATTCAACTTACTACTGTCCCACCAACTGTAAATACATAGCATGTGGTACTTCACTTGGTATCTATATCCCCTGCCAAATTTGAGTCAACATAGCTTTTTAAATTAGTATTAGAGCCCCCAAAGCATAAACATTTATTGGATGTGCCTCTCAAATACTTGAGAATCCATTTTACCGCATTCCAATGCTCAACTCTGGGATGACTCATATACCTACTAACAACTCGTACAATAAATGCAATATTCGGTCTTGTGCATACCATGGCATACATTAAACTACCTACAACTGGAGCATATGGTACCTTAGACATTTTTTCTTCCTCCTCTTGTGTTTTTGGACACATATCCTTAGTCAATTTAATATGACTGGGAAAAGGTGTGTTGACATCTTTTGCATTCTCCATATGAAATCTTTACAACACCTTTTCAACATAATCAGCTTGAGATAAAAACAATTTTCTATTTTTCCTATCTCGTGTAATCTTCATACCAAGGATTTGCTTTATTGCCCCCAAATCCTTCATAGCAAATGAATTTGCTAAATGTTGTTTTAACTCCTTTATGTGATCCATGTTAGACCCTGCTACAAGCATATCATCAACATATAAACATAAAATAATGTAACTATCATTATCCAACCTCTTAAAATAAGCACAATAGTCTAAATTACATCGACTGTAGCCATGTTCAGCCATAAAGCTATCAAATTTAATATACCATTGCCGAGGTGTTTGCTTAGAGCCATATAAACTTTTCTTCAATATTCACACCAATTTATCCCACCTTTGACCTCAAATCCTTGTGGTTGTTACATGTATATTTCCTCTTCCAAATCACCATGGAGAAAGGTTGTTGTAACATCAAGCTATTCTAAATGCAAATCTTCAACAGCCACAAAAATTAAAACAATACGAATAGGAGTCATTTTAACAACTGGAGAAAATATTTATTAAAAATCAATACCCTTTTTTATGTGAAAATCCTTTTACAACTAATTTGGCTTTAAATATTTTCTTACCTTCATCCTCCTCTTTCAGCCTATAAACCCATTTGTTTGGTAAAGCCTATTTACCTGTAGGCAACTTGCATAATTCTCAAGTCTGATTTTTTAGCAAGGAGTCCATTCCTTCTTCCATTCCATGCTCCCACTGAACCTTGGTACCCACCTGCATAGCTTCATCATAAAATTCTGGTGCACCAGCATCAGTTAATAAAATAGAATACAAAGAGGGAAAAAATATTTTTGTAGGTCTAATTATCCTTGAAGATTGTCTAACATTCACCAGAGTTTGTGGTATTTGTTGTTATTGTTGTTGTGGAGCATGAGGAACCATTGGAACATCGTTGTTTGGTGTATCATCCAACACTACATAATCATTTTCTTTCTTCTCATGCTGCTGTAACTAATCTTTGTACAACACTTTATCATTGAATATGACATCCCTGCTTCTCACAATTTTTGATTTTTAAAATCCCAAAGCCTATAACCAAATTCATCAATGCCATATCCAACAAATATACATTTCTTTGATTTTGCATCAAGCTTGGTTCTATTTTTAAAATCTACATGTGCAAATGTTTCACAAGCTGAGTCTTGAGAAAGAATAACTCACCTTCTTACCTATCCATGCTTCTCTGGAATACCACAACCATTATAGGATACGAGTCGACAACTTTTTACCACGTCTTATTCTCAACCAAGTTTCTCCATTTCTTAAAAAGTTTCAAATACATCATATTTATGCCTAAGGAAATAGGCCATGCCTTCCTTGTTGCATCATCAATAAAGTGACATAATACCAAGAGCCAGAGGATACTTGAGCTGGTCCCCATACATCACGTATCCCTTTATGTTAAAATAAAACTACTAAAATTGCATATATGAATTTTGGTCATGTGACCATTAGTAGTTTATTGCTTTGATCATTATAACCGCGACCAAATTTATATTTAAAATTTATTTTTAGTCATTTATCTGATCATTGATTTAGTCATTGATTTGGTCATTTATTTTAGTCATTTATTTAGTCCATATATTTTAGTCATTAATTTTAGTCACATGACTATTTTTAGTAGTTTTATTTGTAGTCATTTATAATACCACCAAGATTTATGACTAAACTATTTTTAATAATTTATTTAGTCATATACTTAGTCATTGATTTAGTCATTAAGTTAGTCATTTATTTAGTCATAGTAGTAATTTTTTTAGTCATATATTTAGTGATTAATTTAGTCATTAATTTGATTGTTGTTAACTGGTCATTTATTTAGTCATGGTAGTCATTTATTTAGTCATATATTTAGTCATGTAAGTCATTACTTTAGTCATTACAAATCAAATCTAACTTAATTAATCCTCACAAATTAATGCATATAAACTTCAAGTATCATAGATATTCAAATGTTGAAGAAGCACCATGAAATGTAGACTAAAATTCTTGAAAAAATATGATTGATCAAACACAAACACAAACAACATAGTATTTATGAGTGGAGAAAAAACCACTCTAAAAATTTACTTTATTAAACTTGATTGGAAAATCAAAATTTCATTGGTTACATTCAATGTCTCAGTGACACTATACAACTTACTAACACTATATAAACAAAATACTCCTATTTTCATATACTTATATTGTTTTCCCCTTCCTTAACTGCAGTCATTTTGGAAGGGCAGGGACCTCCTATAGGGGCTTGGCCCATTTAATCCCCTTGCAAATCCACAACTTTCCCACCGCTATTGGTTTCAGCTCCTCCAAACTCTTTCTCGTTGGTATTCACCTTTTACTTCTCCAATTTGGAGCTGCAACCTGAAAATAAGGTTTCAAAATTTGCACTTCAAAAACATATTTGGAAGTAGATTTTTATCAGATATTTTAGTTGCAAGTTCCACTAATTATAATAAAGATAAATAGTTTTACCTTTTTGCATTAACTAATGCAATTCTGATAACTTTTAGAGGATCGACAATGCTAGCCTTTATCATATCAACATACTCAACTGCAAGTTGCAACACAACATTAAACTTATTAATTAAACTCAACATCTAAGAAAGAAAAAAAAAATTCAAACATTATCAATTTAGTTTCCTCGTAGCTTTCCTCTAGCATATCTGGAACCTCTTTAGATGTTCCGTCCAACTCTCATCACTCTCATACAGGTAGAATTGTGTATGTCCATCAAACTATCATCTTTCCCATAGAGTTAGAGCTAAATTAATTTAGAAATATTTTCTTGTTGAGCAATCCAATTCCCCTAGCAAGCCTAACATATAGACAACCTCCCTTACATTCAAAAATTTACTCAAGGATGTCATTTTTAGTCTCAGAAATCAAAATAACCTTATTGTTCATTTGTCAAAACTACATAGTTAATAGAAAAAAAATTCAATGGAAAAAGCATGAGGAAAAATAATCTACCTCTCTATTATTAGGGGTGATCAAATACTGCTTAAATCTATAATAAGAAACCCTCCTATTAGATACAACCAATCCTATCAGATTAAAAAATAAGAACTAAAACCTTCTTGGGAATCACAACAACAATACCTGAAATCAATCAATGGTCGAATGTAATTTTGTCCAAACATGTAGTAATCAAAAGGCTCATGTATTGCTCTATGATAATTAGAAAATGTGAAAGGATCCTAAAATAAAGGAAGAAACAAAAGAAATTATGCATTTGTTCAAATAAGTAAATATAGTCTAATGTGTTAATTATTTTTTCTTTACATCATTTAGGAACTAAAGCATAAAAAATTACATAGAGAGGATTTGAAGCAGCAAACCTCAAACTATAACAGAATCCAATCAAAAGTTGTTGCCATGTTTGAAAGGACTATTTCTTTTGCATTGGGATTCCCACTCTCAAAAACCTAACAAAGGAAATTTAGATACATGACCATCATAAAGATACAAAATTATCACATTAAAGAGAGGAAACACCAAACACTCTGTTAAAATTCCATTCCTACCTCAAAATCTACTGCTTTGCAAGAAAGAAAAGCATTTCAGGCAATTCCAAAGCAATAATTTCATATTTTTTTATTAAACATCAATATAAAAGAACTTTGTTTTGTTGCTCTTATGTCAAGGTGCTACAGGTGGATCAAGATGAAGGGAAGAGCTTTTTAATGAGCTCTTAAGCACTCCTTATTCTCAAGCATTATTTGAGAGCAATTTTAATCTCATTCAGATCACTGAAAGATGAAAATGGATAATCTTTTTAATGTCAATGCAATTGAGGTTGAACTTTACTTAACTAATTTTTTTATGGGTTAGTTTGATTGATATAGCAGAAATGAGGTTAAAGTTTTCACTAGAGACAACACCTGCCCAAAGGCCTCATGAATGCTTGGTATTTGGAGTCCTGTAATTGACACTATTGGGAATATAGTCAAAATGCAAGTTAGTGCAACATCTCAATTCAACTTCCACCTATGAATAATTATGATCGAATTTATGGATCAATAGTTGTGATCTTAGATTGATTGTTTCAAGTCTTCATGTTAAATGGAAAGAAAACAAGTCAGCATTTGAAGTTATGTTCCTGATCATTGCAACTCTTTGCTTTGTCAGATCCATCTTAGGAAAGTTGTTCACAGACACGTGTTCATGAGAAAAAGTGTTGTCTTACCATCAATTACCCACTGAATTTGGAAAGATTTGATACATAATCCCCTGCATTTTCTTTTTGGAGTAGATTTACTTGGTATGACAAGCTCAACTTTGGCATCTCTGAGTAAAGGACTTGCCAAACTTTTCACAGATGGACAATTCCTTCAGTTGCGTATAAAACAGGTGAACATAAAAATTATATTTAAATTGAGAAAAAATCCATAGATTTGAGAAATATGAACATATTCATTGTCCTTATATGACATTTTTATGGATTTTTTGTAGGATTCTTCAAGGAAAATTACAGGGGTTGGTGATGGCATTTTACAAGGCACTGAGGCTTCAGCACAGGGTGTGGCATTTGGTTTCTCTAGAGTGTTAACTAGACCTTTGGAAAGTGCAAGAGAACATGGTGTTATTGGTTTTGTACATGGTCTTGGGAGAGCATTCTTGGGTATTATTTTTCATCCTGTGAGTGGAGTCTTGGAATTTGTTTCCTTGACTGTGCATGGTATTGGTGGAAGTTGTACATGTTTTCAGGTATTTGGAAACAAATCTGTTTCAAATAGGATCAGGATCTCACGTGCCATCCAGAGTAGTGGAATTCTTTAAGAATATAATGAAAGGGAAACATCTAGGCAGGTCATTTCCCTTTTAAATTTTTACTTGGGAATTTGTACTTTCCTGCAGATTATTGTATTTATATTTTATTTATTTATGAAAAAGAATATCTGCAGAATATTTGTTAAGGTTTTGTAAATTGACCATTTGTAATAATTCTAAGGATACCAATATGATATAAACATTAATGAAAATAACACCATGATTACTGATTTCAGAAATCTGGTGTGGTTCTCAGTATTGACTTATGTAAGTATAGTCCAGTCCAAGTGAGTTTCGATGCAGATGCCAAATGTAGTTTTAGTCTAATTATTTGATTCACTATGATATATAAATGTATTTACAATAAGGATATCACACACACATATGTATGGCAATAAAACGATAGCTTTTAAATACTAATAAACATAAGTGAGTGAATTTGTTGATATCAACAATCTTATAGGAAAGCTGTTAAAAAAATCAATATTTGGATCATCTATCCTCAAAAGTTTGGCAGCCCAATTCAATATTTTCATTATTTTTGTACTTGTTATCAGGGTTGAATGAGAATCTCTTCAAGAAATTAGTGCATGTCACCTTTATGCTTTAACCTGTAAATTAATGTGATTCATGTATTTTTTTCTGTAAATTGAGGTTTTGAGTGGGCTGTCAGCTTGAGTTATTGGCATTAACTGGGCCTAGCTAGTGGGAACACAAACAGGGGGCCCCATCCCCTAACAACCAGTATTCCAAGTGCACGAGTAAAGTGGACCACAAGCCCACTAGCCCTGCAAGGGCTTGACACTAGGTGGGTGCTGAAACAACACCATCTAAACACCAACAAGCCATGCCATCAATGACAATGTGTTTCCATTCACATACTAGTGCTTTATTGATCTTCAAATTATCTGGACATATTAATGGATGAATTGCACTAGTTTCTTATGTATTGTTGAGCACTATTAAAGAGAGAACATTGATTTGTATGTTGTTGACTTTGCAAATGGTGCTTTACCTTGCAGAAGAAAGGAGACATTTTGGATGCACAAATATTTCAATGGAACCTTCAAAATTTGCATGGTCAAATTTATACGAGGAACATTTAGACTGCATCATCTTTTGAAATATTGTCATGCCAAGTTAAGGCACTTATAAAAGTGTTTGTTCCTATGTTTTCAGTGCCCATCATCAAATAAAATGCTTACAATACCATGTAAAATACTATGGAATGTTCCATGAGAAGAGTTTCTATCCTTGGAATTAGCAATGGGAAGCTACTAGAAGCCTGCTCATCTAATTTTTCATCTAAAAAGCTTTGAAAAGTCTAAATGCTTTGTTAGAGTTATAAAATCATTGGGAGAAAATGAAGAGGAATGGATAAGTCAAGCAACAATGATCTATTCTATCATAGAGAACCTTTGGAAGAAAAATACATCACTCAGTAGACTCTCTAGTTTCCAGGTGAGGTCTATGTTCCATTTTATCTGAACCTGATATTCTATGAATCTCTTGTAATAATTAGGCATCCTTTTTTCTAAGGAAATAATAGGAGGGTGTAGTTGGGTAAAAAAAAAAGACCTTTCCATTCTCTTTGGTGTTGGACATGCACACTAGATGGGCTATGAACTTGCACCAAAGCATAATGGTAGGGGAATTTTTGTCAGATGTTATAGTTGGATATGTTCTAGTAGACATATATGCAAGATGTGGAATCATAGACAAAACACCTAAATTGTTTGACAAAATGCCTCAAAGAGATTTCATCTCATGGAATCACTCAAAATCTTTGAATTAATGAAGCACTGTGGAACACATCCTAACATTCTATTTTCAATGGAATCAAGGAGGTTATTTAAACTTTTACACCCTTCTATGTTCAAGTGTTGCAGCTATGACAGGTTTCCAATGAATCAGGGAGGCTATTTAAATATACACACCCTACCATGTTCAAGTGAAGCAGCTATGACAGGTTTCCAATGGAATCAAGGAGCTTATTTAAACATCCACGCCCTTCTATGTTCAAGTGTTCCAGCTATGACGAGTCGTCAAATGAATCAGGGAGCTTATTTAAACGTCCACACCCTTTTATGTTCAAGTGTTGTAGATGTGACAGGTTGCTAATGGAATCAAGGAGGTTATTTAATTAGGGAGCTTATTTAAATGTCCACACCCTTCTATGTTCAAGTGTTGTGTTGCAGTGGTGACAAGTTGCTAATGAAATCAAGGAGATTATTCAAATTGTGACAATATTTTATTTTTAAGTGTTGCAGTTGTGATAGATTGTCAACAGAATCAAGGAGGTTATTTAAACCTTTAAAATTTCCTATTATATTCAAGTGTTGCAGCTATGAGAGGTTGAAAATGAAATTGGAGAGGTTATTTAAACCTTTGCAACTTTCTATTTTCAAGTGTTGCAGATGTGATAGGTTTCCAATTGAATCAGGAAGGTTATTTAAACCTCTACAGTCTTCTATGTTCAAGTGTTGCAGCTGTGACAGGTTGCCAATAGAATCAAGGGGGTTATTTAAACCTTTACACATTTCTATGTTCAAGTGCTACAGTTGTGATAGGTTTCCAATGGAATGAGGGAGGTTATTTAAATCTATACACCCTACCATGTTCAAGTGTTACAGTTGTGACAGGTTGCCAATGGAATCAAGAAGGTTATTTAAACGTTCACACCCTTCTATGTTCAAGCTTGCAGCTGTGATAGGTTGCCAATGGAATCAAGGAGAATAACTATTTAGTATTTATTGAATCAATAATTTGATTCATAGTCACTCAGCCTATAAACTAACAACGTAGTATTATATACAAATGCAAGAAACACAATACTTGTTAAAATACCAACAAGGCCACAATTAACTTTTAAAAACTAATATGCACATAGAAAGGAAAAATTATTCTGTTAAAGTAATCTACAAAAATATTCATCTACATACCCTATCTATAAGCTTGTCAAATAGTAAATCTGATGATGATGATGAGACACCATCCCTTTGTCTTCTTCATTAGCCATTTCAATATCAAGTAGCTGAAATATCAAGACTGGATCTGGAACAAAGGGAAACAAAAGTTACTACACACTTCACACCAATTTTTATGTCTTACCAATTCACAAAAGTAAATCAAGAAAGGAATAATGATAGAATCAGATTATCTGAATTTAGAACCAAATACCATATGATGTTCTTAGGTAGTGGTCTGGCAGTAAATTGGCAGGAGATTACCACTACTAGCCCAAGTCTGATTCTCAAGTACATTTGTGTGGTGAGAATTCCCAGGGTGATGCCATCCTAGGGCTTCAACCCTTCCTAGCCAAGAAAAAGGGGTTCACCTTTAAAAATACAAGTACCAGATTACAAAGTTTAGACCTTCTAATTCAAAATTCAGTCTTGGATCTGAAAGTGACCAAAACACTTTCAAAAATTATGTTTCCTTTAAAATCTACCCTACCTTTAAATTCAAAAGTCCTATTTCTTAACTTGCAATATCTCAAAATATGCTTATATGTTTTTTTTCCTTTCAAGAGAAAAATGTTACACCAAAAAATGTTAGTCATATATTATTATACTTTTATGATGATGTGTCAATATGGTATTATGGGCAAACAGGAAAACAAACTTTAATACTGCTAGCTCTACAAGAAACCCCTCAAGTAATTAGCAAGGATCAATGGCCAAAAGAAAAGAATCAATCTAGACATCCTAGACTATTTCATTTACTCTTCAGTAAAGATTATTTTCCATTCCCTTAAAAAATGTGATTTTGAATGAATTTAGTAGGGCAATCAAGGTGATGGTTTATTCCAGCACAAATAACTGATAGGAATAATGATACCTTTGGTGCATTTGTGGTTTCTAATGATGAGATGACTAAGTATAGAAAGCCCATCATTGTTAATTACAGGCTTATCGAGAAATGTGTATGGATTGTCTCCACATTTGAGCAAAACAAGATTAGATGTAGAGTCCTCCAGAAAAACTCTATTTCAGAGATAATTAAAATTTGGAATAAAATTCCAAAATGTTATCCAATGCTTATAAAATAGGGTTATCCAGTTTTCCTTACAGCACAAAGAAGAAAACAAGCCATGTTTCCTTTTACGCCCAATCTGGAAGAATGCAACTAAATAGGCTTAGAACGTACCTTGAGAACTGCTACCAATTTCCTTACCAATCAAACAAGCTTCTTGTTCTTGTTGACTTGTCTATCCCCTAGTCCTAGAAGAATACGCTCTTGAAATAGATAAACAATAAATTTCTAATAAATTAAGAGTATTTGTGATACTTTTATTATCATGGAAGCTGGCTAAAGGAAATAAAAAAGATGCATAAACCACCCACTGACATCATATCTATTCTTATCCATGGTGTACATAGCCTAACTTCAAGCATATTTTTATAGACAACTCTAAAGAGGATGGACAAGCAATGTTGTTTAAATGAAGGTTACCACTGGATAAATAGCTCAGCCCTTACACTTGTCTATATGCTAGAGGAAGAATCTTGTCAAATCTTAACATTGATGTTTTATCCATTGCATTGCTACAAAGACACGGCAGAACATTTATGTGACACCAATCTACATAAGCCAATTTGCCTTAAAGTTGCAGAAAATCCAATATTCTGGAGTCAAAATCCATTGCATAGTTGTATCTAGAATTATGATATCATGTCTACCTATGAAAATCTGATTAAATCAAATATTTTTTTCCAAAAACAAAATAAACATCTATTTGAATCAGTGCTTCAATGAAATAAGCTAAGCCCATTAATTCTTCAAATTTCATTAGAAGTACTAATATAAAGAATAGCCAAAAAGATCAATCAAAACAATTCCATGATTCAAACAAAAAAAAATCATGAAGCTAATCCAAAAATTCATGAGCAAAGCTAACACATCAATCCTCCTAGCTCAACACGAAAGCCCTCCAGTAATCAACAAGCACCAATAGGAAAAGACAATTAATGGAGACATCCTACATTATTTCATGCAATCTTTACTCAAGGTTATTTGTTGTTCTTTCCAAAATGACATTTTGAATGATTCAGTAAGGCAATCAAGTTGAAGGATTATTCAACTCAAAGAAAAACAACTAATATGAATAGTGATAGCTTGGTGCATTTACCATTCCTAATGATGAGATGCCTTAAAGTATGGACAACCCATTATTGTTGAACAATTACAAGCTTATCATGAACCATGCATGAATTGTCTCAGCCTCAGCTAATCAATCAGATATTTTTTAGTTCTCCTGAAATTCCAAAATGCTATCAGATGCAAAAAAAATTGGGTTAATCAGGTTTTGCTTAAAGCAAAAAAAAGGATAGCATATTTTTTCTTTTAAGCCTCTATCTCAATTATTGGCTTCGCTTATGGTAAAAAGAAAATGAAAACATGACATTTCATGTTTTTCCCTCAAAACTCTATCTAGAAAGTGTGTAGAAAATAGGCTTGGAATGTACCTCAATAACTGCTTAAATTTCTCTGACCATTCATAACAAGCTGTTGGTTCTTTCCCTTAGGAAATATCCCTTGAGATTTATAAATAATAAATTACCAAGAGCATATGAGCATTTATGATGCTTTTAACATCATGGAAGCTATTAAAAATAATTAAAAAGTTGTCAAACCCAACCATCCACGTCATGTCTTCTTAATCATGGAGCACATTGCCTAACTTCAAGTATATTATTATATAAAGGTGTCTAAAATAGTTCAACTAAGCAATGTTGTCAAAAAAGCTTATATTTTAGTAACTTATAAATAGCTCAGAATTAGACTTATTCATATGCTTGGGGAGGAAGCTTGTCAAATCATAGGTGTGATGTCTTCTACATTGCATCACTACAAAGAAATAATAATACATTTAAGTAACTCATATCTAGTTCAACCAATCTGTTTTCAAGGTCTTCAAAAAATCTAAAATTTGTTTTCCAAGTTGAAAATAAACATCTATTCAAAACAATGTTTGAATGAAAAAACACCCTGAGGGCATTATTTCCTTCATAAAAAATTATTATAGAAAAAATATCAAAGAGATAATCCAATCCTAACAAATCCTTGAAGCCAATCCCTATTCATACCTTGAAAAGCAATGCTTTGTGTGCTCAGAGAATTCATGATCACCAGAGCATGCTTGTTGAAGATGATTCAAAAAATTTGAACACACTCGATTATACTATGATAAACACAAATTGCAGAAAGAGATTTAAAAATAAACCTTTGGAGTTCTCTTTACATTAGGAGTGATCACCAGTTTGTTAGGTTCTGATACAGTTCCATCTATTGATGTAGAAAGGAACATCCCCTTCACTAGACACTGTGATAGATTGCAAATGACAGATTGGAGAACTTGAATGTCAAATTCTCTGATATTGAGCGAAGATGGTGAACTAGCAAGCAACACCACTAATAAATTATGTATAGTATGAAGAAGCTTATGGCACTCCTTCCTAGGGTCCACAACTTCCTCAGAAGAAACATACAGATCATTTTTTAGTTGCATGTTTCTGGAAAGGGAGCTAGCAACATCACCAACAGAAACTTGATTACATTCAACTGATGCAGCTCCATCAATAACCAAAGGTACTGACTAACAAGGCTTTGTTTCTTTAGACCCATTTGATTCATATAGAAGTTTTGTTGTAGAAACAAGTGGTCTTGTCTTTGTTAAAGATGTCTGAAGCTGCTTGCTTGACCCTATTACTCCATGACTTGTTGATCCTTCTACAAACTGAGTAGGTGGTAAAGATGATGCAGATTCACTCAAAGGCATAGGAGACGATGGATTTGGTTTAGGTGGGTGACAATCTGAAGATATAATATCCAGAATTAGACTAAACTGATCATGACAGCATGCAGCAGAAGCATTTTGAGTTAGAAAATTCCCTAGCCCATGAGATTTTGGGGTCAATAAGGCATCATCTCCAGATTCTCCACCCTTCGAACAATTTTCCAAGAAATCTTCCATTCTTTTAGTATGGAAATCCATTTCTTCAAATGATGATAGATCATTATACATCATGTCATTCATCAAAGGAACATCAACTGACTGAGTCACTTGATTACTAGCATTGTTATAAAAGAACAACAATAACTGAACCAACCTCCCAAATTTCCCATTTTTCTAGATAATGGAGATTATTGTTTCTGCAACAAAAAAAATAGTTTTGAAAAGACTTTGGCGTTCAAACTACTGCACATACCATGTGAATACTCCATTCCAATAATTGGGCGTACCTGTTTAACCTCAATAAAACACTGTTGATTTTCTTGATGTGATATCACAGAAAAAATCAATTAAATGAAAAACTCAAAAGTTTTAGGTTTCAAATATATATACTTAGTTCAATGTTACATCAACAATATTACATACTCAGCCTGCTTTAAACAAGCAGTGCAACCATAAGAATGTAAATTCACAAAAAAAAATAGAGTTGTGCAGAATCCAGATTCACAAAATCAAGTGTCTTTCTGAACTATTAACTTTTTCTAAATACAATTGAAAGTACTCTATTAAAAACGAATTATAAAATTCCATGGGGCATATAGAATGGATGGTTGAGCCATTGAAAGACATAGATAGTGGTCATAGGTTCAAATCTCGAGCTTCAACCGCTATATGAGAAAGGGGCAGCTCAACTGGTCAAAGGTTATAGGGGATCACATAATTAGGAACAAATCATTTATCCCTACCAAAAACAAAGAATTTATAAAGAAAATTACATCATTATCTAAACATCAACAACAATTAATTTTGGATATTAGTCTGTAAGAGTATTACAAAACAAGTTCCAAAAATCCAAGTGTAGCAAATGCCAAATCCACAAAAAATTTCTACCAAAATCACATAAACTACTGAGCATCCAATCCTCTTCATCATAATTTATTGTGCTCCTCGAGGCCTCTAATATTCCACAAAAAAAAACATTAAGAAGACAATGATTTTTCTCTAGAACTATTTCAGGACATGCAGTATCACAAATCTGGGATTGATGGTCCTTCGAACAGAGACAATCTGGTAACAGCTATGTCTAGATTTTTGCAGTTAATTTTCAACTTTTGACTAAATTGGGTAATATAAAAATTAGAATTTGATACTCCCACCTCTGGGTTTGTCTCTAGCAGTTCTACATCTAATCATTGTTTTTGAGTGACTTGACTCTTTGAGGTGTCCACAACTGGAGAAAACATATATATTTCCTTTGCAATCCCTTTTAGCTTTCTTGTTACTTTGCGGGTTCTGCTATGCTGTGGGCTTGAGATGTTGTCAAGGATGGTGTGTTGACTTCCAAGCTATCATGAATATCTTTGAGGTATTTTGACTGAATTAGGTATTATAAAAATTGGCATTTGTTACCCCCACCTCTAGGTTTGTCTCTAGCAGTCCTACATTCGATCATTGGTTTTGACTCTTTGAGGTGTCCACAACTGCAAAAAACATATGTATTTCCTTTGCAATCCCTTTTAGCTTTCCTGTTACTTTGAGGATTCTGCTATGCTGTGGGCTTGAGGTCATGAATGTTGTGTTCGCTTCCAGGCTATCCTGAATATCTTCCATTTCTATTCCTGGTTCAACAAGAGCTTCAAAGGGGTTTGAAAGATTTATCTGCTCAGCTAAGAGAGTTGCTCCTATTTTCTTCCTTACAGTTTGTTCATTTTGTTTCTCCTCCTTGTTGATTCAACCTTTCCCAGGAATGTGCATATCCTAGCAGTGGTTGTCTTTTAGTTAGCTCTTGGGGTATCTCTTCCCAATGTTCCCATGTTATTTGATGCATTTGGAAATTGTTATGCTCTTGATTTGTTGTAGGTGGTTGTTGTTGTTCCTACTATTGTTGGGAGAGGAATAAGTGAGCTAGATGACCATGCTCATCACAGATTCTACAACAAAATCCAAAATTCTCGTTAAACATTGGCTACTTCCGCAACATCTTCCAACAGTATTATCTGGTAATGGCTTAATCAGATCTATATTAACATAGATTTTAGCAAAGTTTAGGTCCCTTGTGTGTTTGGGGAACTCAAAAGCTGTACTATACTCTCAAACGGCTTTGCCTACCTTCCTTAGCAATTACTTGGTAGATCCCTATTTTTATGAAAAGACTAGATTATTTTATGAACCAGGGGCCACCAAGAAATCTATATCTTTGTTTGTTTTGAGGAGAATGTGAACATGAAATAGACCTTTAAGATCATTAGAATGCCAACAATTCCACCTGGCTTCCAATTCTCTTGAACCCAAGATCTGAGAGTCATGGGTCTAGGGATAGCACCTGTAAACCTGCAAATAAATGCCTTCTCTTTTGCCAGCTAAAAACTATGTTCCATTTCATCCAAGGTGAAATTTATCTTGGTGGACAAGTTTTCCATAATTTGGTAGCGATTAATTTCTTTCTTCAGCAGAATGAGGGTATTATGAGTGCTCTTGGGATACAATGTTGGGTGGGTGAACTTTGGCAAGTCATCTTACAAATTTGGTTGATCTCATTCCAGGCAGTACCTCCAAAGGGTGGGTTGGACTATTGGTAAGCTAGTGTCACCGAGAAGACCATAGTCTGGACTCCTCTAAAAAGGTTAATTCTTTAACTCGGCCCAAAAGTGTAGTTGCGAAGGATGGTCAGATAAAATGTAATGCATCAAGACCCTATTTATCAAGTCATGGTAAAGTCATGATAAAATGTAATGTATTAAGACCCTTTTTCATTTTAGATTAGCACTAATAGTATGGTTATGTAAGTACTACTACCTCTAAAATCTCAACACCATATTTTCCATAGTTGCATTTTGCTTGCATCCCTTTGATTGACACTTCAAGATACTCTGCCTAGATAGAAATGCCTAGCAATATATGTGGGACCATCTGTATTGCATTTGAATATTATGAAACCAAACCCATTCTTCAGATTTCTTTGTAATACTCTTTATGTGTGCAAATAATTCCTTACTTTATAAGCATGAAGTCCATGCATTTACTTTAACTATCATAATGTAAATTTAGTTTTACAGATCCACATCAAAATTTCCATCTGTGTTTCTAGATCACAAATCAAAATTCCCCAAGAATAACCTCAGAAAGACGAAAAAATGAATAAGATAATCAAGACTAAAGTCCCTGAAGTAGTGAAGATGCATGCATTGGAATTGTCTGCATTACAAATTATTTATAAAATATCATAGAAAACATTGAAATCGCAAATAAACCTTTCTATTTATAAGCATACCCAAAAAAATTGTCAACTCATGCTGATATGGATTACAAGATACCTCAATGGGTGTAAGTGTGGAATCTAATAAAGCAAAAGTATTTTGCAAGGCAGATTGCTGCAAATCCATCCGGTAAACAAGCCCCTTTATCAATTCTTCACATACCATTTTCCCAATGACAAGGTGTCATGCCCATTGCCACATGTAGCATCAATCACAAAATCTCCTCCTCTAACAATGTGTCGCCATACCTTGCATATTGATGAGAACATCATTAGAAGTGAGAAATATTCATCTCTTGACTACAATTTATAAAACTTCACTAGATTCTGAGCAATTAACCAGAAGCAAATGTGTGTATGGCTCATACTCAGCAGTTAGTGATATGCATTCAAGGTATTCTTTTATGTTTATTGATGATTTCAATATGTGGCTATCCCATTTTGCATCAAATTTGGAGGATAACCAAATGTTTTATCTCTACAAATCCATTGTATGCCATCAAGTGGGAAACTAACCACATGGATCCATTACACATAGGGGATTGCTGAAACCATTTCTCTCAACTCAAATTTCACTATCGTTTGCACTCGTATAAGGATTCTAGGAAAAAGACTAGAGAATGCATCACATTTGATGTTGATAAAATTAGTTAACTTTGGATATTTGATTTTGCTTGAACTGACTCTTATGCATTTTTGGTAGATAATTAAGCTTTTCTATTCCCGTCCTAATATCTCTCTCATGTCTTTCTTTTATTGCCAATAGGACTTCTATTGAAACTGCTCTATTAGCAATGAGATTGGGTATTAAAGTTGTGCTAGTTCTTGAGCAGTTCATTAGCTTATCTATTTCCCTTACCTTTTTGACAAGTTATCAGAAGCACTTGTAATTTGGTGTTGTATGCCTTATTCATTTTCTTTTCACAAGGATTCTTCTTTTTACTTGTGTGTTGATCAAATGGAAGAGCTGAATCTGGTGATTAAAACTAGCAGAGCAGTGAAGGTTCAGCCAATATTTGGGGTAAGAGCCAAGCTCTGCACAAAGCACAATGGTCATTGGACTGGAACTTCTGGTGAAAGTGGGAAATTTGGACTTAGTACCAACAAACTCATTCAAGTCATGCACAGGCTCAGAAAAGTAGGTTTGACAAGCTTTCTTCTGCTTCTATTTTCATACTATAATTGTAAGTTGTTATACAGTTATAAATTTATAATATGTCTGATCAATCATGATTGTTATTTTTCCCTTCAGGAAGACTTGTTGCAATGCTTGCAGTTGATTCATTTCCACATTGGTTCTCAGATACCATTAGTAACATTGAACCAAATTTACTTGTAGGACTGTAAACTACATCATAGCTGCTTTACGAGATGCCTATCTTCTCAAAGGGATTTGTTAGCTAGTAATTGTGTTTGAGAGTGGAAAAGCTTTGGGAAAGCTTTGGCATCATATCATATCAGGTTAAGTAGCTTTCCCTAGTTTATCAAAGACAATGGTTATCATTCATAGGATCAAAATTAGGGTTCAGATCATCATCAAATGGAGGGGCATCGTTAGGGTTTCCAGAGTTAGAGACTTCTAAATCAAAGCTAGTCTTTTCTTGTTATTCTTTCTTCTTTCTTCTCTCAAGTCATCCATGTTCTTGGCTAGCTTTTCCTTGCTTTTTAAGGGCATCGTCTAGGATTCCTAAGTTAGAATCAAAATATTTTTGGTTTGATTCTATGATATCACTTGTCACTTGAGCAAGGAATTTCAATTTATCAATATAATTCTCTGCAATGCACTACTGAGCCCCTCACATAAACCACTAACTTTTTTATAATCTTATATAAAGATCTAATACATTGTATGTGTTCATTACAATGCATAACTCCTTAACATTACACATAAAACTATAACAACATTGCATCAACTATTTACCATAAGGCATAAAACCATTGCTACAAGTCTCTGCCCAAATATAGTAGAACAACTTTAGCACTGTAGAATACATAATGGTAGGTTCCTCAAAAATATTTGTTACAACAAAGCACTCTTCACCTGTTGTGGATGCTTTGCTCCAGACAAGCCAACTCTCAAGGTTCTATTTTGAGATAGACAAGTTTCCAAATTATACAAGAGCATCAAATGATTTCATTAAGAATCCTACATTGACCACAATGCAATCTTTTCCCAATGAACATTAACCTTATCCAATATTATTGTAAATAGAAACTAACAATAAAGCCATATATCACAAGCTCTAATCAACATCATTAGAGTATAATACAAATTATAAGAGGAAAAATTGTGCTCATGAACAATTTTTCTAAATATAGTATAGTAGCAAAATAGAAACACAAAAATAATAATCAGGTGGAATTATATGTTCTTGGAAAAAAGTTTGAATGAGTTTGTTTTACAAAGTTTTTTACTGCAGTTTTTTGTTAACAATGTATGAGTAATCCCCACACAGTCAGAAGAAATGGAGCTTGGAGTGAGAATATTCTAGAGTATCCAGATTTCGTTGTTGAATAAAACATGTGCTTATAAATATTACCTAAGAATGGCAGTTGATTTTAAATGTTTTAGTCCTTGTGAAAGAGCATGAGAGCAACGGTACCGGCTATGAAAATTCTGAATTTATGATTGATGGAAAATCAAATCAATATTCACACTAAATAGAACTCTAATATAACACACAGATTTTAGATTTAATAATTAGAATAAAATGCCACTATAATATGCTTAAGTGGATCTTTTAAATAGTGCCCACATGGATACTAGGAGAATGAGAAAATCCATTCTCCTTTCTACCTTTATTTTAATTCTCAAAACACCTAAGCAGGAACTTTAGTAAAGTGATGAAGTGATTGTATTCCTTAGCTGATTCAGATACTGTGTAGATAGTGTCTAGTCAGTGTGTGATTGCTTTTGTCCTGTTGCCAAAGAGAATGGGAAGAGCTCCTTGTTGTTCAAAAGTGGGTTTGCGCAGAGGTCCATGGGCTGCTAGGGAGGAACAGAATTTATTGAAGCCCATGGAGAAGGCCAATGGAGGGCTCTACCAAAAAAAGCAGGTAATCTACTTGTCAAAATTTGATGATTTCAATTACACTCTTCTACTAAACAAACTTAGCTTATGATGTTGAGTTCTTATGATAGGCCTGCTGAGGTGTGGAAAAAGTTGCAGGCTTAGGTGGATGAACTATCTTAGGCCTGATATAAAGCATGGAAACATTGCTCCTGACAAAGAGAAATTTGTAATCAGGTTACATAGACTATTGGGAAATCGGTAATGGTTGCTCTATATTACTACCAAACTGACAACATGTTATTACTCTATTAGCAAGAATATTGGCCTTAAGTTGAAATTAGAAGCTTTTATAAGTTAATGGAAGATCGATGATCTGTGGGTTGAAATCTCCAAGTGCAATACTGAATGATAATGTTTATGATTATTTTTATTAGTACCCAGTAATATGAAACAGGTCACAATGTTTGGATATCTTTTGTTATGTCTGTTATGTAAGTTTTAGTGTAGAAGTTAGTGTATAGATTTTTGAATTAATATCATTGATAAGTCTCACGTTAGTTTGAGGAGTTTTTCATCTTTGTTTGCTTTCATAAACTCTAAGTTGGTTTATCTATCTTACTGTTCAATTTGTAAGAGGAATTTGATTATTCTTGACTTTATATGTGCAGATGGTCATTGATTGCAAGAAGACTGCCTGGGCGAACAAATAATGAAATTAAGAATTTTTGGAATACACACTGAGTAAGAAGCTGATGAAAAAAGGGATTGATCCCAAAAGCCATCAACCTCTGGCTAATAAGGAAGAGGCTCAAGAAACTACTGATTAGGTGAAGAATGATGAAAATCCTAAAAGAAAGAGAAGAGCCATATTAGAGAGTGATTATAAGCAAGTAAATGCGAGCAATAATAAGGGGCATGTCCAACCATAAAGAATGGAATTTGTCCCTCAAAAGTAAAGTGTAAGACAACTCACCATAATAGGTCGTCTTGTGCAAATTCTCTATGTTCACATGCCTGAATTCCACTGTACAGCATTTGCCCTTGTTTTTGAATATAGACCATGGTGTTCACCTTTTAAACCAATCTGTATGAACAAAACAAAAAACACTAGAATTCAAAACAAACATTTAAGAGGTTTTCAGTTCATAGTATAGGATTGTGAGGTGTAGCAGCGTACAAAATGCACTGTAACACAAATTGAAAAGCCTTGTTAAATCCATTCCCTACTCATGACCTACAATGAGAAATGGAATAAAAAGGATGTGTGACATTGTCACACAAACCCTAAGCAAATGCAAGCCCTAATCTAGGTAAAGTAACCACTAGACTATAAGGCAGATCACCATACATAATTACATAACAATGTAGAGGTGTTGGATATTACAAATCTAAATGTGATATCAGGTCCACGACGAAAGTTGAACGGCCTCAAATAGATTTAACCGCGAGGATTACACTAAACCCCAAATACACTACGCAAAGTCGTGGCTGGATACATAAGTAATTTTTTTTGTTTTTGATTTCTCCTTTTCATGAAAGAAAGAAAATACAACAAAGTAGCGCCATGATGAGTACCTTTTAGAGAAGGTCGTCTCAGAAGTAACACCGAGTTTTTTCTTGTTGTGAAAGATGTGACCACATCACCTAAAACCATGGTTTGACCACTGACCTTGATTCGATCCTACAAAAACTTCATTGTCATTCCCTACTGCTTGGCTAGTGCTGGAGCTATTTGGGTAGTTCTTTTGGGCTACTGACCAGTCCTGACATTGTCTGTACATGCAAAAAAAATAAAGCCCACTTAAATCCCCCCTCATAAAATGGTAAAACTATGGTACCCATAATGGAATATGGCCATAAAACTTAACCACACATACTCTGGCTTTGCTTGGCATATCCATTCCTGAGCCTCCAATCCTAGTTATTAAAGGCCATTATATTGAATCCAGAAAAATGCAAAGTCTATAGACATAAATTTTACAAGACTGCAGAATTGAGGTATTCAATGAAACAGCTTACCAAATTTCATAACTGACTGGTCCAAATTGAAGATGCTAAAGATGGTGAACCAAATGAATGCAATAATGGAGTTAGACAAAAATTCTTCAGAATGCTGCAAATCATGGAAGAAGAAACAAGATAAGCTGTTCAAAGAGAAATGTGAGTGTTTGATTTTAGAAAAATAGGCAAACCAATTGTTGGTATGTGGTGACTGATCATGCTATACTGTATAGCCCATGGTATACTGTACACCCTAGAACTCAAAAATCTGGAAGCTTCTAAGCTTGGTAAAAAGGGGGTTCGGATGGGTATTTCAGTATGATGAAAAACGCGATTATTCGCAAGATTGTAATAGGTTTTACACTGGATAATAAAAGTGTTGGATGGCTGCGGTTTGGTGGATGTAGCCCAGAATTGGGTGAACCGCGTTAAATCTTTGTGTTATGATTTATTCTGTGAATGTTTTAGTTTCTCTGTTTTGTTTATTAAATCTGCATTTTAATTGTTAGATCTGCCATCTCTAACCCTAACACCAATGTCTTGCAAACCAGCAGAAATTGTTCTTTATTCTAAGATGCATGAATGCAAAATGTGGAAGCACAGATAAGGCGCGTGAACCCCTTTTTACAATGCCATGCATCCAGCTCCAGTTCCATGTGCCCTCTATGAAAAAAAAAGAGAAAACATTAGGAAGCCATGTTTAATACTTTTTCTCCTCGCTTTTATTGGACGGGCTTCTTCTTTTCTTTTATTTTTTCTTTTCCAGAAACCTAAAACCCCAGGAAATTAGCCCCTGGCCAATAGCAAGCTTGATAAATGTTCAATTTTTATGCAAGAAAACAATTAAAAAAATAGACTTTGGCTTATGACTGTGTATAATTGCTCACTCGATTCCCAAGACACAAATTAATGCAAATTTTGCTCACCCGATAACATTAGTCTTTGCCTTTACAGGCAAGGACTAATAAACACAACTTGGACAACCAAGAAAAACAACATGGAATTCATTGTGCTGCATCACATGAAATTGTTATTATATGCTATATTTTATATATGTATTTTAAAAAATATATATATGGTTATATTTATTATAATATATTATATCTTATATTAGAAATTTTTAAATATAAGTAAAAAAATTATAATTAGTACAAAATGTATTTTTATATAAGATAAATTAAATTATATATAATATATTTATATTTATTATTATATATATTTTTAGAGCTACACGCCCTCCATGGGATGGTGGGGAGACTACACCTCATGACCTCATGTGCAAGATGTTTTAGCCACCCCAAAAAATGTATTATTATTATTATATAATATATTCTTTAATAAAAATATTTAATGCAAATATAAGATTATTAAAATTAATAATTAATAAATTATTACATTGTACAATTTAAATTATATTAGTCATTTATTTAGTCATTTAATTTTGATTTTACCCAATGACCAAATTAGTCATTTATTTTCAAGATACTACTAGTGTTAGTCGCGTGACTAAAAGTTTGTCATGTGACTAAAATTTTTTGTCATGTAGTCATTTATTTGTCAACTTCTACTAGTGTATGCACAAGCTCCAATTTCTCATCTTTCTTTTGCTTCCCATCCTTGAGAAAACTTACTCTCTTTTATTTTTCATACACGCAAATTTCACAAAAATCCATATTAACACATTTCAAACTTGGTAAAACATTCTTTGAATGAAGTAATTTCATACCTTTTGCACTCATATGCCTAAGTCTATTATGCCACAGTGTTGATTCAGAATCCATAGCAACTGTCTGATTTTCTACCTGCTGAATTGCAACAATTATTCTTAAACATTGATTTTTATCTGCAATAGCTAAAGTAGAAGGAATAGTATGACCTATACAAAGATATAAGGTGCCTACTTTCACACCTTTTACTACCACTAAGGCACCTTTTGTAACCTTCCAATTTTTATCACTAAATTTAACAACACAACCTTCATTATCTAGTTGCCTTGCTAAAATTAAATTTGTTTCTAACTTTGGAACTTGCCTTACCTCATGTAGTAGCTAATGATTCCCATTTTGTAACTTAATCTTGATTCTTCCCTTTCCAACAATCTGATAGGTTTTGTTATCTCCCAAATAAACCAACCCAAAATCCCCTTGGTCATAATAAAGAAAATAACTTTTATGGGGCATAGCATAAAATGAAGCCCCTAAATCTAACACCCAAGAATCATCAGCATTATCAAGGGAAAGAATCAAAGAATCCTCATTAGATTTATTACTTACCACATTTGCCTCTTTATTTCCTTCCTTTTTGTCTCCTTTATTTTTTTGAGACCAACAATCTTTCTTTAAATGACTCAGCTTACCACAGTACCAACAATCCCTCTTGTCTCTAGATTGGGAACTTTTGTCCTTTGATTTTCCTCGTGACTTCCCATGACTTCCAAAAAAATTTCCTATCTCTTTTGTTTTGCCCCTGGTTTCTGCATTCAAAACATTGCCTAATGTGGATGTTCCACCTGAGCTTTTCCTACGAATTTCCTCACTCAAAATAACATTAACAACATCATCAAATTTCAATGTATTCGAACTAGAGACAAAATTACTAACCATTACCAAGCTATTCCAGCTTTCAGGAAAAGAACACATAATCAAAAGAGCCCTAACTTCTTCATCAAATTTTACATTTATAGAAGTTAATTGACTGGTAACCATATTAAACTCATTTAAATGATCAGCAACTGACCCACCTTATACCATTTTCATATTAAATAAATACTTCATAAGAAATACCTTATTTAAAGCGGAAGGATTTTCATATAACTTCACTAGGGTTTCCATCAACTCTTGAGTTGTCTTTTTTCTTGTAATATTGAATGTCGGGCACATGAAGTTGGGTACCAATTTTCTAGCCACTTATGAATTTTTTTTAAAAAACACACTCGCATTATAACATGAGCATGTTATAATGCGCACGCGTTATTTCACATTAAAAACAAAGAAAAAAGTGAAATTATTTGCCTTGGAATACCAACCCAAAGGCTTGGAGGGCATTCCCAACAAGGCCAGATATGTGTTTTTGTAAATTCTGCAATTTTTCACATAATCGGGTCCGTGCTCACCATCAAGATTGCATCTAGTTCAATATTCACAAAATTGAAAACATGGGTAATGTTAGGTTCTCTCTTAGCTATCCAACGATGTATTTTTTTTCACTTTTCGACAATGTTAAGCCTTTCATCCATAATTTCTTTTGTTTGTATGTCTGTTTTTTGCCAAAAAGTAGTGTTTAGTGTTTTTTTTGTTATAAATTAACCGTTCATCAAAATTTCAAATAAATTACATTTTTTATAAACTAGACTCCATTCTACAAATTAAAAATAAATAAATTATTTTCAAAAATTTGTAGGGGGAGCACGGCCAAAATTCTACTTTTCAAGAAGTGCCCACTTAGAAAATTAGTAAAAAATCAAATATTCATTTAAAAATACTACAAAAAAGTTCACCATGCTCAAGTCGTACAAGATTTGCTATATTATGTTTTTCTGACAAAAAAAGGACCAATTTCTATACATCCCTCTTTTGAACCCCTTTATCTCAACCATTTTCAAAATAAATTAGTAGTTTATAAAGTAGACTTGGAGCACTTCAATCCTTGTTTTTGTTCCTCAAAATTTTGAGTGTAACTATCCTCAATTTCACGTCCAAGGTCAGCATTTCCTGATTTTAGAAAAAAAAGTGGCCACTTAAGCCCCCTTTTTTGGAACCATCTTGGTGCACTTACCCTGCCACCGATTGTGCCAGGCATAAACGAATGGCTCCCAGTGCCTTTATGTCCAAAAGATTCCAATCCTCATCACTCATTGTTGCCAGTTTCTTGGCTATTCCTTCCAACGGCCTCCATAAATCCTTCTGATAGAGATAATCCTCCATTTGCATCTTCCATAACTGATAGTCCTTCCCATTGAATTTATCTACCTTTAATTTACCTTCGTCTGCCATTGCTCCCACTTAACTATGAGACTCCCACTCAACTATGAGACTTTCCTGCAGACGATAAGTGAACACAACCCACTCTAATACCACTTGTTAGGGTTAGAAGGTAGATATCTAATAGTTAAATGCAAATTTGATCAATAAAATAGATAAATAAAACACAAAAAATTATAGCAGAAACAAGACAACACAGAGAATTTAACGTGGTTCACCCAATCTGAGCTACATCCACAAAACTGCAGCCATCCAATGATTTTATTATCTAGTGTAAAACATATTACAATCTTGCTAATAATGGTCTACTACAACCCCATCCAAACCACTTATAACAAGATTTTTAGAAGCTTCCAAAATTAGGGTTTTGCAAATTCAATTTTTTCTTTTATCGGTGATGAAGCGAAAAACGGGAAAAAAATTCTCGGGGGCGGTTTCGGACTCCAGGGATTTTGTTTCCCTCTTACTCCTCACCCTTTCACTTTCCTTTGCTATCTCCTCCCTCTTATCTATGATTTCCAATGGTTTTTTTGGGCATCGGACATCGATGTGTCTCCTTACCTCTTACTCAGTAAGAGGTAGCCTCTTCTCCTGATCCTCGATCTCATGTTTTGGTAGTTGGAGATTAGGCTTCCACTTTCACTTTCCATACTTCTCTCCCCAACCTTTGATGTGGCATTCAAAATTTTTGGCCAACTCTTTATCCTTCTAATGTCAAAGATCAGGCTTCCACCTTATCCATTACCACTTAATCGATAAACGGCAACACTTCCTCCTGAAGCCCGACCCTTGAAAGGTAGCAACTTTTAGATTTTTTGGTTTCATTCTTCCTTCCTCCAGTCTTTGGCATGCATTATGAGGTAGGCCCAAATTTAGACCCCCGACAGGTTCCTATTTTTGTGTCTCTTTGCTTTGGCCTTCTTTCTTCGCTTCTTCAACGCAAAAACTGGTACAAGGTATCTCCGACGCCCAACCTCCGACAGAGGAAATTTTGCAGGGGTTTGAACCATTTAATTCACAATCTTTGAAATTTTTTCCTTTCAAGCCCGATGCCCCAACCTTCCCTGTTTTGACAAGTTTTTCATAGTGGCACCATTAATGTTCAAGCGACCTTCTCACCTACCTGTTTGACTTTTGGGGCTCGAGAACAACATTTATTGCATTTATTGATGATTGAGGTTGATTTCATGGGTGCTTATGCCCATTTATTGTTGATTATTGTCCTTTCTTTCTTGCTCCATGTCCAAATCGCTAGATTCATGGGGGCATTTTGGAGGGATTTTGGACAAAAAGTTATTGCATAGGTACGATGTGCAAGTCTTGGTGCATCTAGGGCTCATCCTTCAGCATGACCTTCATGATCTAGTCGCCTCAACCCTAATTTGGATGAATTTCTACTATTTACTAACCTTGATAAGGGTTAGGGTTTGACTAGAGTCAGCTAAGTTATGCTTGAACTATAAAGGCAACACTTGTACATTTTCAAGGGGTTCTTTCTTCGAGTTTTTCCCTAGATTTTCTCTTGCATATTTATGCTTTCAGCATCTTTGTAATTGTAAAATTAGTTTCCATGCCTTCATATCAATAAAGAATCATTTTTTTTGCCTCTTCTTTATGCTTGTATCCTGTGTATTGTTTGATACCTTTGTGCATGCATTGTTTCTTTATTATTTTTGTAGGTTACATTATTGTGCTAGTTGGTTGTGAAAGTGCTACTTGTGGGTGTCCTCACCCCTTTTGATCTGTTAAACTCTTAGCCTTCATGTTTCCCCTACAAATATGATAAAGCATGGAACCATGTGAGTTCCTCAAGTGATTTTGCTAATACCCTATGTAGTAGAAATAGGAAGAAAACCTTCAAAACTTGGTGTATCACCATTTTCCCTTATTTTCAACATTTCTCCTCCTCCCCTTTTCCTCCTACAGTTCATGGTTTAGAGCTTTTATGGTGTTGGGTTGGACCAGCGATTGTTACACTTGGTTTTGAAAGGAAGCCAACCTTCTTTGGAGATTTAACCTCATTCTCAAGGTCCCACACCTTGAGGTTAGTTCCATTGTTTCATTGGAATGTTGAACCCTTTGTTCAGTTGGGTGTATTTCCAAGTGATAACAGGTATAGGGGCTATTTGTGGCATTTACATAGGCATAACTAGCTACATTTCAGGGAAAATAGGAAATGGAGGACTTGGGGCAATTTTTCCAGCTTGAATGAGGCTATTTTCAACTCTAAAAGCCATCCCATATGCATCGGGAAGTATTTTTTCACCCATAGATTATATCATTATCAAAATATCAGTATTAAAAGCCCTCAAAAATATAGAAAAGCATGTTGGGTTGAAGGTCTTACTGAAAATGGGATTCTATCCCAAGTCCTTTGAAAATAGAGATTGAAATCTGTCACGTGCTCATGAAGAGCCCTCTTGATAGTAGTCAGTTGTTCAACTCTAGACAAATGGTCTGATTTGTCTTCAAAATGCTTGCAAAGATGGTCTCCTAGATGAGCCCAAGTGTTTATTGAGTTCACCGACCCCTTAAATAATTACAATGCCTTTCCTTTGTAAGATGCTATCAACAACCTCACTACAACATTCTCTTCAGCGATATGGTGGACTACACAAAGTGTAGCCACATCTTTTATGTGCTCATTTGGTGTAGTATGATCTTCACCAGTGTAAAATGGCACACTTTTCAAGGCTACCATGGGAATGTCATCATGTTGTTGCAAATTTAGTGGGTTGCCTTGATTGAAAGGAACAAAACCATGGTTACTTTGTGTTGCCATAGGAACCAAAGGTGACTGATTTACTGGGATATGAGAAGATACCCTTCCTGAGGGTGGTGTAGAATGGACCCTTTTGAGCAAGTTGGGCTCCTTTGCAATGTCCCTTTTCTCCTAGGTGGAGAAAGTTGTAGATATTCAAAAGGGGTTGCACTTCCTCGAGTTTTGATTCTTCTCATATGCTATTATGTATTGTCTTCTTCAAAACCAAAAGCTAGGGTCACCAAATATGTTCTAAATGCTTCAAAAATCTTGAAAACTATTGACCAGTAAGCATACCAAAACCAACAAGCATGAGTTTATTTCTTGACTTTTTATAGTTTAAACAGTCCAATCGGGCGTGCCAAAATATGTTATCAATAAATATGTATCATAACTGAGTTGCAAAACTCGGGGAACCAACCCTATCAAAGGTTCTTTTCCATTTAAGTGACCCATAGCTTGGAAAAGTCCCCATGTTTCACTAGTAGACTGAGTTTGCAACTCAGTTAGGATGCATATTTAGTGATAACAAGTTTATTTATGGATTATACATTCCCTTTTCTTCTTAATGGTAAACATATTATTATGTATTTCATGTTCCTCGTTAATTTAGATATGTTTTTCATCCTTATGTAACTGTTCTTATTTTCATAAAACAATTTAATTTTTTTAATCTAAACTCTCTAATTGTTATCAATGTTACTCTTCCTTTAAGTTCATGACTATTCCAATTTTATTTCAATCAATTCAAAGGAAATCCCTTTCAACTTTTATAAATACTTGGACCATCATGAATTCTCACAAGTCAAGGCAATAAACACTATCTTTTGCATTTAGTCTAATATGCAAGTGCTAGATATGGTTAATGATTTTTATCTTGTAAATTTTCTCTTAAGTTTGAGTGTTTATATCCATCAAGAGGTAAATAATATGTAGAAAAATATTATTTATAAAACATTCTCATGTATTTAAAATAATAATATGTATAAAATTTTGAATATGTTTAGAGGTAAGTTAATTGTTTTAATTTTAATAAATATGTATTTATTTTGTATTTTATTTTTATTTTTTAGAGAAAAGGATTATATATATAGTATTAGTAATCAGTCTCATAATTATAATTTTTGAGAAAGAAGGCTAATGATTGAGTAAATGGAAAAGAATGTCACCAATCAACTTCATATTCACAAGTCATGAAAACTTGGCTCTAAAAAAATATAATGTCTAGAATTTGGATATGACGTTGGCCAAAGAAAATCATGAAAACTTGATTAAGTGATTTTTTAAAGACACTTGGTAGACAATTAGGCATTCAAAAAAAACAACTCAATAGATATCATAAACACTAGTTGTTGATCTTGAAGATACATGGTAGCTACATGGTTGAAGGGAGAATCAACACCAACCATCGATCTTCTTGCAATTGATACTGGATGACAACATCTCATGGACTTTTCAATTAAAGAGTTGAATATGGAGCTTTGATTAAAGACTTAACCACAAATCTTGGATTGATTTATCTGTTTATTTTCACTTATTTTAACTTCTTTTTTAGTTTTTTATTTTTGTTTTCATGAGCTATGCCATAAAATGACACAAATGCTTGATATCATCATACTCTTTGCTATGGAAATGTATTAAAATAACTTGACCTCTCTTTTTTTCAAGTTTTGAATTATGAAATGAATAAAAATTTACCTTTTGAACTGTGAAATTAGATGACAATTTATTGCACTTATCAAGTCACTTTTTTTTTCTAAATATGGTTAGATACAAATAATTTGTTATCTTTTAGAAAAATCTCCATTTTCTTTGGTTTTTTGTGATATGTCAAGAACTTTTCTATTTTAATCCTATGTAGAGTTATGGGCTTATTATTGTTCTTTATTTTCTTCATGCTATATGATTCCTAATTTTGAAAATAAAATTGTTCTTTACAAACCTCTACTATAGAAGAGTTTTAGGATTTTTAGATGTTAGAGTTGTGGTGCTCTCTCTCTCTCTATGTGTGTAGGTTAGATCCTAAGAAAACTTAACAAAATTTCTTTATTTACATGACAAGGAAATATTCTCACAAGCACATGATCATTTATGGCTTTGATACCAAATGTAATGCTACTTTTCTCCAAGTATAAAATTCAATAATTATATCATACATATTTGGCAGTGGATTTATTAGTGTTATTAAGTTTAAAGATTATAAATTATTTCTATAAATTATATACAAATGCACCAAAAATTCTAATTAATCAATGTTACCTAGTTTAAGCTTTAATAACATTAAAAAATCATCAACAATAAATAAATTGGAATTCAAAATTATAAATATGATTAAAAGAAGAGAATAATATCATTAAAGAATTCAATTAAGTCAACTCCGTCTCATTTATAATTAAAAATATCCTAGAATTGAGTTTAGTACTTATCTGAATCATAGGTCTTGGAAAGGCCATTCTCACCCAAGGAAGATATCAATGGTATTGGTGTTAGGATTCAGGTAGATTGGAGTAATAAACATTAACAATTATATGCAAATTAAATAACCCAGAAATAAAAATGAAGAATAACACAAAAGAGATCAATACATAATTTAATGGGGTTCACCTAATATGGGCTACATCCATAGAAACTCAGCCATCCAATGATTTTATTATCCAGTGCAAAACAAATTACAATCTTGTGAACACCATGCCACAACATACATCCCAACCGCTTATAACAAGCTTTTTGGAACCTTCTAGAATTAGGGATTTATGTCTTTTCTCATTTGGCGTGTTAAAAGGAAAACCTTGACGTGTCAATGAGAAAAATCCTTGACATGTCAACAAGAAAAAACTTTAATGTGTTAACGGTATTTTTTTACAGTATTTGCATGATCAGTCGCCACATATCAACAATCTCCCACTTGGAGACTGATCCTGAACAACACTACTGCACTTGCATCTCCCACTAGATTACAGGTATGGATGGTTTCTTATGTCCACCATTATCATTCATGAAGGCCAAAAAAAATTGATGAGGAAATCAGTTTCTCCTGTGTAACTTCCTTTGTCAACATATCTGCAGGATTCTCACTTGTGTGAATTTTCTCCATCTTCAATTGCCCATCCTCCAAAACTGACTAGATGAAGTGGTCTATGAGTTGTATGTGCTTAGTTTTTGAATGTAGAGCTGAGTTCTTATCAAGATGAATGGCACTTTAGCTATCAATGTACAAAGGTCTATATTCTTTTTGTTGTCCCAATTCCTCTAGAAAATGTTGTAACCAAATCATTTCCTTGCTAGCTTCCATAGCAGCAACATGCTCAACTTTAGTGGTTGAAAGCGCAACAACCTTTTGTAGCCTTGAAATCCAACTGACTGCAGTACCTCCTACAGTAAAAACATACCCTATAGTACTCCTCCTGCTCTCAATATCACCCGCTAGATCAGAGTCAACATATCCTTTTAGAGCAGAATTTGTTCCTCCAAAACATAGTTTCTTTGAAGTAGTATCTCTTAAATATCGGAGAATCCATTTTATCGCATTCCAATGTTCCATTCCTGGATAGCTCATATACCTGCTCACTACTCCCACTGCATGTGCAATATCTGGCCTTATGCATACCATTGCATACATCAAGCTTCCAATTGATTATGCATATGGTATCTTAGACATTTTGTCTTCCTCCTCTTGTGTCTTTGGACACATCTCCTTATTCAACTTAAAATGACTAGGCAAAGGTGTACTAACTACGTTTGCATTCTGCATGTTAAACCTTTTCAACACCTTCTCTACATACTCACTTTGAGACAAATAATTTTTTGTTTGTCCTATCCCTTGTGATCCTCATACCAAGGATTTGTTTTGCTGCACCCAAATCCATCATAGCAAATGAATTTGCTAATTTCTACTTAAGTTCATTAATATGTTGCATGTTAGACCCGACAACAAGCATGTCATCAACATAAAGCAATAGGATAATCTAGTTGTCATTACCCAATTTCTTAAAATAAACACAATAATCAAAATGACATCTTTTGTAACCTTGTTCAACCATAAAACTATCAAATTTAAAATACTATTGTTGAGTTGCTTGCTTCAAGCCATACACACTCTTCTTTAACCTACACACAAATTCCTTCTTACCCTTGACCTCATATCCTTGTGGTTGTTGTACGTATATTTCCTCTTCCAAATCCCCATGGAGAAATGTTGTTTTCACATCTAGTTGTTCAAGATGTAAGTCTTCCACAACCACAAGACTTAGAATAGTTCTAATAGAAGTCATCCTTACAACTAGAGAAAATATTTCATCGAAATCTATATCTTTTTTCTGTGCAAAAACTTTTACCATGAGTCTGGCCTTATATCTTTTCTTACCTCCATCTTCTCCGCTCAACCTATAAATCTATTTATTTGGAAATGCTCTTTTACCTGCAGGCAATTGGATTAAGTCCCAAGTCTAATTCTGTAGCAAGGAATCCATTTCCTCTTTCATGCCTAGCTCCCACTGCTTTTGGTATCTACCTACACAGGCTTCTTCATAACCTCAGGTTCACTAGAATCAATTAATAATATAGAATATAACGATGGAGAAAATCTTTCTAGAGGTCTTGTTATCCTTCTAGAATGTCTAACACTTGCAGGAGTATGTGGGATAACTTGTTGCTGAGCATCAGGTACCACATGCATTTTATTTTCTGGAATCTCATCCAACACCACATATTCCTTTTTTTCTTGTTCATGCATCTTTTCCTGTAGCCGATCCTTATACATAACCTTCTTGTTGAATATAACATCTCTGCTCCTAATGATTTTATAATTTTTATAATCCCATAACCAATAACCAAATTCATCTACTCCATATCTAATGAAGGTACATTTTTTAGACTTACCCTCAAGCTTGGTTCTATTTTCAATATCAACATTGACAAAAGTTTCACAACCAAAGGTTTTCAAAAATGAATAGTTTACCTTTTTACCCGTCCATGTCTCCTCTAGAATGCCACCATCCAAAGGATTTGAAGGTCCCCTGTTTATTAAATAAATAATGGTATGTACAACATCTACCCAAAAATGTAAGGGTAGTACAACATAAATCTCATGCTCCTTGCACACTCCATAATAGTCCTATTCATCCTCTCAAACACACCATTTTCTTGTGGGGTTCTAGGAACCATTTTTTGCACATGGATTCCATTGTATGAACAGTGATTTTCAAATTCTCTATTGCAATACTCGCCTCCATTATCAAATATGAGACACTTAAACTTTTTTCATGTCTCATTCTCAACCAAATCTTTCCACTTTTTAAAAGTTTCAAATACTTTTGATTTTTGTTTTAGGAAATACACCCATGTTTTCCTAGTTGCATCATCAATAAAAGTAACATAATAACAAGAGCCACAAAGAGAATATACCTAAGTTGGTCCCCATACATACAAATGCACAAGCTCTAATTTCTCACTCTTCTTCTCTTTCCCAACTTTGAGAAATTAGACTCTTTTTTGTTTTCCATAAACACAATTTTTGTAGAACTCCAAGTCAATCTGCTTCAGACTTGGTAGAAACTTTATGGAGTGAAGGATCTTCATCCCTTTCTCACTCATGTGCCCAATTCTATGATGCCACAATTTTGTTTTTGTCCCTATAGCAAGTGCTATAATTGTCTCAGTAGCAACTATTTCTATAGCAACTAAGGTAGAATAAGTATTACCAGTACATAAATACAATGTGCCTACATTTTCACCTTTAGCTACTACTAATGCACCTTTAGTGACCTTCCAAAATTTATCTGAAAAGTTAACTATGTAGCCTTCACTACCCATTGTCCTGCAAAAATTCAATTTCTTCTCAAATTTGGAACATGCCTTACCTCCTTTAGCAACCATTCATTTCCATTCCGCAACTTGATTTTTATCTTTCCTTTTCCAACAATCTAGCAGAGTTCATCATCACCCAAATATACCTGCCCAAAATCACCTTGAACATAATCTACAAATATTTCCTATGGGGTGTGCCATGAAATGAATCCCCTGAATCTATTACCCAGGAATCATTAGCATTATCTAAACACAAGATTAAAGCATCCTGTAATTTATTACTTGCAACATTAGCTTCCTTACTGTCGTCATGTTGTCCATCTCCTTGTTTTCCCTTTCAAGACCAACAATCCTTCTTCAAGTGTCCCGGCTTTCCACGGTGCCAACAATCCATTCTTCCTTTTGATTTAGATCTGCATTTATTCAACTTCCCTTGTGACTTCCCATGATTTGTAGGGAGTTTTCCTTTCTCCTTTGTTCTTCCCCTATTCTCTATATTCAAATCATTACCCGATGTTGATCTCTCACCTGTGCTTTTCCGTCACATTTCCTCACCAAGGATAACACCAACATCATCAAATTTTAATGTATTTGAACTAGAGACAGAGTTACTTGCATCCATTACCAAGTTGTTCCAGCTTTCTAGAAAATAAATAAAATCAAGAGAGCCCTAACCTCTATTGGAAATAGGATGTCATTTAATTGCAATCCTAAACATTATTTATTTCATGTATCTACTAAGTCCTTGGAAAGTGTTCTCAAACACTAGGATTAGAAAGAGATTAATTTTGAATGAAATAATCATGTTAATTGACATTTGTAGTTAATTCTAAATGATAGGAGCATGTGAGGCCATCCAAGATGAGTTCCTAAATAATAGGAGCACATGGGGCACCCACATGGAAGGTGGAACTCACCTTGAGTTAAGTTAACTATTTGGAGTAAGAGATAACACTTTTGTAATGCATGTAAAGATCCTAGGGGTTAGGGATTGATGTTTACATGCATGAAGTTCAGTTTAGTTAAGTTCATATTAGTTCAAAATTAGTTTAGTTTAGTTTAGTGCAGTTCAGTTATGATCTTAAGTTCAATTTTAGTTGAATACTAGTTGACTTCAGTTAACTTGGAATGCATGACTAATGACTTGAGTTGCATGACAAACAATAGGTGACTTCCTTTAGTTAAAAGGGGATGACCAATCTTGCATGAATGGTGGAGAGATATGTTTCAGTTAATAGAGAATAAATTGGACCCACCTTGGGCGCCCAAGTTGGCTTCTTAGAGTTAACACTTTTGCATGCTAAGATATTTTAGAAGGTTGAGTTAAGTGGGCCCATTCTTGGGTGCCTACTTTGAGGATAAGCCTTGAAAATATCTATGGAATCAAGGTTCAGTTGTGACTTTAGTTTGGGACACCCAAATGGATGAAGCACATGTTTTGGCATTGTTCTTTACGGTAGAACTCTACTTGCAAGAGATAGGCGTACCTTTTATGAGATAGGGATTGAGCTTTGTAATTGTAACTCTTTGGAGTTTACAAGGTTGATTATTTCCTATTTATCTCAAGCAAGTTGAAGAGAGTTTGTATCAATTTTTATTGCAGGTATTGAAGAAGATTTGTTGAAGGAAAAAGAAGAATCTCAAGCAAGGATTGGAATTATTGTAATCTTATTCTGAGATTAAATAATACATTGATTCTTGGTGGAGTTTTTTCCTGAAAGGGTTTCTCCACGGTATATGCTTGTGTAATCTTTCTAATATCCTATCTAATTCTTCTACAACTTTTGTCTTCATTCTACAAATGGTAAAATGGATTAATCGGATAATCACCTACAAAGAATCTATAACAAAGGGAAAGCATATTTAGATTAGCAATCTTAAAGTTTTATAAAGTATTAAGATAAGAAAACACCTCAATTTTCAACATTTGGTATCAGAGCTAGTGGTTGGTTAAGGGTTTGGGATGCCTTTCTCTTAAAATTTTGAAGGTTTTTTGGCTGTAGTGGGAGCTTTTAATTGTGTTATTGCAGATTTATAAAAGAGGTATATATTCTTGCTTTAGAGGATGGTTATCATTTGTCATTGAAAGCTTGGATTCATAGGTTTAGTGTGAGCTTATGACAAAAATGTGGTTTTGATTATGTGCATCATGATGCCATGGAATTGCTCAGTATCACGGTTCAGTGGGAGCATTTGGCAATGAAGTGGATTCTTCGTTGTAGGATGGTTTTGTTATTATGTCATGGTATACTCTTGATTAGCGGTTTAGATTTGGCATGGTACACGTTATGATAATTTTCATCATGAGGAAATGTCTAAAATTCTATATGCTTTTGAAAATGATGGTTTTATGTTTATCTTGTTGCCATGTATAGCTCGATATCATAGTTTAGTGGGATCTTTGGTAGGATATAGTGATCTTCATGAAGAGGATGGTAGTCACGATTCCATGTGTGACTTGGTACCACGGTCTAGTGGGAGTTGTTGGCAGTGACGTGGATGCATCATTGGTAAGGTTATCTTCAGGTGATTGGGGATATATTTTCTTGGTTTAGAGTAGTTGCTATTATGTCATGGTTTACTCTTGTTGCAATTAGAGTTTGGCATGATTCTCTTGAGACTAGGATGTTTATGTATGTTATGGTGCATGTGATCTCCTAGGAGGAGATGATTAGATCATGGATATCACGTTTATGTTCAAGCTTGGAGCTTTGATATTGATCTTGTGTAGTTCTCTTAAGTATTGGGTACATTAATCATTTTCTTGATTACTTCATGATAGTGCTATGTTGCATTTGGAGTTTGGCATGGATTGGTTGGTTACAAGTCCTCATGGATACTTGGAGAAATAGGTGAGGCTTAAGTTCTCTTATGGTAAGAGATATTTGTTGGAATGGTTACTAGCAAGAAAAAAAATTGAAGAGAAAAGACTGAGGAGCCTACACCTTGGTTGAACATGAGTTCAACACACTCGAAGGTTTCACATGCCTCCATAGAGGCTATTTGGATGCAGAGACTTGGGAAAGGTATTGGTTTTAATTGCAAGTAAGTTAAACTTGAATGTGATAGTCAGAGTGCTATGTGTTTAGCCAAAAAATCCTATGTATCATGCTCGTACTAAGCATGTTGATGCTTAGTATCACTTTGTGCGAGAAATGGTTGAGAGTGGGAAGGTATTAATTGAGAAAGTTGACACTTTAATTAATGTTATAGATTATCTTATGAAACCAATTCCTACAAATAAGTTCTCTTGGTTTTAATCATTTGCTTGGAGCTTAATGATTATGCAGGTTGCATTTGAAATTGGCATAGATTGATTAGTTGCTGTGGGAAGGCCATTGGCCTTGAGTCCTGTACTTGATTTATAATATTTGTTCCTTGTTTAGAATAATTGCAATGTATAATGACAAATGGGAGAATGTTGGAAATAGGATGTCATTTAATTGCAATCCTAAACATTATTTATTTCATGTATCTCCTAAGTCCTTGTAAAGTGTTCTCAAACACTAGAATTAGAAAGAGATTAATTTTGAATGAAATAATCATGTTAATTGACATTTGTAGTTAATTCTAAATGATAGGAGCATGTGAGGCCGTCCAAGATGAGTTCATGAATAATAGGAGCACATGGGGCGCCCACATGGAAGGTGGAACTCACCTTGAGTTAAGTTAACTATTTGGAGTAAGAGATAACACTTATGTAATGCATGTAAAGATCATAGGAGTTAGGGATTGATGTTTACATGCATGAAGTTCAGTTCAGTTCAGTTCAGTTTAGTTCAATTCAAAATCAGTTTAGTTTAGTTTAGTTCAGTTTAGTTCAGTTATCTTTAGTTAGTTTTTGTTGAATGCTAGTTGACTTCAGTTAACTTGGAATGCATGACTAATGACTTGAGTTGCATGATAGATAATAGGTGACTTCCTTCAGTTAACAGGGGGTGACCATTCTTTCATGAATGGTGGAGAGATATGTTTCAGTTAACGAGAATGACTTGGACCCACCTTGGGTGCCCAAGTTGGCTTCTTGGAGTTAACACTTTTGCATGCTAAGATATTTTAGAAGGTTGAGTTAAATTCTTGGGTGCCTACTTTGAGGATAAGTCTTGAAAGTATCTACGGAATCAAGGTTCATTTGTGACTTCAGTTTGGGACACCCAAATGGATGAAGCACATGTTTTGGCATTGTTCTTCATGGTATAACTCTACTTGCAAGAGATAGGCGTACCTTTTGTGAGATAGGGATTGAGCTTTGTAATTGTAACTCTTTGGAGTTTACAAGGTTGATTATTGCATATTTATCTCAAGCAAGTTGAAGAGAGTTTGTATTAGTTTTTATTGTAGATTTCGAAGAAGATTTGTTGAAGGAAAAAGAAACATCTCAAGCAAGGATTGGAATTATTGCAATCTTATTCTGAGATTAAATAATACATTGATTCTTGGTGGAGTTTTTTCCTGAAAGGGTTTCTCCACAATATATGTTTGTGTAATCTTTCTAATATCTTTTCTAATTCTTCTACAACTTTTAGTTCAGAATTAGTTTAGTTTAGTTCAATTCAGTTTAGTTCAGTTATGATCTTCAGTTCAATTTTAGTTGAATGCTAGTTGACTTCAGTTAACTTGGAATGCATGACTAATTACTTGAGTTGCATGACAAACAATAGGTGACTTCCTTCAGTTAACAAGGGATGACCATTCTTGCATGAATGGTGGAGAGATATGTTTCAGTTAACAGAGAATGACTTGGACCCACCTTGGGTGCCCAAGTTGGCTTCTCAGAGTTAACACTTTTGCATGCTAAGATATTTCAGAAGGCTGAGTTAAGTGGGAAAATTCTTGGGTTACTACTTTGAGGATAAGCCTTGAAAATATCTATGGAATCAAGGTTTAGTTGTGACTTCAGTTTGGGACTCCCAAATGGATGAAGCACATGTTTTGGCATTGTTCTTCACGGTAGAACTCTACTTGCAAGAGATAGGAATACCTTTTGTGAGATAGGGATTGAGCTTTGTAATTGTAACTCTTTGGAGTCTACATGGTTGATTATTGCCTATTTATCTCAAGCAAGTTGAAGAGAGTTTGTATCAATTTTTATTGCAGGTATTGAAGAAGATTTGTTGAAGGAAAAAGAAGAATCTCAAGCAAGGATTGGAATTATTGTAATCTTATTCTGAGATTAAATAATACATTGATTCTTGGTGGAGTTTTTTCTCAAAAAGGTTTCTCCACGGTATATGCTTGTGTAATCTTTCTAATATCCTGTCTAATTCTTCTACAACTTTTGTCTTCATTCTACAAATGGTAAAATGGATTAATCGGATAATCACCCACAAAGAATCTATAACAAAGGAAAAGCATATTTAGATCAGCAATCTTAAATTTTTACAAAGTATTAAGCTAAGAAAATACCTCAATTTTCAACAACCTCTCCATCAAAATTTACTTTTACAGGAGTTAACTAACTAGTAATCATATTAAACTCATTTAAATGATTTGTCACAAATCCACCTTTAATCATTTTCAGATTAAACAAACTCTTCATGAGAAATACCTTATTTGAGGCTGAGGGTTTTTCATACAATTTATCCAAAGCGTCCATCAGATCCTATGTTGTCTTTTCTTTTGTTATATTGAATGCCATAGATGGTGTCTGGCACAACCGAATGGTTCCTAGTGACTTTCTATCTAGACTCTCCCATTCTTCATCGGACATCGTAGCCTCTTTCTTTTCTTTTCCTTGCAATGGCTACCATAGATCCTTGTGATATAAATAATCTTCCATCTGCATCTTCCATAATTTATAATTCTGGTTGTTGAACTTTTCAACCTTGAATTTACCTTCTTCCATTGCTCCCACTTAAATCTAAAGGTTTCCTGCCAATCAACCAAAATACACACGACTTTGATACTAGTTGTTAGGATTCAAACAGATTGGAGCAATAAACATTAACAATTATATGCAGATTAAATAACCTAGAAATAAAAATGAAGAATAACACAAAAGAGATCAAAAAATAATTTAACGTGGTTCACCCAATATGGGCTACATCCACAGAAAATTAGACATCCAATGATTTTATTATCCAATGCAAAAAAAATTATAATCTTGTGAACACCATGCCGCAAGATACATCCCAACCGCTTATAACAAAAATTTTGGAATCTTCTAGAATTAGGGTTTTACAAGGTCTTTTTTCATTTGATGTGTTAATGGGAAAACCCTGATGTGTCAACGAGAAAAAAACCTTGACGTGTCAGTGGGAAAAAACCTTGAAGTGTTAACGAAAAAAATTGAGGTGATGCCTCGAACCCCATTTCTTGTTACGAGTGTACAATATTTGCACGATAAGTCACCACATACCAACGATTGGCTCTTGCTAGATGGAGCAATCTAGGAGGAAACAATTCCTTTCAGAACACAACACTCTATTGTGCTCTCTACCAGTGCTTCAATAGAACAATGCTCAACACAAGTGCACACCATGCTTCAATGTAATTACTAAACATGTATACAACATGCTCCAAAGTAATTACTCAACATGTATACAACATGCTCCAAATTAATTGCTCAACATGTATACCACATGCTTCATAATAACTACTCAACATGCATAACAGCCCTGGCCAAGACAATCTTGGGTACACTCTGTACCTCGAGTTGGACACACTCTATGCGTCCCCTTCTCCAATGCCCATAGCTCACCAAACCACTTTCTTCTTCCTTGAATGTTCTCCATGCCTTTTCCAAGTCTCCCATGAATTCCTTATATATCCTTTTAAGGGGTGGTTTCCAAACCATCACACTCTTTCACAAAGGATGCCTTTAATTATTATTTAATAAATATAATTACTTCTCCCTTTTTAAAAGATTTTTTATGTATCTTTTTTATTAATCTCTCTCTTTTTTTAGACTGCAAGAATCAGGTAGGCCCCCTATAAACTACAGTGTGACCGATAAAGTTTTTTCATGTGACCAATGATGTTGGCACGACATGTGCCCTCCAATACCACAAGGACGGGGGGATACTAGAACTCGTGACTACTTGCCTACAACATGATGCTTTAGCTAATTGAGCTAGGACCCCTGCCCCCTTTATTAATATCTATTAACCAAAGGATCATAATATCCTTTATTTTTTTATCTCCCTTTTAAGTCTAAAGGGTTGTTTCATAGTTTTCTCTTCTCTTGGGGAAAAGGCTAATATTCAAAATTTTAATGTATGTCATGGTCTATAATAGACCAAACATTGCCTGAGTAGTGGGAGTTCTCATCAAATTTATGTATAGTCCTAAAAGGATTTGTTGGGATGTAGTGAAAAGAGTCTTCAAATATTTACAAGCTACCTTAGAGTATTCCTTGTGTTATCATGGTAATTTACAAGAGACATGCATTCCTTGGATATTCACAATAATGTGGACTCAGATTGGACTAAAGATGTTAATATCAAAAGGTCCATCAATGCATATTTGTTTATTTTAAATGATGGTGCAATAAGTTGGGTGAGAAAGTGACAAGTTGTGGTCACTTTATCCACTACTAATGAAAATTATATGGTGAAAAATCATTTCTATAAAGAAGCAATTTGGTTGAAAGTATAGTGTTTAGATGTTAGGTTGAATCAAGGTATGGTTACACTTTATATGAGAGTCAATTTGTAATTTTTTTAGTAAAGAACCTGACATTTTAGAGAAGGACCAAACACATAGATGTGCAATTTCATTTAAATGTTAGAGATATGGTCGAAGATGGAAGGGTACAATTAGAGACAGCAAAAACTTTGATGAATGTTGTCAATTCTTTAGCAAATCCCATGAGTATAAAGAAATTTAGATCTAGTGTTCAGAGTACATGGATCTCCTAGCCCCTAACATTTAGATTCCATATTGGTATGATTTCCTTTTGGATCTTGCAAGGTATTCCAAAAGTGGGAGAATGATGGGAATTAGGCATTTCAACCTTACAAAATTACTTATTTTATTATTTTAATTATTTAGCATTTTCTCGTATTTTATTATTATATATATATTTAATTAAATTATTCTCACTTAAAAATGGGGCATGAGAAGTTGAGGTGACATCATTTACCAAGTGTCAGTACATTTTTGAAATTGTAAGAGGATATTTAAAGTGTCTATTTTAAGTATATTTGCAATACATACTTGTGCAGGATCCTATGACAACATTATGTCAATTTCTTATGTCATGTAAGAGCTTGTAAGAGGGGAGTTACTTTGGAACCTTGACCAACATTACAATAGGTGTTTACACTTGTCATGTAGCTCTATTATTGTTAATGGGAGTTACAAACTTGGGCACCCATGTTGGGTTGATGCTTATGACGCATCATGACCATTGTGAGAGGCATTATTGATTTACTATTTTTAGCCAGTTATGGAATCTTCCTCGGTGGATTTAGCACATTCTTTGACAATTTCTAGATTGCTCATTTCTTGTAATTGAGGTGTTGGATTTGTAGTGTGTATGTATGAAATTTTGCATGCTTGAATATTACTAAAATTACTTTAAAATTTGAAATTGGTGAAACTCCTATGAAATCTTACTCTATAACTTGTGTGTTGTAATATCATATTTGATTTAATAATACATTGAGCAAGTTTTGGAGTGTGGGGCTTTTCTCCCTAAGGATTTTTCCCATGTAATACTAGTGTTGTGTGTTATATTGTTTACGCTTTTATGTGTTACTACATTTTTGTAATAACTTAGATCATTTTTTTTTTAAAAATACATTTCTCTCAAGATTAGTGTAGGAAGTTGATTCTACTACCCATCCAAGAAAACAAGATGAACCCTAAATATCACCTTATATATTATCAAATTCCAAGTCTTGTAGCATGTCCTAGGGATTCAAACACCTACCACACTCACCTCAGACATCAATGATACCTCACACATCAATGATAGGAAAGAATTTATGAACCTCCTCCACTAACTCCACAATAAAACTCCTTAATGACCTAGCATAGAATCTTCCACCCATTCATGTCTGCATTAAAAGTTCCTCTCCCAAATAGATTGTGTAGACTGAAAATAGATGACATTAAAAATCCTCCCTTCAACTTCTTTCAAAGACCAATCCACAAACAAATGAATTAAATAACAATCACCCAAATAAATAAAATTTCACCGAATTTTTTGATGAATAACGAACACTATGAATGACTATTTTTTAACAATCATTTATTTAATCATTCTACACTTCATATGATGAAATATAAAATATGATAAAACAAAAGAGTTAAATTTATAAATGATATTAACCACCAAAATTTTCATAATTGTACTAAGAAACTTCATCCTAAAAGCAGCCTATCAATCCAATAAAACACAAATCACTTTCCCAAATTTCCATACATGAATACAGTACTTTACATGATATAACTAAAAAATAAAAATAGTTTTGATAGGTACCACCATTACCTAAGGTAATTCAAAAGTTATATAATAAAAAATTATAATAATATAAAAGGCTCCTCAAACTCTTCAATTAAAAGAACAATACACCTCCTTTAAAGAAAGTAAACGTAGGGTAAAGTTTCCAAGTGGAGAATCTTAAGTACTCCACTCTCAAAAAAAAAAAAGAAAAAAAAGTGAATTGACAACCTTAACTTTTGCAAACAGACAGATGTGAACTAAAATATTTTTAGATTATTCTGAATTTGACCATAATTTTATTTATTTTTTATTATTCAGGTTGTATTTTATCTAAATTAAGATTATCCTTTTTAAATATTCATTAAGATAAGGAGGTCCGAATCTTTGTACAAAAAGAATGATATACACAATTTAAATTTATACAAAAAGAATGATATACCCCATTCTTAACTCTCAGTTAAAAAGACTGTCAATTTTTTTATTTTATACACAATTTAAATTTATAAAATAATTTTTATATTAAAATACTAAATTACAATAAAATAAATAATCCAAATCAAAGTAATGGTTATAAATAAACAAAAATTAATAAATAAAATATCAGCGAGTTACTCAATTTTCTATTTGAAATTTTTAGATGCACAATATAGGAACTATTTAAGCTTTTAAAAACAGAAACTTCACTCACACAAAACCTTTAAAAAAAAAATGTTGAAGATTCTTTCTGCTTTTCCTGATGTCCTTGCAGAGGCAATAATCAAGCAGAATACTGATCGTCCTTTAAGTAAAACAAACAATGTAAAAAAGATTGTGGGTTGCAGAGGAAACAGACACTTAACAACCTCTGGTAATGTAAATTCCTTATCTGCACATTGTTGAAACTTAAATTATATGGGTTTATTTTTAAGCCAAAGATTCTTAAATTCTGTATTAGAATTCTTTCACTTGGTTTATTTTAACACATACCATGTTTGAATCTCTGGTTCTTTTCCTCAGGAAAGCTTTTGACTATGGCAGTTTTCATGCCTTCCAAATGCAAATGGCTGAGAAGAAGTGCATGAGGTGAGCATAATTATTTTCTGTTTCTGTTTTTTTGTCCTGAAGGGTATGGATTTCTTATATTGTGATAGTTTATATTGGGTGTACATATCTTTATAAATATATATCAATTAATAATGCAGTAAGGCTAAACAAACAAACATGGGAAAAGAATTAAAAGAAAATGAGGTAAATTGATAAATGGTAAATTAAACTACGTCAAATAATTAAGCTGCTTCTGGATTTGATTGTGTGCTTGTTTTTTTTATCAATGTTTCAGATCACACACAGTGATCCATGATCAGAATAAAGAGCTGAAAAGAATTATCTGATGATGGATCACTGCGTGTGATCTGAAACATTGATAAAAAACAAGCACACAATCAAATCCAGAAGCAGCTTAATTATTTCAGTTATGGATTGTGGAAATCTAAGTGCATTAAACTACATCATTTTGAATCAAGTCTATTAATTTAGATATCTCTTCTTTGATCTGGTCTCCATGAAGAATTTGTGTTTTTTTTAAATCCATCGTCAAAGGACCCAATTAGCCAACCAGTCTGTAAGTTGGCTAGTGGAAGGAGTCAATCAAAGGAATCTAATCAGATTCTCACACATTTCCTCAATCTTAATAGCCCAAACCCAATACTTAAGTCCTTTTCTTCAAACCATTGATAATAACATGTGAGTTTCCTCCCATATAAATAACATGGGAAGATAATGAGAAGAACCTAATATACCCCTGAATTTCTAATTACATTATAATTATAATTTTGTTTTAAGAATTTCTAAAATTCTTTGACAATCTTAATTTGTCTCATGGATATTTTGTATATATATATATATATATATGTATAGATTATTTGCAATTATTTGTTCTATTTAACTAGACATTTTGACATATTAAATTTTACAACATAGAGAACATCTTCAACCTTTCTTACTTTTTTTTTTTAATATTTTATTAGAGGACCTTGTCTTATCTTTTCATAAGTTAGTTCTAGTCTACATGTGTGAAGATCACTATATATATAGTTTATCAATTTTTATTATATTTTTATAAATACTTAAGATCAATACTTGCTTTAAAAAATACAAAAACCCACTATTCAAAGTTATCAAATATTCTTCTTTCAACTAGAATTTTATTTATGTTTTAATTAAAATAAAATTTATTCTCACATCTAAGTTTCTTAGAACAATAAATGTTGTAAATGAAAGCAATATATTTCACTCTTCTTTTTTATATGATAAAAAGATATTTAATTTATCCTCTCTTAAGATAAAATAATTTCAATGCAGCCAACTAAACAAAAATGGGAAGTGTGAAAATAATAAGACTAGTTTTTTGGAGAGAGTTAAGAGAGACACAATAGTAACAGTTATAAAAAACCTACTGAATATAGTAAAAAGCCAACAACTCCTCTTAAATTCTACTAGAGATAAAATGAAACAAATAAGAAAGAAGAGCCTCCATAATCTACTAAGAACCAACTCCAATTGAATTATTAGCTTCAATACATGGCCTTTTCTACTTCCAATTTCCTTCACTATGCTTTTCTTTGGGGACATAGACAATAAGGGCCTCTTTGGTAATTATAATATCCCTTATGAACATACAAAATATAATTTTTTTTACATCCTAGCTATCCATCATGCCATTAGCATGCACTCATTATATCACATCTCAAGAATCTAGTACACCCAATATAGCCTAACATCTTGTAGATGCACAATGTCAACTAATGTCAGGTTTGCCTCTTATGATTGAACTAAGGTGAGCATTCAACTCCCTAGTCTCTCTTGTAGCTTAGACAAACCTTGCAAAAATTGAAACAAATCTTTGTCAAAATTCTTACTTCTATACAAAAAAAAATCATTTCTAGCAAAAAAATTCACATCTATATAGATACATTCTCATTCCTTTCTTCTATTTCTACTTTATTTTCCTTCCTATTCTTAGATGCTAGCACACCCATATGCTAGCACATCTTCTAGACACAAGCACATTTATCAAATACTAATGTGTTTGTTGGACATATGCATGTATTTTGGACACCCATATGCACAAGGGCTGCCACCACATCCTGCAAGTCCCATTTTCTCAAAAAATGACAAAAATATAAATTTGTTAACATACCTCTCTAAGTTGTATACCGTACTTAATGTGCTCTCTACGTTAGTCCAACCTAGTGGGGTGAAACTCATGTCTCTATGGCATCTTTGTTGAAAAAAAGGTTGAAATAATCAATGAGAAATGGTGTTTTGTAATGCATCCAAATTAATTAACAATGATAGATCATAATATTAATTGGAAATCAACAATGAAAGAAAATGCACACCATAGCAAAGTATTTACATGAAGAAACCCTTATAGGAAAAAAATCCTACACTCAAAGAGACTCAATCTTGTACTAATCATGAAAATATTCATATCAATATAATATACTAATCTCTCAATTCCAACAACATAATAATGCTCAAATGACTTATAAAATAATATCATTATATTACCATCTCAGGGCACTGGAGTATATAGGAGATATGAATACGAGATACCATGAATAGTATTGCGAGACTAGTGGCAAATCTTGCTCATCCAAATCTAGGCATACACCTTCGTCTAAAATCACACTACTTACAATTGGTCAACCACCATGAATAGTAACTCCTTTTGTGCACCTTACACCCAACGCATGTGTTATAAACATCATATATTTTGTCATAATGGTCAAATTGACTAAGATCTCAATCCCAAGCTCTCCATGGGAAGATTATCCAAATTTGTCATAAGATCTATTTGTAGAAGATCTTCATACACATCCCAATCTTTTCCTAATTTATAATATCTTCCCAAATGTAACTTTGAACTTAAATGGCACTATAATTACATGTGAAATAATAATAAATTATTTTTTTCTTGCCATAAAGGAGGGGTGTCCAAGTCTACCCTCTTCATGATCCTCCAAGATAAAAACATTATTTTATTGACAACAATAATTAAAACAATTAAAAACTGTATGGGTATTTGCAAAGTGAATGGCACCTTATCCATACAATTTTCACTCAAAAATATCCCATATGATCTAGTTTTCCAATGTGAATAGTAAAAATATTTTTTACATTTTAAAAAAATTCTTATTTATATATTAAAATTTCTAATTTTTTAAAAGTTTAAGACTTTCAACATGCATTTTCTTCCCTCTTCAATGAAAATTGTAACTTATTCTCAACCATAGATTTTATTTGATGTTATATTCTTCCACATCATATAAATTTTGTCCCACTATTGCTCTTTGCAATAGTGTTTCTAAAATGTTCTCTGAAACTTCTCCTTAACACTTTTGTCATACTTTCATTATTTCTCACCCATTTTTTTGAGGGTAATTCACATTCTAAATTTTGAAATCTTCAAATCTTAATGTTCTTACCTCTCAACCTATTCTAGGAAACAACGAGAGGGGATATATTTTCCCTCTAAATTTTGTAATTAGCTAACGCACTTGTCCAATTGAAGCATGGGCTTGGGGACTAATCAATGAGGCGTGTCTAATTATCCAATATATGTTGGGGTCACCTAGAAACATTGCACACTAGTCCAAGTTGTCTTGAATTTTATCAAACATTTGAATCACCTAGTAACAAAGCATCCTAGTACAATTGATTCAGTTTTCCAAAAAAAAATCATGATTATTAGCAACATAGTAAGCTAGACCTTGAATCATGTCATTCAACCTTGTATCAATTGTTTTCATTTCTCCTCATCTCAAATATATTCCTTTCCTATCGTACCAATTATATTGATGTCTATTTGTTTGCATTAGTTGTTCACTTTTGAAAGAGACATTATATTTGTTATATTTCTCTCACCATTTAAGCTTTCCTCTCATGTATTTTTGTTTTTATTACTAATATTGACGATGGATTGATCTATCTATTTTACATTATTATGATTTATGAGATCATGGTTTTTTAGATTTCTAGCTTGGGGACATGATTCACTCACTCAAATAACCATTATGTATCTTTTTCATATCCTTTTTATGTTATTACATTCATTATTTTACTTTAGTAATTTAGTGTAGATTTATCACCTAATACCATAAGCTCACTAATTGGAGTAAAATGTAAGGCCAAAAATCACATACCTTGCTTGGTATTACAAATTGTCCTCACTTTGGTATCTACTCCCATAATATGTTTAGGGTGCATCAAACCAACTACCTTAGCCTTTTCCTTCACTAGTTTGCCAACTTTTTATCATGTTTTATTATTTCTTATTATTATTACCATCTATTGTCATAACTATATGTGCTCAATTTTTAGAGTTTAATCAACTGCACTCCAGATTATTTGGAAATAGTATGATTATTATGTTCCAACACTTGACCAGGACTATTTTAACGCCCAAATTCATAATGAATGTTCAATTGAATTAACATTTAATAGTAGTTTTAATCTTTACCTCGGCTTCTGATATAATTGATCATCTATACTTATTTCTATTCTCAAGTTTTAATATATTTTATTTACATGTTAATTTGCTCCATAAGGATCTCATGGAAATGAGGACTCTCAAAACTCAAACTTACTCAATCCTACATTTCTAGAATTCACAAGTGAATACTCCCCCAAGAAACTCATAGGCTGCACAAGATCTACTTAAAGCTAACTCAAACAAATTTTAGTTTTGAATTTCAAAGGTGACTATGTCAAAAACTTAAGAGTATTCTAGTGAAACATAGCATGCTTGATTGGTCCAACCCACGAAGACTTCTTGAGGCAATTGAGAGAATTTTTCCAACCTTTTTCTTTAGAAGATGTGAGAATCATATAGTCTAACTTAACTTAGTTTTAGTTCCCTTTTATAAAGTGATATTTTTTAGAGAACAATGTCCCCTTTTGCCATGGACATGTGGTGATTGAGAATTGACCTTGACTAAGATTTAGTCCAATAAATCTATGAATAAGAATTACACCAATCAATCCATGGTTACAAATTATGAGAATTGGTCCAAATTCATTGAAATTGAATAGCCTCAAATTTGAGGTGATAATTAACAAATTTACTTTCTACAAGGAGAATTCTAAAACTAATCAATGGAAACAAAATCAAGAGTTTCTTAGTTCCATATTATTAATACAAACTCTGATTAAACTAGATATGAAAAGCAGTCTATGTAGGATAATTTGCTTGATTCACTTATTTCAATAAATTTCATAGATTGCTAATGACAAGAATAAAATATTGCTTTTACTAGTATTAGTTCTTTAACAATTCAATCATTTTCTAGTTAAGAAGATTTCAAAAGTATACTTCCACAATAGTATTGCTTCTTTCATTCAACTTATTTTTTTCAGTATTATTTTTTTCAGTAGGACTAGGTACGAAGTGACTTCATGGTAGATTTATTTAAAGATGATAAAGATCTCAAAAGCATCAACTAATGTGATTTGTTTAAAGATGACAAGATCTCAAAATATAAGGTACTTTTTGATTTCGGTTACTCTGAAGCCAGGAAAAAGCTGAAACTAGTGACATGGTTTTCATGTTCCTTCTGTTTCAGTTTCTGAAATGTTATTGAACTAAAGCTCTGTGTATTGTTGCAAATAAATAATAACAATAGCTATGAGAAAAATGACAGTATTTGATCACTCATTTGGGATGTTTAGTGGCAGAGAAGGGCTGGAACAATTAATGGCATTGCTCTTCAGATCCATTCTTTAACAGAGTTTTAAACACGTTCAAAAAAGGTATATTTATTGCACTTAAATTGGCATGAACAATGCAAAAGCTGTCAGCTTTTAAGGCTAAGGCTTGGGGCTCAGAGATTTATTTAATATTTAATCAACATGTGATAAACAGGGTATGCTGGGTAATGGAATAATGTCAGAATCTAGAAGATCAATAAGAACTTAGATTTAGAACTGGGACTTTTATTTTACTCTTATAGGTTTCCCAAAGTTAACAACAATAAGAATTTGAGAGCATCTAACATTAAGGACATGGATTTCAGTCTTTAATAGCAGTGTAGTTTGAGATCTTAAGTAGTTTTCAGTTTATAGACCTCTTTCACCATTTCTTTATAATACCATTTGTACTTCAACTTTAACAGGGAACTAGTTGGCTGGACATTTGTGTGTTCCCTCTTGTACTGCACATGGATTTGACTTTACATGATCCAGATACTTCTGTTTCAGAATGTCTAATGAAGCAGCACTCTTCTGAGAAGAGGATCAAGCATTACTCCAACTTACATCAAATATTATTAGTGGGGGAAGGAGATTTTTCATTTTCTTTAGCTTTAGCTAATGCATTTGGCTCTGCCAAAAACATGGTTCCCACCTCTCTTAACAGTAGAGGTACAAAAGCTTTCCTCCAAAATTTGTTTTTGTCTGTTTTCATTAAGTGTTGTTGTAGGTTTACAATCGTCATAATCCCTGTGATGTTTGTTTATCCTATTACAATCATGGATTTGTATGTCTTTTCAATACAGAGATGGTGGAAAGTTCGTATTCATCAGGCAAAACAAATCTTCATACTTTGAAGAAGGCTGGAGCAATGATATTTCATGGTGTTGACGCAGAAACAATGGATAAGAGAGCGATTATAAATTTGAGGAAGTTTGATAGAATTGTCTTCAACTTCCCTCATGCAGGTTACTTTGGAAAGGAAACTGATGAAAAAGTAATCAAGTTGGTTTCTTAAACTTTAAATCCTAACCTTATTAGAATTTATCTATATGAACTATGATTTTTCTCTACGACTGCACAGAAGATGTAGTCACAATCTAAATCAGAAGTTCTATAGTTGATAAAGTATGTTTGTTGGGCAGGAAACATCGCCATTTGGTGGGGATGTTCTTCAAGAATGCAAGGGTAATGCTCAGCACAATGGGAGAAATCCATGTTGCACACAAAGAATACTACCCTTACAACGAGTGGAAATTGGTGGAACAAGCACAAAATTATGGACTGGTTTTGAAAGAGTCGGTTATATTTAAAATGGAAGATTATCCTGGATATACTAACAGAAGAGGAGCTGGGCCTAACATTGGTGACACTTTCAACTTGGGGAACTGTAAGACTTACATGTTCATCCAAAGGTAAGAAAAAAAAAACTATTGCTCCAATATTTTGTGTTTGTTATTTTGCTTTGTAGACTTCCATGGTTTCTGGATATGTTAAATCTTTCCTTTTTGCAATTCACCCTTCTTGACTAGATGCATTTTGAGGACAGGGAATCAATGGCCACAGCAGTTCCTTTGCCAGACCTTTATCCTAAAGCACAAGCGGAGAGCCTTGAAGAAGCTATTTTGGAGCTTGAATCTGAAATACCATCAATGAGAGAACCTAAAGCACAAGCGGAGAGCCTTGAAGAAACTATTTTGGAGCTTGAATCTGAAATACTATCAATGAGAGAAGCTGAAACTGCAAAACTGTATTGGAAGGCTTCATTTAACCACTTGAAGATATTAGCAGATAAAGTAATCAAGGAAAAGGACGAATACAAAAGGCGAGCAGATGATGCCCTGCTTCAAAGGAATGAAGCCTGGAGAGAAAAGGCAAGTATTACCAACGAATTAACTGAAGCTTTGATTTTGAAAATGGACACGATTAACAGAAAAGATGTGATTCTTAAGAAGGCCCTTTTGGAGCTTCAATGTGAAAGACAAGGACTAAAAGCTGCAGAAACTGCAAAAGCAGATTTGGAAGCTTCATTTGAACAATACAAGTTGTCCATATATAAGGAACTGAAGAAAATGAATCAACTAGCTAGGCAAAGAGATGATGCCCTTGATCAAAAGGAAGAAGTTTGCAGGGAAATAACAATCACTGCCAAACAAATGTATGAAGCTTTCGGACGGCACAAGGATGAAAACGGTAACATGGACAAGGATGTAAAAAACCAGATTCACAGCTGGTGGAAGGGTTTTTTGATATGGCCATTTAAGTCACTGGTTCTATTTTGCTGTAACTTTGGGGACAATGACATGGAAAGCCGGCTTCTTTTCTGACATGCAAGATGCTCTGTTTCGTTCATTCACCACCCATAGTACTGAATATTGGTCATAGCACTTATTATAATTTTCCAATTCAGCAAGCCTTTCAGCCTGTCCATCTTACTTCTTTCACTAAAGACCTCTGAGTAGAATGCAAAAGTCATATAACTTGATACCTGCTGCGTATAAAATTTGGGCCTTGGAAGTTATTACCAGAGAAAAATGTCCTTTCCAATAATAGGGTGAAGGATAATTCTTTGAGAGTGCTGTTGTGCGTTTCGTCTGTGTCTTTGCATGTCCTTTCTGCAATCCATTTACAGATCTAGTGCAAGTAGGCCTTCGCATTGGTTAGGCCATGACCCATTAGTAACCCTAATAAACTAATGTAATGCTTTTAATTTAAGCTTAATAGCTGTAATGGTGAAAAATTCGTTTAGGACTCACTTTTGTTTGATTAACCTTTATACAAGAACAAATATACAACTTGTATGTTTTCACCTCATAGCACACTCTCACAACCTAAGCTTTATTTGCTTCTATATAGACAGACTTCTTCTTTAGGATCAATCTACAAGTTTTTTGTTTTGTTTTGTTTGCTTTTTTTTAATCTTAGGTCAAATATACCCTTACATAAATGATTATGGTATGATCCAAAGGAATCAATTATCACTACCAAGTGTGAACCAACACATTTTAGATGTCATGTAGTTAGACAAAATGGACAAACAATAACAGAGGTTGGAGGCCGAATATTTATGGCTTCTTAATATTATATAAAAGAACTTACAAACTTTGAAAAGTAAACTTTGTATTCATTGATATGCTAGAAGCGTAAAAGAAGAGCATACATTACTTGTTGATGGCGGTTTTAGCACAACCAACTTCCTAAGCAAAAATAAATTATTACTCTTGAAAAGTAGGATTCCCTCTTCCAATGTTCCTTTTGAGTTAGATTTTGACTATGATGAACAATTAAGTGTTGATGTAAACATGTTTCAACAAGAGGCCTAGATTCTTTGGGTTTTTTGGAAAATACATTCAAGACATGCAACCAAAAAAGAAAGATTTATTTTTTGGAAATCACAACCAATTGCATGTTAGTACATTACTTTAGCAGATCTATGTTGTTTATATGCTCTTTCACCTATTTAAAATATCATAAAATAAAGATCAAAAGATTGAGGGTTAAAGGAGAATTCTAAAATATAAACTAAAAGTAGATGGACATCAGTAAAATTTATTTCATTTATCAATTCTAAGTGGTTAGACAAAATCCCAATAACTAGTATTAAAACAACTAGTATTCACACAATTGCTATTAACACCAATTCAATATTCAAAGGAAATTAATCAATCTCAAGATTTTGAACTCATATCAAATCATATTTTCATCAAATATGTGCAGATCTAAGACAAAACTCAATTCAATACCATAGTAACACAACATATTTCATCAATATACTCAATTCAGTTAGATAAAACAATCATACCATCACTAGAGATCAAGATCCATATGCATGCAAACAAGGCATAATCCTTTGATTTTATAAAAATGCTTGACAAGGTTCAGTAGGAAATTCCACACTGTAAATACAAAAAAAATGATCCTTTATAATGACTAAAAGTTCCAAATAAATAGACTTATATGTCCCAAAATTCATGGATCTGGAAAGAGAGTTAATTGAAAGTTTAACTTAGGCTCCTAACTTTAATTTGGAAACATACTCTAACTAAAAACACACATCAATTTGGAAGTTCACCATTTGGGCGTTTTTTAATTACAAAATTTATTCAAAATAAACCAAAACTCAAAAGTTTAATTAATCCTCGCTAGGAAAACTATCAAAGAATATGGTGATGACATCATTCATAATGTCCATTAGAGGACCCAATGGTATTGCAACTTGACCCTTTTTTTAAATGCAATCCAACTTCTCTTGCAGTTTGGTGAAGTTAGTTAGCTCATCTTGGAAAGCCCGCAACTCTGCTTTTCATGTCATAGCTTGGTCAATGGTTTTGGAAGTAATTTGATCTTGTAGATATCCTTCTATTTCTCTAACCATTTTGCTGGGAGAGGTGACTAGGGATTATGTTTCCCAAAAAAGTGCATCCCAAGCTTTCTACAATTTTTTTATCTTCATCATAGCTTGTTCGACTAGGTTCTTGTTCTTACTCAACTTATGCTTGCATTTATTTAGGGCTTTCACCCTCAGTTGTGTTGCTTTTAGCCATTCTTTTAACTTATCTTGGTCCTCTTCTTCTATTACAGCTACCTTCAACAAGTCATCTGAAGAAGTGGCCTTTATTTTCTACAAAATTGGGATGTAATACTCCCATACTGTCAAATCATCATCAATTTTCACCTCCATTTGGTGGGCCAAACTAGCTTCATCACTAATGCATTGATAAGCTTTTATTGTTTTTCTCAAAATTTTGCTAGCTAGGGCTTGTAAGTCATCTTTCTATCCCTTAACAATAGTGACCCACCCCTTAAGGTCGAGATGTAGGACTTTGCCTTTCAATATAGCCTACAAAATTGGCTCAGAACCAACAACACCAATGGGTCATATCAAATTATTCACACATTTTGTCAATTGAGCTACTTGTGACTTCAATTCTTCTTTAGTATTCTCATCATTTTGCATCCCTTTTTGGATGGTGGAGACAACCATTTGCATCAATCTTGATTTAAAAAAATTATGGATCTCATGAACATATTGTTGGAGTTGATGATTGAACCCCACAGCCCCCAAAAATCACCTGCAACCAAAAAACCTATCACATCTAAAGAGAAAAAGTCATTGATGAGTGTTATGCAACCTTGAGAGAAAATTATCGAAAAAATCAATTGATTGTGCAATGAATTAATCTAAATGAATGAGAATTCTTACAAAAGAAAAAAGAAAATCTTAGATGAGGATTTGATTAGATTGTGACAAGTGTCATCATCTCATGCAATGAGACAACTCAACCTATAAATAGCTCAATCTAACAATAAAAAATCACTCTTGAGTTTAGCTTAAGTAATTAAATTAATAAAAGACCTAATAATTAATTATGATTAATTATCAAGTGATGTCCTAATTACTCCAATACATATTTCTACTTTTTTCTTTAGCTCAAAAAATTATAAAATATTGTTAGATTAGACAATCATAGTAGAAGGAATTTTTTTGAGGCATATACAAGTCTCAAGACCTTAACTCTTTCTCCATTTAGAGTAAATAAGACATGTTTATTTATACTTCCATAAGAAAATTAGTTATCTATGAAATCATTTCCTAGAAATATATCAACATGTGCCTTGTTAAACTCAAAAAAATACATTTAAAAATGTGTCCTTCTATAGTGATTGTTTCTTGATGTTTATACTTATTGTAGGTGAAGACTTGGCCTTGAACATCCATGCTATTGTACTAAAAAATTTCTTTTAATTGTTCTCAATTCCATAATATTGGAAACAAAATGATAATGAAGCACTAGTATATATATGTGCATCATAAAATTTTCTATGAATTTTGATAGAAATAAACTATGTATACCTCTCATGGATTAAAGTTCTAATATTTCCAAGCTTCGGCTATGGCTTAGGAAGTGGAAAACTAAACATTATTAATTTTTGGTTGGTGTTGGAATATGGCTTGGGGAGATTGTTTATGGCTTCTAGTGTTGTCATTGATGGCAACTGAAGTCATTATCTCGGTCCGCATATCAGGATCTGCTTATATCGGTAGGAAATATAGAAGACAGTGTGTTATCGGTAGAAAGCATGAAGAATAGGGTATCCGGTCAGTTAATCGATCTGTATGCTTCACCGAATTATCATTTTGTGTTGTGGATCCCCAAGAAAGCTTGTTAAGCATGTATGTTACCTTATTGGTAAGTTTTGTGGTGTTGCAGCAATCGGTGTATGAGTTAGGAGATTCGGTAGAATGATTTTCTATTTTTTGTGGCCGACTCAATGAATGTAGTGTGTCACAAATGTATAATGAGTAGTTGTTTATTTGTTTTTAAGTTTGAGAATAATGTTTTGGGTCCCAGCTATGTCTTAGCCAAATTTTGTGGGTGCGCATTAAAGATTGCTCATGATTTGAGCTAGTTGTTGGAGAATATTTCATGTTTTGTTAAAGCCAACTTAAGTGATTAAAAATCTTTGTAACCGGATATATATATTTGAGATTGGTAATTCATTTTTCTTATAAATGAGGATGAAGTTGTGAGAAGGTGTGTGTGCAAAAATGTACAGTGCAACTATATAAGCGAACATCAGAAGATCAGTTGAGTAAATTTTTCCTGAGCAGAAGAAGACTATTGTGAATTAAGGCAGAGTAGAGCAAAGCGAGTTGCAGGATCAGATATAAGGTTCATAATCTATTTTATATGCTTCACCAAAACTGAATCCAGACATTTGTAGATGCTATCTTCTCTATTCAATTTTTATTGTAATCACAAACATTTTGTAAGGCAGTGAGCCTTCCTTATTTAAGCAATGAGCTCTAGGCAGTGTGCCTAAATGCAAGTGCATTCCCTTTTATTCATACTTTTAACAGAGTATAAATTGTGGATTAATCTCCATTGTGGTTTTTCCCCTAACAAGGTTTCCATGTAAAAATATTGGTGTTGTGGTGTTTTGATCATCTTGTTCATGTGCTTGCATCTGTATTTTTGTGTTGTAAATGGTTTAAGATCTAAATTGAAAGTCTAATTTGTTGAACACTAATTCACCCCCCCTCTTAGTGTTCCTTGAGTCCAACAGTTGGTTGGATCTAGAGCATGGAATAGCTGAGATTTAGATTGAAAATCATTTATTCTTCTATTTGTACTATCTTAGGTTCTTTTATAAGCCTTTTGTCAAGGTTGTTCTAATAGAATCTAGCCCAAACTTTAAAAGAAAAATCTAAAGAGTACAATAAGTAAATAATGGATTCATTCAGCTGGAGATTGAACTGCAACAATCTAGAAGCAATGAACAAGAACTTGAAAGACAAATAGTTATTCTCATAGATGAACTCACTACTACAAATGAGTACAAGGAGAAGTTTAGGATCAGTTCTGCTAAGCTTGATGAGCTGACTAAAGGACAAAAGGATGCAAATGATAAGTGAGGTCTTGGATATGAGAAGGAAGAAAGCTTTGGATCTGAACATAAGGATTCTAAACAAAGAAATCAGATGAACAAAGGTAGAAGGTATCTAGTAAGACAACCCAATGCTCAAAATTTTAATGGTTACTTCTTTTCTTGTAATAAATTTGGTCATATGGCTTCTCAATGTAGAGGTAAAATAAATTCAAGTAGTCCATCATTTCCCGGTCATTGTTTCAGTTGCAAAAAGTTTGGTCATAAGTTTGTTGAATGCAAAAGTATGTTTTTCAATTTAAGAAATGTTAAATGCTATACTTGTGGAAGATTTGGGCATGTTGCTAATTAATGCAGATCAGGAGGAAATCAATGTAATGAATGGTCTAGACAGAGAAATCCGGTGTGTTATAGTTGCAACAGATTTGGTCACATTGCAAGATTCTGCAGGAACAAAAATATTGACAGAAGAGGTCTGGTATACAAAGGAAGAATTTTGCAAAAAGATGACAAAGGAAAAGGAAAAGTGATTCTGGAAGAGATAAGAGATCAGATGAAGAAAACGTGGGAAAAGAAGAGTGGATCTAATGAAGGAAATAAGCCTATATTGGAAGCTACCTCTATTAATTCAAAAATTGATCTTAGGCCATTGGCCTAGGGGGAGTCTTTTTCAAGAAAAATCCTTTGGCCCCCTATTGGTAGCTGGCACCAAAATGCAAAAAAAAATTAGTAGTTGTGATAAAAGTTTGAAAAACGCATCAGTGATCACTTATGGAAGAACATGAGAAGTAGAAGGTCCGCAGACAAATTTTTCTTTTGTTGTCTGAGAAAATAGAGTTATCGGAACTCCTAGGGAAAAGTATTTAATGCAACTAAAGAGGTTAGGTGCACGAAGTCATAAAAGGGTATTTGGAACCCTCATTTGTCACCTTGCATTGAAGAAGAACATAAGGAGAGCCTCTGCAGCGAAATTTCAAAGGAGTAAAGCAAATTCGGCGGTGAATTCTTTAGGTATTTCAGTTGCTTGTAGAATTTTGAATTTTGTGCTCAGTAGAAAAACTTGTTCCGTACAGAAAGTAAACTGAAGCAAATCAAAGGAACAGTGACTTTGGATGAATATAGTAGTAGGAAGATTAGGGATGTAAGAAATTTTTGCCAGCCGGTGAATTGAAGTGGCTTGAAGGTGCAAAACATAAGAATTTGGACATTTGGAATGAATTTCCTTATTTCATCAACATCGAAGTGGTCAGGTTTATCTTGAATAGATTGGATGATGATATCCTTACTATGGATAAATCCTATCAAATTTCAAAAGAGGTGATCATAAATCTAACGGGATTATGCAATATTGGAGATGTTCTAAAAAAGAAGTCGATTCAGAATCAAGTGGTCAAAACCCTAACCAGAGTGACAGGAGATCAGAGAGATCTATTAATTTCAACAATCAAAGATCCAATAATGAGGTACATTGCACACGAAATTTCATATAAAATTTCTTCAGAAACAGGGAAGGATCAACCTTGGCAGGCGCAGTCTACATTTTGCACAAAATGATAATGGAAGATGAAGACTTTGATTTGTGTGGATTGTTGAAGGATCAATTGATGGAAAATGTGCAATTGACGAAGGATGCATATTACCCCTTCAGGTTTGGTACCCTAGTTATATGCATTATGATGTATTTTCTGAATTGTTTGCCTCATAATGATAATGTGGTATGGAAGGAAAATGAGCCCGTTTGCAAGCAAACTTTTAAACATTTCAATACTCTGGAAAATTGTGAGCAAGTTTATGAAATTTTCTTTAGAGAGTTGTTGGGAAAGTTTGGAATAGTTAGCATCTTTCTTCCGATAAGAGCGGTTGAAGTTGGGTCCTCTTCCGGTAAAGTGGAGAAGAAGCAGAAAAAGGCTCTAGAGTGTGTTGATGACATTCCTCCAGCACTCAAATCTCCAAGAACTGAAGAAAAGGGAAAATAGCAGATAATTGTGGATATACCAGATAAAGATTCTGATCATTACACTCTTGGAGATGAACCAAAATTAGTGGAACCGGATGTGTTGATAGCAAAAGAAAGTGATGAAGAAGGTGCTTTATTCAAAACAAAGTTACTACAGATTGTTCGAGAGGAAGATGGAATGCAAAAGATTGCTAACATATGGTTAAAAGGACCATCATATGAACATGACTTCATTGAGGACACTCTAGGCAGATACTTTGTGCACAACAACATTGAATTGGAAAGTTTGTAGAATGTACTTCCAAAAGAATTGATCGAATGTATTAGGGAGGCTATGGCCTTTGTGCCTCAGGATAGGAAAGAGGAAGAAGTAATTCTAGATCTGAAGGAGCAGTTTAGGCTATCTCTCGCCAAACTGAAAAAAGAAAATGAATGTGTTAAGGCAATGCACTGACTCAGCAAATAAGGTCTACAATTATTGTCTTTGGTAGCCTCATGTGGTTGGTAAATACAAGGATAAGTTGGAGCAAATTGAGAGTGAGTTGATCAGAATTGGTCAGGATTACAACATGTTTTAGGACCAGGATGAAGCAATCAAGAAACAGATTCATGAGTTAAAGGTTGAGCATGCAAAGGTTCACTTTTCCAGAAACACTCTTATGGGCACTTTCTGGAAAGTGAAGGATCTAACTGAATACAAATTGGAGCAACAAATTGAGATTCTAAAGAAAGGAGAGAAGTTGGAAGAAGCGATTACAATTCTGGAATCCCTTATTTAGATCATCAACTGGACATCAGAAAACAACATTTTGATAATAATTATTGGGATTGCAGTAGATGCTTGGAAGAAATTTCTTCCAAAGGTGAAAGACAAGTATAAAATAATTTTCTAATTTGTGCAACAGTTGCACTTCAAATTTTGAATTTTTGAAAGGGGGAGTGAGAGCTTAGTGAATAATATATTTTTCATTGATGTCAAAGGGGGAGGAGAGTAGTGAAAAATGTCTTGTCATTCTTAGGGGGAGCAGTGTTTTATTGTGTTTTGAATTTTTGAATTTTGACACTTAGTAATTTTTCACTAAGTGTTGCCATCAATGCCAAAGGGGGAGATTGTTGGCATATGGCTTGGGGAGATTGTTTATGGATTATAGTGTTGTCATTGATGGAAACTGAATTCATTATCTCGGTCTGCAAATTAAGATCTTCTTATACCGGTAGGAAATATAGAAGACAGTTTGTTACCAGCAGAAATCATGAAGAACAGGGTATCTGATCTGTTAATCGATCTGTATGCTTCACTGGATCATCATTTTGTGTTGTGGATCCCCAGGAAAGTTTGTTAAGCATGATTGTTACCTTATTGGTAAGTTTTGTGGTGTTGCAACAATCGATGTACGAGTTAGGAGATTCGGTAGAATGATTTTATGTTTATTGTGGCAGACTCGATGAATGTAGCATTTCGCGGATGTATAAGGAGTAGTTGTTTAATTGTTTTTAAGTTTGAGAATATTGTTTTGGGTCCCAGCTATGTGTTAGCCGACTTGTGTGGGTGTGCATTAAATATTGCTCATGATTTGAGCCGACTGTTGGATAATAATTAATGTTTTGTTAAAGTCGACTTAAGTGATTAAAAATCTTTATTAGTAGATATATATATGAGATCAGTAATTCATTTTTCTTAGAAGTGAGGATGAAGTTGTGAGAAGGTGTGTGTGCGAAAAAGTGCAGAGCAACTGTATGAGTGAACATCAAAATATTAGTTGAGTAAATTTTGCCTGAGCAGAAGAAGACTATTGTTAATTAAGGCGGAGCAGAGCAGAGCGAGTTGTAGGATCAGACAGAAGGTTTAGAATCTATTTTATGTGCTTCACCGGAACTGCGTCCAGGCATTTGTAGATGCTATCTTCTTAGTTCAATTTTCATTGTAATCACAAACATTTTTTAAGGCAGTGAGCCTTCCTTATTTTGAGCAGTGAGCTCTAGGCAGCGTGCCTGAATGCAAGTGCATTCCCTTTTATTCATACTTTTAACAGAGTATAAATTGTGGATTAATCTCCACCGTGGTTTTTCCCCTAACAGGGTTTCCATGTAAAAATATTGGTGTTATGGTGTTTTGATCATCTTTTTCATGTGCTTGCATCTATATTTTTGTGTTGTAAATGGTTTAAGATCTGAATTGAAAGTCTAATTTGTTGAACACTAATTCACCCCCCCTCTTAGTGTTCCTTGAGTCCAACAGTTGGTTGGATCTAGAGCATGGAATAGCTGAGATTTAGATTGAAAATCATTTATTCTTCTATTTGTACTATCTTAGGTTCTTTTATAAGCCTTTTGTCAAGGTTGTTCTAATAGAACCATATTCTACTTTTTGGAGGGGCAACTTAAAAAAAATCAAAATTATTGAAATAAAAATGGGATGACTATTACATCTAACATCAAGTGCTTCACATAATTCTTCTTCATTGAAATCAAGTTCACTATCTCATTTAAATTCATTCCAAACAAGTTTTTGGAATGAATTTTCTTTAATTTCATTAGCTTTTTATCAAAATCTTATTGTTAGTCCATTCATCTTGAATTTTTACTTCTATCAAAATAATAAGTAGTTGGACTAGAATGTTGTGGAGTGAATTAAGGAGCTTGTGGTGTAGTGTAAATTGTGGAGCATACATATCACAAGAGAAAGGAGATTGGGATCTTCCTCTTCCTCTAAATGGATTCAATATAAAAGAAAATCTTTCACCTCTTTGTCTTCACTGTCTTGCCGTGATTTATTCATAACTGTTGATTGTAGTTTTTCTTCTAATTATTTTTTCATTCTTTTAAGATCTTCAAGATCTTCACCATAATCATTAATTTATTAGTTAAGACAAATTCAAAGATGTCATTTTTCTTGAAAAGACTTTCATCTTCTTCTATTATATCTTGCCATGTTGTTGCATTAATAGTGTAGATTGTTTTGACAACTTTATTTTTGCAAGAACAATTTGGGACAATATGACTCGATTTATTGCCAAATAAAGTAGATTAAAAAAAAATTGGCCTTGGCATATTGCGCTTTCTCATGTAACTACGCTTTGAAACATAGCTACAACATTTTTTCAAAAGAGTGGAGATAGAAAGAAAGCATATGATGGTTTTTCTTATGATGATCTTTTCTCTATTTATAGCTAGATTTAATAAATGGATTACAGTTATATTCTTGAGTTTCAAAAAGGTCAAGGGAAAGATATTGGGCTTGTTTCTTAATAACTTATACACATACTCGTGATCATTTATAAAACCTCTAACAATTTCTATAAGATCTATCATTGTGTAGTCTCTTATATTGAAACCTTTAGTTTTTAGATACTCAATAACCTTGTCGTATATGTCATAAGGAAGGCCTTCTGGATATTTTATCTAGAAAATATAGTATCTGCAACATTTTTTGAATAATCCAACTCTCTAAAGTATGATGAATATTTTTGAAAATCTTGTAAATTGCATAGTTTCAAAGTATATATGGTTTTAAAATTCGTCTTAAATTTAATACTTGTTAGATTCTACAAGAAACAAGAATTGAGCCAAGATCTAATGTCTATCATAGATCAAACACAACTCCAATCGATAGATGATCAAAGATAAAAATAGTGGAATGGAGAGAGAATCTTGAAAGAGAGAAAACAAGAGACAATTACAAGAAAAATTTGAGAATAGTCACTTTACTATCACTAAACTAGTTAGGTGAGAATAGAGTGTTGTATATATACAAAAAAGGGGAAAATACATCCAAGAGGTCATTAACTCCAACTGCCTATAATAGGTGGGAGGTTTTACCTAGCAACACCTACTCAGATAAAGATAAATGAATGGTTATGAGAGGTGGAATGTAAATTTAAAAAATGGTGTGAATCAACTACCCATGTGCACGGGAGAGAGTGACACATGTAGCTAATGGATTATGCCATGTGGTCTCATATTAACCAAGTATAATTAACTTAAGAAAGCTTAATAATGTGTGTAGGAAAAATAATTATCCCTTAACATAAGGAAAATAAAAACCTATACTAATGCTCATCATAAGTGTGGCTTAGGTGCATGAAAAGATGGGTCCCGACAAATGATTTGCCTGATGAGGTGCACATGTACAAAGAGATCCCCCCCAAAAGAAGAAGCTTCCCCCATAAAAGGAATATCCCCCCCAAAATACAAAGAGAATATTAAATGACTAAGAAGCCCCCTAAAATAGACACCTATTGCATCCCCATCAAATCTCGTAGATGAAGGAACTTCCTCTCAATGACTATTTTGGTGAAGATGTCTACAATCTACTCTGATGTAGGATAGTACTTAAGATCAATGATGTTTTCCTAAATCAGCTCCCAAATATAGTGCATATGAATCTCAATGTATTTCATCCTTTGGTGATGAAATGGATTCCTTGAGATTTGTATCACATTCTAATTATCATAAAAGATGAATGTAGGATTTATGAATGGAATTTTAAACTATATGAGAATATTCTAAATCCAAACAGCCTCAATGGTGGCATTAACTTCCCCTCAATACTCAACCTTTATAGACAAAGAGCAATTGTAGGTTGCTTCTCTCTCAACCAACTAGATCGAAACTAAGTGAGAAGCAACAACCTAAAGTAGACTTATAAGATCCTAAGAACCACCAACCCATTTTGAATTTGTATATCCCACCAAGTCAGTATCCACACCCACTACATACTGAATCCCATAATTATGAGTACCCTAAATATATTGGAGAATCCACTTAGTTGCTTTCCAATGCAACTCATGTGGCTCTTGCATGAATCAAGAGACCATGCCCGCATCATATGAACTGTCATGTCTTATATGATTCAAGTAGATGAGACTCCCAACAAGCTGCTAGTATAAAGTTCCACTAACCAAGGTTGAAGAATTCCTAGCCTTAAGTTTGACCCCTAATAGAAATGAAGTTGATGCAGGCTTACAGTCAACCTTGTGAAATCTGGAGAGCATATCAAGAGCATACTTGGGTTGTGCAAGGAATATATCTTATTATGACTAAGTGATTTTAGTCCCTAATAAATAATGCAAATGACCCAAGTCTGACATCACAAACCAATCATGTAAAGCAATTTTTATTGCCTTGATGGTGAATTAGTGATTCCCTGTGATCAACAAGTCACCAACATAGAGAACCAAAAAATAAGTCTCATATTGTTGCAAAATGTATACATTCAGATTAGAATGGCATTGAGTGAACCCAAAGTTCAGAAGGAAGGATTTTGTCTTCGCATACCAATCGCAGAGAGTTTGTTTGAGGTCATAGATAGACTTCCAAAGACAAAATAATACTGAAGGATTTTTTATGAACACTTGTGGTTACTCCATATAGATTTCCTCATAAAGGCCACTGTTAAGAAAGTCACTCTTCAAAACCATCTAATGAAATTCCCAATGATGGGCTACAACTCTAGCACATGGACAAGTCAGATGAAATTCATTTTGGCAACTAGCTCAAAAGTCTCAAGTAATCAATCTTGGGAACTTGGGAGAATCCTTTTATGACCAAGCGAGCCTTATGCTTGTCAATTAGCCCATCTATTGTAAATTTTGTTCGATAGATCCACTTACATCAAAAAAATTCCCTTCCCTTAGGAAGAGGGATGAGATCCCATGTATAGTTCCTCTCCAAGAAACTAAACTCTTCTTGCATAGCAACATCGCCATTTCGTGGGGATGTTCTTCAAAAATGCAAGGGTAATGCTCAGCACAATGGGAGAAATCCATGTTGCTCACAAAGAATACTACCCTTACAACGAGCGGAAATTGGTGGAACAAGCACAAAATTATGGACTGGTTTTGAAAGAGTCAGATATATTTAAAATGGAAGACTATCCTGGATATACTAACAGAAGAGGAGCTGGGTCTAACGTTGGTGACACTTTCAACTTGGGGAACTGTAAGACTTACATGTTCATCCAAAGGTAAGACAAAAAAAAAAAACTATTACTCCAATATTTTGTGTTTGTTATTTTGCTTTGTAGACTTCCATTGTTTCTGGATATGTTGAATCTTTCCTTTTTGCAATTCACCCTTCTTGACTAGATGCATTTTGAGGACAGGGAATCAATGGCCACAGCAGTTCCTTTGCCAGAGCCTTATCCTAAAGCACAAGCGGAAAGCCTTGAAGGAGCTATTTTGGAGCTTGAATCTGAAATACTATCAATGAAAGAAGCTGAAACTGCAACATTGTATTCTTCATTTAACCACTTGAAGATATTAGCAGATAAAGTAATCAAGGAGAAGGATGAATACAAAAAGCGAGCAGATAATGCCCTGCTTCAAAGGAATGAAGCTTGGAGAGAAAAGACAACTATTACCAACGAATTAACTGAAGCTTTGATTTTGAAAATGGACACGATTAACAGAAAAGATGTGAACCTTAAGAAGGCCCTTTTGGAGCTTCAATGTGAAAGACAAGGACTAAAAGCTGCAGAAACTACAAAATCAGATTTGGAAGCTTCATTTGAACAATACAAGTTGTCCATATATAAGGATCTTAAGAGAATGAATCAACTAGCTAGGGAAAGAGATGATGCCCTTGATAGAAAGGAAGAAGTTTGCAGGGAAATAACAATCACTGCCAAACAAATGTATGAAGCTTTCGGATGGCACAAGGATGAAAACGGTAACATGGAAAAGGATGTAAAAAACCAGATTCACAGCTGGTGGAAGGGTTTTTTGACATGGCCATTTAAGTAACTGGTTCTATTTTGCTGTAACTTTGGGGACAATGACATGGAAAGCCGGCTTCTTTTCAGACATGCAAGATGCTCTGTTTAGTTCATTAACCACCCATAGTACTGAATATTGGTCATAGCACTTATTATAATTTTCCAATTCAGCAAGCCTTTCAGCCTGTCCATCTTACTTCTTTCACTACAGACTTCTTAGTAGAATGCAAAAGTCATATAACTTGATACCTATTGTGTATAAAAATTGGGCCTTGGAAGTTATTACCAGAGAAAAATGTCCTTTCCAATAATAGGGTGAAGGATAATTCTTTGAGAGTGTTGTGCATTTCGTCTGTGTCTTTGCATGTCCTTTCTGCAATCCATTTACAGATCTAGTGCAAGTAGGCCTTCACATTGGTTAGGCCATGACCCATTAGTAACCCTAATAAACTAATGTAATGCTTTTAATTTAAGCTTAATAGCTATAATGGTGAAAAATTCGTTTAGGACTCACTTTTGTTTGATTAACCTTTATACAAGAACAAATGTACAACTTGTATGTTTTCACCACATAGCACACTCTCACAACCTAAGCTTTATTTGCTTCTATATAGACAGACTTCTTCTTTAGGATCAATCTACAATTTTTTTGTTTTGTTTTGTTTTGTTTTTTTTTTTTTATCTTAGGTCAAATATACCCTTACATAAATGATTATGGTCTGATTCAAAGGAATCAATTATCACTACCAAGTGTGAACCAGCACATTTTAGATGTCACGTAGTTAGACAAAATGGAAAAACAATAACAAAGGTTGGAGGCCGAATGGTTATGGCTTCTTAATATTATATAAAAGAACTTACAAACTTTGAAAAGTAAACTTTATATTTTTTGAATTGCTAGAAGCGTAAAAGAAGAGCATACATTACTTGTTGTTGGTGGTTTTAGCACAACCAACTTCCTAAGCAAAAATAAATTATTACTCTTGAAAAGTAGGATTCCCTCTTCCAATGTTCCGTTTGAGTTAGATCTTTACTATAATGAACAGCTAAGTGGTTGATGTAAACGTGTTTCAACAAGGGGCCTGGATTGTTTGGGTTTTCTGGCAAATACATTCAAGACATGCAACCAAAAAAGAAAGATTTATTTTTTGGAAATCACAACCAATTGCATGTTAGTACATTACTTTAGCAGATCTATGTTGTTTATATGCTCTTTCACCTATTTAAAATATCATAAAATAAAGATCAAAAGATTGAGGGTTAAAGGAGAATTCTAAAATATGAACTAAAAGTAGATGGACAACAGTAAAATTTATTTCATTTATCAATTCTAAGTGGTTAGACAAAATCCCAATAACTAGTATTAAAGCAACTAGTATTCACACAATTGCTATTAACACCAATTCAATATTCAAAGGAAATTAATCAATCTCAAGATTTTGAAGTCATATCAAATGATATCATCATCAAATATGTGCAGATCTAAGACAAAACTCAATTCAATACCATAATAACACAACATATTTCATCAATATACTCAATTCAGTTAGATAAAACAATCATACCATCACTAGAGATCAAGATCCATATGCATGCAAACAAGGCATAATCCTTTGATTTTATAAAAATGCTTGACAAGGTTCAGTAGGAAATTCCATGCTGCAAATGCAAAAAAATTGATCCTTTATAATGACTAAAAGTTCCAAATAAATAGACTTATATGTCCCAAAAATCATGGATCTGGAAAGAGAGTTAATTGAAAGTTTAACTTAAGCTCCTAACTTTAATTTGGAAACATACTCTAACTAAACCTAATAGCTTGCTTAGAACTAAAGTCTAACTAAAAACACACATCGATTTGGAAATTCACCATTTGGGCATTTTTTTATTACAAAATTTATTCAAAATAAACCAAAACTCAAAATTTTAATTAATCCTCTCTAGGAAAACTCTCAAAGAATATGGTGATGACATCATTCATAATGTCCATCAAAGGACCCAATGGTATTGCAACTTGACCCTTTGTTTAAATGCAATCCAACTTCTCTTGCAATTTGGTGAAGTCAGTTAGCTCATTTTGGAAAGCTCGCAACTCTGCTTTTTCAGGTCATAGCTTGGTCAATGGTTTTGGAAGTAATTTGATCTTGTAGATATCCTTCTATTTCTCTAACCATTTTGCTAGGAGAGGTGACTAGGGATTATGTTTCCCAAAAAAGTGCATCCCAAGCTCTCTACAATTTTTTAATCTTCACCATAGCCTGTTCGACTAGGTTCTTGTTCTTACTCAACTTATGCTTGCATTTATTTAGGGCTTTCACCCTCAGTTGTGTTTCCTTTAGGCATTCTTTTAACTTATCTTGGTCCTCTTCTTCTATTACAGCTACCTTCAACAAGTCATCTGAAGAAGTGGCCTTTATTTTCTACAAAATTGGGATTTAATCCTCCCATACCATCAAATCATCATCAATTTCCACCTCCATTTGGTGGGCCAAACTAGCTTCATCACTAATGCATTGATAAGCTTTTATTGTTTTTCTCAAAATTTTGCTAGCTAGGGCTTGTAAGTCATCCTTCCATCCCTTAACAATAGTGACCCACCCCTCAAGGTCAAGATGTAGGACTTCTCCTTTCAATACAACCTACAAAACTGGCTCAGAACCAACAACACCAATGGGTCATATCAGATTATTCACACATGTTGTCAATTAAGCTACTTGTGACTTCAATTCTTCTTTAGTATTCTCATCATTTTGCATCCCTTTTCAGATGGTGGAGACAACCATTTGCATCAATCTTGATTTTAAAAAATTATGGATCTCATGAACATATTGTTGGAGTTGATGATTGAACCCCACAGCCCCCTAAAATCACCTACAACCAAAAAACCTATCACATTTGAAGAGAAAAATTCATTGATGAGTGTTATGCAACCTTGAGAGAAATTGATCCAGAAAATAAATTGATTGTGCAATAAGTTAATCTGAATGAATGATTACAATGAATGAGAATTCTTACAAAAGAAAAAAGAAAATCCTAGATGAGGATTTGATTAGATTATGACAAGTGTCATCATCTAATGCAATGAGACAACTCAACCTATAAATAGCTCAATCTAACAAAAGAAAAGCACTCTTGAGTTTAGCTTAAGTAATTAAATTAATAAAAGACCTAATAATAAATTATGATTAATTATCAAGTGATGTACTAATTACTCCAATACATTTTTCTACATTTTTCTTTAGCTCAAAAAATTATAAAATATTGTTAGATTAGACAATCATAGTAGAAGGAATTTTTTTAGAGGCATATACAAGTCTCAAGACCTTAACTCTTTCTCCATTTAGAGTAAATAAGACACGTTTATTTATACTTCCATAAGAAAAATAATTATCTATGAAATCATTTCCTAGAAATATATCAACTTGTGCCTTGTTAAACTCAAAAAAATACATTTAAAAATGTGTCCTTCTATAGTGATTGTTTCTTGATGTTTATACTTATTGTAGGTGAAGACTTGGCTGTGAACATCCATGCTATTTTTCTCAAAAAATTATTTTAATTGTTCTCAATCCCCTAATATTGGAAACAAAATGATAATGAAGCACTAGTATATATATGTGCATCATAAAATTTTCTATGATTTTTGATAGAAATAAACTATGTATACCTCTCATGGATTAAAGTTATAATATTTCCAAGCTTTGGCTATTAGAAAGTGGAAAACTAAACATTATTAATTTTTGGTTGGTGTTGGCATATGGCTTGGGGAGATTGTTTATGGCTTCTAGTGTACATCATTGAAGGCAACTAAAGTCATTATCTCGGTCAGCAAATCAAGATCTGCTTATACCGGTAGGAAATATAGAAGAGAGAGTGTTATCAGTAGAAAGCATGAAGAACAGGGTATTCAGTCAGTTAATCGATTTGTATGCTTCATTGAATCATCACTTTGTGTTTTGGATCCCCAGGAAAGTTTGTTAAGCATGTATGTTACCTTATTGGTAAGTTTTGTGGTGTTGTAGCAATCGGTGTACGAGTTAGGAGATTTGGTAGAATGATTTTTTGTTTATTGTGGCCGACTCAATGAATGTAGTGTGTCGCAAATGTATAAGGAGTAGTTGTTTAATTGTTTTTAAGTTTGAGAATATTGTTTTGGGTCCCAACTATGTCTTAGTTGACTTGTGTGGGTGTGCATTAAAGATTGCTCATGATTTGAGCTGGTTGTTGGAGAATATTTCATGTTTAGTTAAAGCTGACTTAAGTGATTAAAAATCTTTGTCAGTGGATATATATATATATATATATATATATATATATATATTTCATTTTTCTTAGAAGTGAGGGTGAAGTTGTGAGAATCTTTGTTAGTGGATATATATATATATTTCATTTTTCTTAGAAGTGAGGGTGAAGTTGTGAGAAGGTTTGTGTGTGAAAAAGTGCAAAGCAATTGTATGAGCGAACATCAAAAGATCAGTTGAGTAAATTTTTCCTTAGCAGAAGAAGACTATTGTGAAGTAAGGCATAGTAGAGCATAGCGAGTTGCAAGATCAAACAAAAGGTTCAGAAACTGTTTTATGTGCTTCACCAGAACTAAATCAGACATTTGTAGATGCTATCTTCTCAGTTCAATTTTTATTGTAATCGCAAAAATTTGGTAAGTTAGTGAGCCTTCCCTATTTTGAGAAATGAGCTCTAGGCAGTGTGCCTGAATGCAAGTGCATTCCCTTTTATTCATACTTGTAATAGAGTATAAATTGTGGATTAATCTCCACCGTGGTTTTTCCCCTAACATGGTTTCCATGTAAAAATATTGGTGTTATGGTGTTTTGATCATCTTGTTTATGTGTTTGCATATGTATTTATGTGTTGTAAATGGTTTAAGATCTGAATTGAAAGTCTAATTTTTTGAACACCGATTCAACCCCCCTCTCAGTGCTCCTTAAGTCCAACAATTGGTATCAGAGCACAGTTCCTCTGTAGAAGTTTAACAACTTGAGGTGGATCTTGGAATACAATGGACTCAGATGGTCTTCAACAATAGCTTATGGTGGCACTTGACCTTGATCATTTTAAAGCAGAAGTCATGGAATTAAAAGAAAATCTTGTGGATGTTGAGAAATTCATTCAATCATTGAAAGACAGAATCAATGAGTGAAGAGAAAAAAGGAACTCTTTGATCAACTAAAGCAGAAAGAAAATAAAAACTTGGAAGATGTTCACCTGAATCAGACCCTAAAGGAGATGACTGAAGAATGTGAAAAAATTGCTAGAAATAATGCTACTCTGAAGCTTGAGATGGAATCTGTGGCAATGAAATTGACTAAGGAGATTGAAGAAAGGAAGAAGAATGAGGAGAATCTAGCCCATACTTTAAAACAAAAATCTAAAGAATGCAATAGAGTAAATAATGGATTCATTCAGCTGGAGATTGAACTACAACAATCTAGAAGCAATGAACAAGAACTTGAAAGATAGATAGTTATTCTCATATATGAACTCACTACTGCAAATGAGTACAAGGAGAAGTTTAGGATCAATTTTGCTAAGCTTGATGAGCTGACTAAGGGATAGAAGGATACAAATGATAAGTGAGGTCTTGGATATGAGAAGGAAGAAAGCTTCAGATCTAAACATAAGGATTCTAGACAAAGAAATCAGATGAACAAAGGTAGAAGGTATCTGGTAAGACAACCCAATGCTCATAAGTTTAATGGTTACTGCTTTTCTTGTAATAAATTTGGTCATATGGCTTCTCAATGTAGAGGTAAAATAAATTCAAGCAGTCCATCATTTCCCAGTCAGTATTTTAGTTGCAAAAGTTTTGGTCATAAGTCTATTGAATGCAAAAGTATGTCTATCAGTTTAAGAAATGTTAAATGCTATACTTGTGGAAGATTTGGGCATGTTGCTAATCAATGCATATTAGGAGGAAATAAGTGGAATTAGTGATCTAGACAGATAAATCCGGTGTGTTATAGTTGCAACAGATCTGGTCACATTGCAAGATTCTGCAGGAACAAAAATATTGATAGAAGAGGTTTGGTATACAAAGGAAGAATTTCACAAAAAGATGACAAAGGAAAAGGAAAAGTGATTGTGGAAGAGATAAGAGATCAGATGAAGAAAATGTGGGTAAAGAAGAGTGGATCTGATGAAGGAAATAAGCCCGTACCAAAAGCTGCCTCCTGTAATTCCTCCGGAAATTGATCTTAGGCCATTGGCCTAGGGGGATTCTTTTTCAAGAAAAATCCTTTGCCCCCCTGTCGGTAGCTGGCACCAAAATGAAAAAAATTGTTAGTAGCTGTGATAAAATTTTGAAAAATGCATCAATGATCACTTATGCAGGAACATGAGAAGTAGAAGGTCCATAGACAAATTTTCTTTTGTTGTTTGAGAAAATAGAGTTACCGGAACTCCTAGGGAAAAGTATTTAGTGTGGATAAAAAGGTTAGGTGCACAAAGTCATAAAAGGGTATTTGGAACCCTCATTTGTCACCTTGCATTGAAGAAGAACAAAAGGAGAGCCTCTATAGCAAAATTTCAAAGGAGTAAAGCAAATTCAGCGATGAATCTTCAGGTATTTCAGTTGCTTGTAGAATTTTGAATTTTGTGCTCGGTAGAAAAACTTGTTCTGTATAGAAAGTAAAATGAAGCAAATCAAAGGAATAGTGACTTTGGATGAATATAGTAGTAGGAAGATTAGGGATGTAAGAAATTTGTTGCTAGCCGGTGAATTGAAGTGGGTTGAAGGTGCGAAACATAAGAATTTGGACATTTGGAATGAGTTTCCTTATTTCATCAACATGGAAGTGGTCAGGTTTATCTTGAATAGATTGGATGATGATATCCTTACTCTGGATAAACCCTATCAAATTTCAAAAGAGGTGATCAGAAATCTAATAGGATTATGCAATATTGGAGATGTTCTGAAAAAGAAGTCAATTCGGAATCAAGTGGTCAAAACCCTAACCAGAGTGACAAGATATCAGAGAGCTCTGTTAATTTCAACAATCAAAGATCCAATAACGAGGTACATTGCACACGAAATTTGATATAAAATTTTCTTCAAAAATAAGGAAGGATCAACCTCAGCAAGCGCAATCTACATTTTGCACAAAATTATAATGGAAGATGAAGCCTTTGATCTGTGTGGATTGTTGAAGGATCAATTGATGGAAAATGTGCAATTGACAAAGGATGCAGATTACCCCTTCAGGTTTGGTACCCTAGTTTAATGCATTATGATGTATTTTCTGAATTGCTTGCCTTAGAATGATAATTTGGTATGGAAGGAAAATGAACCCATTTGCAAGCAAACTTTTAAATATTTCAATACTCTAGAAAATTGTGTGCAAGTTTATGAAAATTTCTGTAGAGAGTTGTTGGGAAAGTTTGGAATAGTTGGCATCTCTCTTCCGGTAAGAGCAGTTGAAGTGGGGTCATCTTCCAGTAAAGTGGAGAAGAAGCAGAAAAGGGCTATAGAGTCTGTTGATGACATTCCTTTGGCACTCAAATCTCCAAGAACTGAAGAAAAGGGAAAAGAGAAGATAATTGTGTATATACCAGATGAAGATTCTGATGATTACACTCCTAGAGATGAACTGGAATCAGTTTGGCCTTATATCTTTTCTCGCCTCCATCTTCTTCCCTCAACCTGTAAATTTATTTATTTGGAAATTCTCTTTTACCTGCAGGCAATTGGACTAAGTCCCAAGTCTGATTCTACAGCAAGGAATCCATTTCCTCTTTCATGCCTAGCTCCCACTGCTTTTTGGTATCTACCTACATGGCCTCTTCATAACCTTTAGGTTCACTAGAATAAGTTAATAATATAGAATATAGCGATGGAGAAAATCTTTCTGGAGGTCTAGTTATCCTTCTCGAACGTCTAACACTTGCAGAAGTCTATGGGATAACTTGTTGTTGAGCATCAAGTACCACTGGCATTTTATTTTCTGGAATCTCATCCAGCACCACATATTCCTTTTTGTAGTGTCCATGCATATTTTCCTATAGCTGATCCTTATACATAACCTTCTCGTTGAATATAACATCTTTGATCCTAATGATTTTATGATTTTTATAATCCCATAACCAATAACCAAATTCATCTACTCCATATCCAATAAAGATATAGTTTTTAGACTTACCCTCAAGCTTGGTTCTATTTTCAATATCAATATGGAAAAAAGCTTCACAACCAAAGGTTTTCAAAAATGAATAGTTCACCTTTTTACCCGTCCATGCCTCCCCTGGAATGCCACCATCCAAAGGATTTGAAGGTCCCCTATTTATTAAATAAACAGTGGTATGTACAACATCTACCCAAAAATGTAAGGGTAGTACAACAAGCAATCTCATGCTCCTTGCATGCTCCATAATAGTCTTATTCATCCTCTCAGATACACCATTTTCTTGTGGGGTTCCAAGAACCATTTTCTGCCTACTAATTCCATTGTATGAACAGTGATTTTCAAATTCTCTACTGCAATACTCGTCTCCATTATCAAATATGAGACACTTCAACTTTTTTCATGTCTCATTCTCAACCAAATCTTTCCATTTTTAAAAAGTTTCAAATACTTCTGATTTTTGTTTTAGGAAATACACCTATGTTTTCCTAGTTGCATCATCAATATAAGTAACATAATAATAAGAGCCACAAAGAGAATATACTTGAGTTGGTCCTGATACATCTAAATGCACAAGCTCTAATTTCTCACTCTTCTTCTCTTTCCCAACTTTGAGAAATCAAACTCTTTTATGTTTTCCATAATCACAATTTTTGCAAAACTCCAAGTCAATCTGCTTCAGACCTGGCAGCAACTTTCTGGAGTGAAGGATATTCATCCCTTTCTCACTTATATGCCCAATTCTATGATGCCACAATTTTTTTTTTGTCCCTATAGCAAGTGTTATAATTGTCTCAGTAGCAATTGTTTATGTAGCAACTAAGGTAGAATAAGTATCACTAGTACACAAATACAATGTGCCTACATTTTCACCTTTAGCTACTACTAATGCACCTTTAGTGACCTTCCAAAATTTGTCTGAAAAGTTAACTATGTAGCCTTCACTACCCATTGTCCCACAAAAATTAAATTCCTTCTCAAATTTGGAACATTCCTTACCTCCTGTAGCAACCATTCATTTCCATTCCACAACTTGATTTGTATCTTTCCTTTTTCCAATAATCTGATAGAGTTCATCATTGCCCAAATATACCTGTCCAAAATCACCTTGAACATAATCTAAAAATATCTCCTATGGGGTGTGGCATGAAATGAAGCCCTTGAATCTATTACAAAAGAATCATTAGCATTATCTAAACACAAGATTAAAAAATCCTGTAATTTATTACTTGCAACATTAGCTTCCTTATTGTCATCATGTTGTCCATCTACTTGTTTTCCCTTTCAAGACCAACAATCCTTCTTCAAGTGTCTTGGCTTTCCACAGTGCCAACAATCCATTCTTCCTTTCGATTTAGATCTGCCTTTATTCAACTTCCCTTGTGACTTCCCATAATTTGTAGGGATTTTTCCTCTCTTTGTTGTTCTTCACCTATTCTCTATAGTCAAATCATTACCCGATGTTGATCTCTCACCTGTGCTTTTCCGTCACATTTCCTCGCCAAGGATAACACCAACAACATCATGAAATTTTAATGTATTTGAACCAGAGATAGAGTTACTTGCATCCATTACCAAGTTGTTCTAGCTTTCTGGAAAAGAAATAAAATCAAGAGAGCCATAACCTTTGTTGGAAATAGGATGCCATTTAATTACAATCCTAAACATTATTTATTTCATGTATCTCCTAAGTCCTTGGAAAGTGTTCTCAAACACTAGGATTAGAAAGAGATTAATTTTGAATGAAATAATCATGTCAATTGACATTTGTAGTTAATTCTAAATGATAGGAGCATGTGAGGGCATCCAAGATGAGTTCCTAAATAATAGGATCACATGGGGCAACCACATGGAAGGTGGAACTCAACTTGAGTTAAGTTAACTATTTGGAGTAAGAGATAACACTTTTGTAATGCATATAAAGATCCTAGGAGTTAGGGATTGATTTTTACATGCATGAAGTTCAGTTCAGTTCAATTCAGTTCAAATCAGTTCAGTTCAGTTCAGTTCAATTCAGAATCAGTTTAGTTTAGTTCAGTTATCTTCAGTTAGTTTTATTTGAATGCTAGTTGACTTCAGTTAACTTGGAATGCATGACTAATGACTTGAGTTGCATGACAGATAACAAGTGACTTCCTTCAATTGACAGGGGATGACCATTCTTGCATGAATGGTGGAGAGATATGTTTCAGTTAACAAAGAATGACTTGGACCCACCTTGGGCGCCCAAGTTGGCTTCTTGGAGTTAACACTTTTGCATGCTAAGATATTTTAGAAGGCTGAGTTAAGTGGGCCCATTCTTGGGCGCCTACTTTGAGGATAAGCCTTGAAAATATCTACAGAATCAAGGTTCAGTTGTGACTTCAGTTTAGAACGCCCAAATGGATGAAGCACATGTGTTGGCATTGTTTTTCACAGTAGAACTCTACTTGCAAGAGATTGGCATACCTTTTGTGAAATAGGGATTGAACTTTGTAATTGTAACTCTTTGGAGTTTACAAGGTTGATTATTGCCTATTTATCTCAAGCACGTTGAAGAGAGTTTGTATCAATTTTTATTGCAGGTTGTGAAGAATATTTGTTGAAGGAAAAAGAAGCATCTCAAGCAAGGATTGAAATTATTGTAATCTTATTATGATATTAAATAATACATTGATTCTTTGTGGAGTTTTTTCCCGAAACGGTTTCTCCATAGTATATGCTTGTGTAATCTTTCTAATATCCTTTCTAATTCTTCTACAACTTTTGTCTTCATTCTACAAATGGTAAAATGGATTAATCGGATAATCACCCACAAAGAATCTGTAACAAAGGAAAAGCATATTTAGATCAGCAATCTTAAAGTTTTACAAAGTATTAAGGTAAGAAAACACCTCAATTTTCAACATTTGGTATCAGAGCTAGTGGTTGGTTAAGGGTTTGGGACACTTTTCTCTTAAAATTTTGAAGGATTTTTGGCTGTAGTGGGAGCTTTTAATTCTGTTATTGAAGATTTGTAAAAGAGGTATATATTCTTGCTTTAGAGGATGGTTATCATGTGTAATTGAAAGCTTGGATTCACAGGTTTAGTGTGAGCTTATGACAAAAATGTGGTTTTGATTATGTGCATCATGATGCCATGGGATTGCTCAATATCACGGTTCAGTGGGAGCATTTGGAAATGAAGTGGATTCTTCGTTGTAGGATGGTTTGTTTATTATGTCATGGTATACTCTTGATTAGTAGTTTAGAGTTGTGGCATGGTACATGTTATGATAATTTTGATCATGAGGAAATGTCTGAAATTCCATATGCTTTTGACAGTGATGGTTTGATGTTTATCTCAAGTTGCCATGTATAGCTCAGTATCACAATTCAGTGGGAGCTTTGGTAGGATATAGTGATCTTCATGAAGAGGATGGTAGTCACGATGCCATGTGTGAATTGGTACCACGGTTCAGTGGGAGTTGTTGGAAGTGACGTGGATGCATCATTGGTAAGGTTATCTTCAGGTGATTGGGGATATGTTTTCTTGGTTTAGAGTGGTTGCTATTATGTCATGGTTTACTCTTGTTGCATTTAGAGTTTGGCATGATTCTCTTGAGACTAGGATGTTTATGTATATTATAGTGCATGTGATGTCCTAGGAGGAGATGATTAGATCATGGATGTCATGTTTATGTTCAAGCTTGGAGATTTGGCATTGATCTTGTGTAGTTATCTTAAGTATTGGGTACATTAATCATTTGCTTGATTACTTCATGATAGTGTTATGTTGCATTTGGAGTTTGTAATGGATTGGTTGGTTACAGGTCCTCATGGATACTTGGAGAAATAGGTGAGGCTTAAATTCTCTTATGGTAAGAGATATTTGTTGGAATGGTTACTAGCAAGAAAATATTTTTCAACAGAAAACACCGAGGAACCTACACCTTTGTTGAATGTGAGTTCAACACACTCAGCAGTTTCACATGCCTCCAAAGAGGCAGTTTGGATACAAAGACTTGGCAAATGTATTGGTTTTAATTGCAAGTAAGTTAAACTTGAATGTGATAGTCAGAGTGCTATGTGTTTAGCCAAAAAATCTTATGTATCATTCTTGTACTAAGCATGTTGCTGTTCAATATCACTTTGTGCAAGAAATGGTTGAGAGTGGGAAGGTATTAATTGAGAAAGTTAACACTTCAATTAATGTTACAGATTATCTTATAAAACTAGTTCCTATAGATAAGTTCTCTTGGTTTTAATCATTTGCTTGGAGTTTCATGATTATGCAGGTTGCATTTGAAATTGGCATAGATTGATTAGTTGGTGCAGGAAGGCCATTGGCCTTGAGTCTTGTACTTGATTTATAATATTTGTTCCTTGTTTAGAATAATTGCAATGTATAACATGTCAAGTGGGAGAATGCTGGAAATAGGATGCCATTTAATTGCAATCTTAAACATTATTTATTTCATGTATCTCCTAAGTCCTTGGAAAGTGTTCTCAAACACTAGGATTAGAAAGAGATTAATTTTGAATGAAATAAGATCATGTTAATTGACATTTGTAGTTAATTCTAAATGATAGGAGCATGTGAGGGTGTCCAAGATGAGTTCCTAAATAATAGGAGCACATGGGGTGCCCACATGGAAGGTGGAACGCACCTTGAGTTAAGTTAACTATTTGGAGTAAGAGATAGCACTTCTGTAATGCATGTAAAGATCCTAGGAGTTAGGGATTGATGTTTACATGCATGAAGTTTAGTTTAGTTCAATTCAGTTCAGAATTAGTTTAGTTTAGTTATCTTCAGTTAGTTTTAGTTGAATGCTAGTTGACTTCAGTTAACTTGGAATGCATGACTAATGACTTGAGTTGCATGACAGATAACAGGTGACTTCCTTCAGTTAACGGGGGATGACCATTCTTGCATGAATGGTGGAGAGATATGTTTCAGTAACAGAGAATGACTTGGACCCACCTTGGGCGCCCAAGTTGGCTTCTTGGAGTTAACACTTTTGCATGCTAAGATATTTTAGAAGGCTGAGTTAAGTGGGCCCATTCTTGGGTGCCTACTTTGAGGATAAGCCTTGAAAATATCTATGAAATCAAGGTTCAGTTGTGACTTCAGTTTGGGATGCCCAAATGGATGAAGCACATGTGTTGGCATTGTTCTTCACAGTAGAACTCTACTTGCAAGAGATAGGCATACCTTTTGTGAGATAGGGATTGAGCTTTGTAATTGTAACTCTTTGGAGTTTACAAGGTTAATTATTGCCTATTTATCTCAAGCAAGTTAAAGAGAGTTTGTATAAATTTTTATTGTAGGTTGTGAAGAATATTTGTTGAAGGAAAAAGAAGCATCTCAAGCAAGGATTGAAATTATTGCAATCTTATTTTGAGATTAAATAATACATTGTTTCTTGGTGGAGTTTTTTCTCGAAAGGGTTTCTCCACGGTATATGCTCGTGTAATCTTTCTAATATCCTGTCTAATTCTTCTACAACTTCTATCTTCATTCTACAAATGGTAAAATGGATTCATTGGATAATCACCCACAAAGAATATGTAACAAAGGAAAAGCATATTTAGATCAACAATCTTAAAGTCTTACAAAGTATTAAGGTAAGAAAACACCTCAATTTTCAACAACCTCTTCATCAAAATTTACTTTTACAGAAGTTAACTAACTTGTAATCATATTAAACTCATTTAAATGATTTGTCACAAATCCACCTTCAATCATTTTCAGATTAAACAAACTCTTCATGAGAAATACCTTATTTGAGGCTGAGGGTTTTTCATACAATTTAGCCAAAGCATCCATCAGATCCTATGTTGTCTTTTCTTTTGTTATATTGAATGCCATAGATGGTGTTAGGCACAACCAAATGGTTCCTAGTGACCTTCTATCTAGAATCTCCCATTCTTCATCAGACATCATAGCCTCTTTCTTTTCTTTTCCTTGCAATGGCTGCCATAGATCCTTTTGATACAAATAATCTTCCATCTACATCTTCCATAATTGATAATTATGGTCATTGAACTTCTCAACCTTGAATTTACCTTCTTCCATTGCTCCCACTTAAATCTAAAGGTTTCCTACCAATCAACCAAAATACACATGACTTTGATACTAGTTGTTAGGATTCAAATAGATTGGAGCAATAAACATTAACAATTATATGCAGATTAAATAACCTAGAAATAACAATGAAGAATAACACAAAAGAGATCAACAAAGAATTTAACGTGGTTCACCTAATATGGGCTACATCCACAGAAACTCAGTCATCCAATGATTTTATTATCCAGTGCAAAACAAATTATAATATCGTGAACACCATGCCACAACATACATCCCAACTGCTTATAACAAGATTTTTGGAACCTTCTAGAATTAGGGTTTTACAAGGTATTTTTTCATTTGACGTGTTAATGGGAAAACCTTGATGTGTCAATGAGAAAAAACCTTGATGTGTCAGCGGGAAAAAACCTTGAAGTGTTAACAATTGGCTCTTGCTATGGAGCAATCTAGGAGGAAACAGTTCCTTTCAAAACACAACACTCTATTGCACTCTATACAAGTGTTTCAATAGAACAATGCTCAACACAAGTGCACACCATGCTTCAAAGTAATTACTCAACATGCATACAACATGCTCCAAAGTAATTACTCAACATGTATACAACATGCTCCAGAGTAATTACTCAACATGTATACAACATGCTCCAGAGTAATTACTCAACATGTATACCACATGCTTCATAATAACTACTCAACATGCATAACGGCCCTGGCCAGGACAATCCCAGGTGCACTTTGTACCTCGAGTTGGGTCCACACTCTGTGTTCCCCCTTCTCCAATGCCCATAGCTCACCAAACCACTTTCTTCTTCCTTGAATGTTCTCCATGCCTTTTCCAAGTCTCCCATGAATTCCTTATATATCCTTTTAAGGGGTGGTTTCCAAACCATCACACTCTTTCACAAAGGATGCCTTTAATTATTATTTAATAAATATAATTACTTCTCCCTTTTTAAAAGATTTTTTTATGTATCTTTCTTATTAATCTCTCTTTTTTTAGACTGCAAGAATTGGGTAGCCCCCCTATAAATTGCAGTGTGCTCGATAAACTTTTTTCATGTGACCAATGATGTTGGCACGACATGCTCTCCAATACCACGAGGATCGAGGGATACTAGAACTTGTGACTGCTTGCCTGCAACATGATGCTTTAGCTAATCGAGCTAGGACCCCTATCCCCTTTATTAATATATTTTAACCAAAGGATCATAATATCCTTTATTTTTCTATCTCCCTTTTAAGTCTAAAGGGTTGTTTCATAGTTTTCTCTTCTCTTGTGGAAAAGGCTAATATTCAAATTTTTAATGTATGTCATGGTCTATAATAGACCAAACATTGCCCGAGTAGTGGGAGTTCTCATCAAATTTATGTATAGTCCTAAATGGATTTGTTGGGATGTAGTGAAAAGAGTCTTCAAATATTTACAAGCTACCTCAGAGTGTTCCTTGTGTTATCATGGTAATTTTATAATAGACATGCATTCCTTGGATATTCACAATAATGTGGACTCAGATTGGACTGAAGATGTTAATATCAAAAGATCCATCAATGCATATTTGTTTATTTTAAATGATGGTGCAATAAGTTGGGTGAGAAAGTGACAAGTTGTGGTCACTTTATCCACTACTACAGAAAATTATATGGTGAAAAATCATTTCTATAAAGAAGCAATTTGGTTGAAAATATAGTGTTTAGATGTTAGGTTGAATCAAGGTAAGGTTACACTTTATATGAGAGTCAATTTGTAATTTTTTTAGTAAAGAACCTAACATTTCATACAAGGACCAAGCACACATATGTGCAATTTCATTTAAATGTTAGAGATATGGGTGAAGATGGAAGGGTGCAATTAGAGAGAGTAAAAACTTTGATGAATGTTGTCAATTCTTTAGCAAATCCCATGAGTATAGAGAAATTTAGATCCAGTGTTTAGAGTATATGGATCTCTTAGCCCCTAACATTTAGATTCCATATTGGTATGATTTCCTTTTGGATCTTGCAAGGTATTCCAAAAGTGGGAGAATGATGGGAATTAGGCATTTCAACCTTACAAAATTACTTATTTTATTATTTTAATTGTTTACTATTTTCTCGTATTTTATTATTATATATATATATATATATAATTAAATTATCCTCACTTAAAAATGGGGCATGAGAAGTTGAGACGACATCATTTACCAAGTGTCGGCACATTTTTGACATTGTAAGAGGATATTTAAAGTGTCTATTTTAAGTATATTTGCAACACATACTTGTGTGGGATCCTATAACAACATTATGTCAATTTCTTATGTCATGTAAGAGCTTGTAAGAGGGGAGTTACTTTGGAACCTTGACCAACATTACAATAGGTGTCTACACTTGTCATGTAACTCTATTTTTGTCAATGGGAGTCACAAACTTGGGCACCCATGTTGGGTTGATGCTTATGACGCATTATGACCATTGTGAGAGGCATTATTGATTCACTATTTTTAGCTAGTTATGGAATCTTCCTCGGTGGATTTAGCACATTCTTTGACAATTTCTAGATTGCTCATTTTTTGTAATTGAGGTGTTGGATTTGTAGTGTGTATGTATGAAAGTTTACATGCTTGAATATTACTAAAATTACTTTAAAATTTGAAATTGGCTAAACTCCTATGAAATCTCACTCTATAAGTGTGTTGTAATATCATATTTGATATAATAATACATTGAGCAAGTTTTGGAGTGTGGGGTTTTTCTCCCTAAGGATTTTTCCCATGTAATACTAGTGTTGTGTGTTATATTGTTTACACTTTTATGTGTTACTACATTTTTTGTAATAGCTTAGATCATTTTTAAAAAAATGTACATTTCTCTCAAGATTAGTGTAGGAAGTTGATTCTACTACCCATCCAAGAAAACAAGATGAACCCTAAATATCACCTTATATATTATCAAATTCCAAGTCTTGTAGCACGTCCTAGAGATTCAAACACCTACCACACTCACCTCACACATCAATGATAGAAAAGAATCTATGAACCTCCTCCACAATTCCACATAAAACTCCTTAATGACCTAGTATAGAATCTTCCGCCCATTCATATCTACATTAAAAGTCTCTCTCCCAAATAGATTGTGTAGACTTGAAATAAATGACATTAAAAATTCTCCCTTCAACTTCTCTCAAAAGATGTGACCAATCCACAAACATATGAATTAAATAATAATATGCCTAAATAAATAAAATTTCACCAAATTTTTTGATGAATAATAAACATTATGAATGACTATTTTTTAACAATCATTTATTTAATCATTCTACACTTCATAAAATAAGATAAAACAAAAGAGTTAAATTTATAAATGATATTAACCACCAAAATTTTCATAAAATTACTAAAAAAACTTAATCCTAAAAGCAACCTATCAATCAAATAAAACACAAATCGCTTTCCCAAATTTCCATACACGAATACACTACTTGACATGATATAACTAAAAAATAAAAATAGTTTTGATAGGTACCACCATTACCTAAGGTAATTCAAAAATTATATAATAAACAATAATAATAATGTAAAAGGCTCCTCAAACTTTGCAAATAAAACAAGAGACGCATTTGCGTCATGTTCCTGCCGTTTGCAAGTTGTGTTTGGTTGTTTGTGAGATGTAGTTGACAGAAGCAGTTAGAGGGTGCAATGTCACTTTGTGTTGGTTTAAAATAAAAAACAAAAGCTCAACACAATTGTTTTCTTAGAGATTATATTCCCACTACCATAGAACTTTCGAAAAATAATTGTTTTCCATATACTTACATATAGAGAATATGGATTGAAAGCAATCAATACTACCAGTGAAGATAGTGAGCCTTGTGCAACTTGTTTGGAGCGCAATTGCACCTGCTGAAGATATTACCAACTTGTAAGCTAATTCCAAATTTTTATTTTTACAAATCTTTATTGACATTTTGACATGTTAAAATTGTTTATTTTAGAGCTAGCAATCAATACTACCAGTGAAGATAGTGAACCTTGTGCAGTTTGTTTGGAGCACAATTGCAGCTGTTGAAGATATTACCAACTTGTAAGCTAATTCCAAAATTTCATTTTTACAAATCTTTATTGACCTTTTGACATGTTAAAATTGTTTATTTTAAAGCTAGCAATCAATACTACCAGTGAAGATAGTGAACCTTGTGCAGTTTGTTTGAAGCATAATTGCAGCTGCTGAAGATATTACCAACTTATAAGCTAATTCCAAATTTTCATTTTTACTTTATTGACCTTTTGACATGTTAAAATTGTTTATTTTAAAGCTTTTAAAATATTTTTACTATAAAATAAATTTATTTTAACCAAACACATTGACCTTAACTTTTTGTTTTTAGTATTTTTACATGGTAAATGTTTTATTCACGGAAAAAATCATATTAAATTATTACATGTCAATCTATAAATATTTATGTAAATGTAATATAAGCATTTTTTTTTCTTATTTTTTTTTCTGAAGATAAGGTTGCACGTATTGGATTCCACAGCTACTATAACCAATCATGTTGACAGGTGGGAGGTATGCAGTTTACAAGGTTAAATGTATTTACTGGATAGCTATAATTTCTTTCATCATCATATTTTCAGTTGGGATAGGTTTTGTGATAAAATACTTATGGGAGCCATTGATGATTTACAAAACTTAGCAAAAACATCCACCATGGCAATGGCTTTCTCACGTCATTTGGGCTTGTGATTTTTTACATTTGCTTGGTTTGCACTATCAAACAAAAAAATCAATACTCATTTAAGATTTAGGGGCCAGTGATAAAATATGATCAGGCCAGAGATTTTTAGCGGAGGCATTACGAGAAGGGTAGTAGCTAGTGTTGTGCTTGAAGCAATCTCAATCCAGGAGTAACATATTGTGAATTTAGCTGCTCTATCTATGTGTTATTTTTTAACAGAGGCTTTTTGATATTTTGTTGTTGATCCTTGTATTAAAGGTTAGTGTTTATTATTGAATAAAATGGAGAAACTTGTGTAGGAAGGCGTGGGGTATGGGTGTGGGTCGTAAGCTAAAGAAACATAGGAGGAAGTAGATGTGGGCAGACAAGGCTTACAAGAAAAGCCATCTCCGTAATGAGTGGAAATCACAATGTACTTCAATTTTTTTAAAAAAATTATCTCATCTGGAAATTGCAATTTTAATGCTTTATATAACATTCTTTTTCACTTTGCCTCCTCATCTCACATTAAGGAAACAACGAAGGCTCATAAATAGCTGGCTAAAAAATTGGAGCAGATCCAAGAGAAGACACAGCTGGAAGTTCATCATGGGTTGAATGTCCTATTCCCATTATTGAAGAATGACTTTTAAGAACTCCTCTAAAGGCTGTGCTTGTTTCAGAATTTTTGCGATGGCTTATTTTGATACTGTGGACATGTTTTGTAATCCGAACTCTGCTTCTTTTTTTGGGCATGTGTGGCCATGATTCTCTATTATGAAGCCTTTTTTGGGCTATGCTAGCTCCAACTCTATTGTTTTGTCTTGTTGGTTGTGTTTGTTACAGTGATCTGCTATTTAACTTAACTCTTTGCTGCTTTGCTTAGGCCTTTATGGCTGTGATTCTCTTCTAGTTGTTACTTTATTCTCATCTTTGTTCAATAAAATATATATATTTCATTACATAATCCTATCAAGTTCAACTCCTCTCGATTGGGCATGGTAATTTGCCTCTGAAAACTGAGAATGTGAGGATTTTTCTAGGTATTTGGGTCCCTTAGTGTTTGGACAATACCCATACATTATGTGCAAATTGCTAAGACATTTAAATAAGAAAATCACAAGCAAATCTGCTGGCAAATATGAAATATTTGATTTGCTTTTTTAATTCTATTCACAAAAGAAAGAGATGGCACCCTTTTGATTCTTGTTTGGTTTTATGTTAATAATCTCGCTAGTTTATCTACTTGAATCAACTGTTTAAATTGCTCTTCGATTTGAGGATTTTTAAATTTATTTTACAAAAAGTTCATATTTCAATTTTATGTTTTTTTCTCTATATTTTTCCGTGAGCATGCTCTGTTTTCCAGTAGTTTGATGATCATTTTGCAGTAAACAATACAAATTTGATCTTTTTGCTTTGAAAGAACATAAAAAACATCAATTTCAATTATTGTTGCATCACGATATGCTGCGAAGAATTTAACAGCCACATACTCTCTAGCTTCTCGATCCCAACATTATAATACACGTCCAAAGGTCCCTGACAACATCAAAAGGTATAAAAAATTAATAAATAAGCTAAAAAAAATGAACTCAATCAAATCAATTGTAGAAACATTACTAATTTCTTTTGTTCTTAGTTCCACATCAGCTAAGCTCTGAAGATTCAACATCGAAAGCACAGACGAAAGATGCATCTAATGAAGATAAAGATTCTACATCCATATCTAACCAGCCATCTAATTTGCCTTCACTTGCTATGTCTGCAATGACAAGCATCATGATGAACAGAACAATGAAGAAGGAAGGCCAATGGAGATGTAATCGATAAGTTAGTGCATGCAAATGGTTCCTAGCATGCAAACCTTATCTCCTTGCATACTTAATATGGATGCGAATCTTTGTTACATGAACATGGTGTAAGGTGTAGAATCTGAAGCTTTGGCAAGGCTTTGGTGGATTTACTAATAGCAATTTGTACATCAAAGAATACAACACAGATGTTGGAGGGAAGCGATTCAATGAGATTGTGGCCTAACCCTAGTATTTAAAGAGTTTTTCCAAGAAATTGAAGGCTCAGATAAGACCCAGCAAAGAAAGGATGCCATCATCCGACGGTGAGAATTGTTTTGTTTTTTTTCTAGTATGAACCGTCCCACGTGAATGACAAGTAAGTGAACGATCATCATTCAAGAGGGCGATTGCATTATCAATTCTATACTATGAGCCGTCATCTCTTACCTAAAAAGCTTGTATTTTTATTTGTGCCTTTCTTCCAAAGTTAGCTTGATGAGATTTTTTTTTGTTGCCATACAAGCAATTATTCAATCATATACTATTGAAGAATAGTGAAAAATATGATTTTTTTTTGCCATACAAGCAATTACTCAATCATATACTATTGAAGAATAGTGAAAAATATGACACTCCACAACTATTGTTCATCATATTATTATTGTTACTTACATTATTATTGTTGCTTACATCATACAAATATGACTGTTCACAACTATTAACCAATAGAATGGAAGAAAAATGATTATTGAATATTAAAATAAATATGAAATAAATATGAACATTAGAAAATATAGACAAGAAAATTTAATTCTTGCATTTAATTGGTTGATTTTGGACAAACTATTGAAACTTGTTGAAAGCATAAGTATACCTACCTACGGCAGGAACTAAAAAATAGTGGACCTCCTTTAAAGAAAGTAAATGTAGGGTAAAGTTTCCAAGTGGAGAATCTTACATACTCCACTCACAAAAAAAATGAATTGACAACCTCAACTTTTGCAAACAAATAGATGTGAACTAAAATATTTTTAGATTATTCTGAATTTGACCATAATTTTATTTATTTTATTATTATTCAGGTTGTATTTTATCTAAATTAAGATTATACTTTTTATATATTTATTAAGATAAGGAGGTCCGAATCTTTGTACAAAAAGAATGATATAAATTAAGATTACATTGAGTATAATATAATAAAAAAATAAAAATAAAATTTATAATTAAATGTGAAGTTTTGGAGATTTCATTAGGTGTCTCATTTCTAAAACAATTTCTTCACAATGGATGTGTAGATTGGGTAGTATATAATTTGAAATTTAAATTTTTTTTGTTAAATTAATAAATATTTATTTATCAGTTTGTAAAAAGATAATCAATTTTTATTTATTGTAGAACAAAAGATTAGGGATGACGTTGTTGTCTTTCCTCTCTTATTAATTATATTCATATTGATTTAAATTATTTATCAATTTTAAAAAAAATTGATACCTTTTTTCTTATAGAAGAGTTTATATCATCTACAAAATTGTTTTGCTTGTCTGAATGAAACCTCGATCCTTAACTTTCAGTCGAAAAGACTGTCAATTTTTTTTATTTTATACACAATTTAAATTTATAAAATATTTTTTATATTCAACTACTAAATTACAATTAAAAAAAATCTAAATCAAAAAATGATTATAATTAAACAAAAATTAATAAATAAAATATCAACAAGTTACTGAATTTTCTATTTGAAATTTTTAGATGCACAATATAGGAACTATTTAAGCTTTAAAAACAGAAACTTCACTCACACATAACCTTTTTTTTAAAAAAAATGTTGAAGATTCTTTCTGCTTTTCCTGATGTCCTTGCAGAGGCAATAATCAAGCAGAATACTAATCGTCCTTTAAGTAGAACAAACAATGTAAAAAAGATTGTGGGTTGCAGAGGAAACAGACACCTAACAAGCTCTGGTAATGTAAATTCCTTATCCAGACATTGTTGAAACTTAAATTATATGGGTTTATTTTTAAGCCAAAGATTTTTAAATTCTGTATTAGAATTCTTTCACTTGGTTGTGAAAAATTTCGTTTTTAACACATACCATGTTTGAATCTCTGGTTCTTTTCCTCAGGCAAGCTTTTGACTATGGCAGTTTTCATGCCTTCCAAATGCAAATAGCAGAGAAGAAGTGCATGAGGTGAGCATAATTATTTTTTGTTTCTGTTTTTTTGTCCTGAAGGATATGGATTTCTTATATTGTGATAGTCTATTAACTTAGATATCTCAAAGGACCCAATTAGCCAGCCAGTCTGTAAGTTGGCCAGTGGAAGGAGTCAATCACAGGAATCCAATCAGATTCTCACACATTTCCTCAATCTTAATAGCCCAGACCCAATACTTATGTCCTTTTCTTCAAACCATTGATAATGATATGTGAGTTTCCTCCCATATAAATAGCATGGGCAGATAAATGAGAAGAACCTAATATACCCCTGAAAGCAGGTTTTTATATGGGAAGATAAATGAAAAGAGTCTAATATACCCTTGAAAACAGCTTCTGCTTTAACAAGATTGTTAGTATTTTGGTCAATGTAGCTAACTCCATAGGTAATAAGAGAGCCATGAATTCCTATTTTGGATTAGGATTTTTTGTTGGCACTGTCAAAGTTTAGTTTCTAATGTTTATGAATAGGTCCAGTCTTAGAGAGATCCTTAGTATACTCATTAGCGATTATGGTCTTTTAGAATGAAATTGATTTTTTTCTACAACAGATATACTAAAATTTTCATTTTTTAAATTGAAGGTTGAAACTGAGAAAAGTAAAATTCATAAAATTTTGCAATGTGAACTTCAAATATAATCCAAATTTTCTCTTTATTTGAAATGGTTTTTTAAGATTCTCACTTTCCTTTCAAGCTGTATGCTCCAAGCCAAACATGACTGTCATCAAATTCCATGAGAAAATTAAAGCATTTCCCTTAAATGGCTAATTCATTTAGCCAGAAATGACACAATAGACATAGGATAACCCAGGGGATTTTAGATTATCTATTACCTTCCCCTAAATCTTAAAGGCACGGGGTGGTGAATGATAAGGTGTGCACTAGTTTCCTCTACATTATCACATATATAATATTTGAGGATTTCAAGTCAGAATTTTTTTTCAATTGTTTTGTTGATAGAAATTTATTATGAACATTTAACTAAGGGAAAAAAGAAGCTTTTGACTAGAGTTTAGAGTTTGAAACACTTTTTCACGCTATTGAAGGAGTTGGGTTAGTTTCTTTATCAACAAAAGCAAAATAAGTCAATTTAACAATATAAATTTGAGCACAAAAACAAATATGTTGTATATATAATCTTAATTCTATGTTCTCCCATTTAAAATATGTTTAGCATATAAACCCACAATAGTAATATTAAGAAATATTTTATTTTAAAAATAATAGTCAATAGCATCATTTTGTAGTTGGAATTCTATTTCTGAAATTGTTAAATTTGTTTACATTATAATTATAATTTTGTTTTAAGAATTTCTAAAGTTCTTTGACAATCTTAATTTGTCTCATGGATATTTTGTATATATATATAGATTATTTGCAATTATTTGTTCTATTTAACCAGACGTTTTGACATATTAAATTTTACAACATAGAGAACATCTTCAACCTTTCTTACTTTTTTTTTTTAATATTTTATTAGAGGACCTTGTCTTATCTTTTCATAAATTAGTTCTAGTCTACATGTGTGAAGATCACTATATATATAGTTTATCAGTTTTTATTATATTTTTATAAATACTTAAGATCAATACTTGCTTTAAAAAATACAAAAACCCATTATTTAAAGTTATCAAATATTCTTCTTTCAACTAGAGTTTTATTTATGTTTTAATTAAAATAAAATTTATTCTCACATCTAAGTTTCTTAGAACAATAAATGTTGTAAATGAAAGCAATATATTTCACTCTTATTTTTTATATGATAAAAAGATATTTAATTTATCCTCTCTTAAGATAAAATAATTTCAATGCAACCAACTAAACAAAAATGTGAAGTGTGAAAATAATAAGACTAGTTTTTTGGAGAGAGTTAAGAGAGACAATAGTAACAGTTATAAAAAACCTACTAAATATAGTAAAAAGCCAACAACTCCTCTTAAATTCTACTAGAGATAAAATGAAACAAATAAGAAAGAAGAGCCTCCATAATCTACTAAGAACCAACTCCAATTGAATTATTAGCTTCAATACATGGCCTTTTCTACTTCCAATTTCCTTCACTATGCTTTTCTTTGGGGACATAGACAATAAGGGCCTCTTTGGTAATTGTAATATCCCTTATGAGCATACAAAATACAATTTTTTTTACATCCTAGCTCTCCATCATGCCATTAGCATGCACTCATTATATCACATCTCAAGAATCTAGTACACCCAATATAGCCTAACATCTTGTAGATGCACAATGTCAACTAATGTCAGGTTAGCCTGTTATGATTGAACTAAGGTGAGCATTCAACTCCCTAGTCTCTCTTGTATCTTAGACAAACCTTGCAAAATTTGAAACAAAACTTTGTCAAAATTCTTACTTCTATACAAAAAAAAAAAAAATTCTAGCAAAAAAATTCACATCTATATAGATACATTCTCATTCCTTTCTTCTATTTCTACTTTATTTTCCTTTCTATTCTTAGATGCTAGCACACCCATATGCTAGCACATCTTCTAGACACTAGCACATTTTTCAAATACTAATGTGTTTGTTGGACATATGCATGTATTTTAGACACCCATATGCACAAGGGCTGCCACCAAATCCCGCAAGTCCCATTTTCTCAAAAAATGACAAAAATATAAATTTGTTAACATACCTCTATAAGTTGGATACCCTACTTAATGTGCTCTCTATGCTAGTCCAACCTAGTGGGGTGAAACTCATGTCTCTATGGCATCTTTGTTGAAAAAAAGGTTGAAATAATCAATGAGAAATGGTGTTCTTTAATGCATCCAAATTAATTAAGAATGATGTATCATAATATTAATTGGAAATCAACAATGAAAGAAACTGCACACCATAGCAAAGTATTTACATGGAGAAACCCTTGTAGGAAAAAATCCCACACTCAAAGAGACTCAATCTTGTACTAATCATGAAAATATTCATATCAATATAATATACTAATCTCTCAATTCCAACAACATAATAACACTCAAATGACTTATAAAATAATATCATTATATTACCATCTCAGGGCACTGGAGTATATAGGAGATATGAATACAAGATACCATGAATAGTATTGCTAGACTAGTGGCAAATGTTGCTCATCCAAATCTAGGCATACACCTTCATCTAGAATCACACTACTTACAATTGGTCAACCACCATGAATAGTAACTCCTTTTGTGCACCTTACACCCAACTCATGTGTTATAAACATCATATATTTTGTCATAATGGTCAAATTGACTAAGATCTCAATCCCAAGCTCTCCATGGGAAGATTATCTAAATTTGTCATAAGATCTATTTGTAGAAGATCTTCATACACATCCCAATCTTTTCCTAATTTCTAATATCTTCTCAAATGTAACTTTGAACTTAAATGACACTACAATTACATCTGAAATAATAATAAATATTTTTTTCTTGCCATAAAGGAGGGGTGTCCAAGTCTACCCTCTTCATGATCCTCCAAGATAAAACATTATTTTATTGACAACAATAATTAAAACAATTAAAAAATGTATGGGTATTTGCAAAGTGAATGGCACCTTATCCATACAATTTTCACTCAAAAATATCCCATATGATCTAGTTTTCCAATGTGAATAGTAAAAATATTTTTTACATTTGGAAAAAAAATCTTATTTATATATTAAAATTTCTAATTTTTTAAAAGTTTGATGCTTTCTACATGCCTTTTCTCCCCTCTTCAACGAAAATTGTAACTTATTCTCAACCATAGATTTTATTTGATGTTATATTCTTCCACATCATATAAATTTTGTCCCACTATTGCTCTTTGCAATAGTGTTTCTAAAATGTTGTCTGAAACTTCTCCTTAACACTTTTGTCATACTTTCATTATTTTTGGCCCATTTTTTTAGGGTAATTCACATTCTAAATTTTGAAATCTTCAAATCTTAATGTTCTTACCTCTCAACCTATTCTAGGAAACACGAGAGGGGATATATTTTCCCTCTAAATTTTGTAATTAGCTAACACACTTGTCCAATTAAAGCATAGGCTTGGGGACTAATCAATGAGGCATGTCTAATTATCCAATATATGTTGGGGTCACCTAGAAACATTACACACTAGTCCAAGTTGTCTTGAATTTTATCAAACATTTGAATCACCTAGCAACAAAGCATCCTAGTACAATTCATTCAGTTTTCCAAAAAAAATCATGATTATTAGCAACATAGTAAGTTAGACCTTGAATCATGTCATTCAACCTTGTATCAATTGTTTTCATTTCTCCTCATCTCAAATATATTCCTTTCCTATCATACCAATTATATTGATGTCTATTTGTTTGCATTAGTTGTTCACTTTTGAAAGAGACATTATATTTGTTATATTTCTCTCACCATTTAAGTTTTCCTCTCATGTATTTTTATTTTGATTACTAATATTGACGATGGATTGATCTATCTATTTTACATTATTATGATTTATGAGATCATGGTTTTGTAGATTTCTAGCTTGGGGACATGATTCCCCCACTCAAATAACCATTACGTATCATTTTCATATCCTTTTTCTGTTATTACATTCATTATTTTACTTTAGTAAATTAGTGTAGATTTATCACCTAATACCATAAGCTCACTAATTGGAGTAAAATGTAATGCCAAAAAACACATACCTTGCTTGGTATTACAAATTGTCCTCACTTTGGTATCTACTCCCATAATATGTTTAGGGTGCACCAAACCAACTACCTTAGCCTTTTCCTTCACTAGTTTGCCAACTTTTTTATCATGTTTTATTATTTCTTATTATTATTACCATCTACTGTCATAACTATATGTGCTCAATTTTTATAGAGTTTAATCAACTGCACTCCAGATTATTTTGAAATAGTATGATTATTCTGTTCCAACACTTGACCAGGACTATTTTAACGCCCAAATTCATAATGAATCTTCTATTATCCAATACCAGTAATTGAATTAACATTTAATAGTAGTTTTTATCTTTACCTTGGCTTCTGATATAATTGATCATCTATGCTTATTTCTATTCTCAAGTTTTAATGTATTTTATTTACATGTTAATTTGCTCCATAAGGATCTCATGGAAATGAGGACTCTCAAAACTCAAACTTACTCAATCCTTCATTTCTAGAATTCGCAAGTGAATACTCCCCCAAGAAACTCATAAGCTGCACAAGATCTACTTAAAGCTAACTCAAACAAATTTTAGTTTTGAATTTCAAAGGTGACTATGTCAATAAACTTAAGAGTATTCTAGTGCATACACATAGCATGCTTGATTGGTCCAACCCACCAAGACTTCTTGAGGCAATTGAGAGAATTTTTCCAACCTTTTTCTTTAGAAGATGTGAGAATCATATAGTCTAACTTAACTTAGTTTTAGTTCCCTTTTATAAAGTGATAATTTTTAGAGAACAATGTCCCCTTTTGCCATGGACATGTGGTGATTGAGAATTGACTCTGACTAAGATTTAGTCCAATAAATCTATGGATAAGAATTACACCAATCACTCCATGGTTACAAATTATGAGAATTGGTCCAAACTCATTGAAATTGAACAGCCTCAAATTTGAGGTGATAATTAACAAATTTACTTTCTACAAGGAGAATTCTAAAACTAATCAATTGGAAACAAAATTAAGAGTTTCTTAGTTCCATATTATTAATACAAACTCTGATTAAACTAGATATGAAAAGTAGTCTATGAAGGATAATTTGCTTGATTCACTTATTTCAATAAATTTCATAGATTGCTAATGACAAGAATAAAATATTGCTTTTACTAGTATTAGTTCTTTAACAATTCAATCATTTTCTAGTTAAGAGGATTTCAAAAGTATACTTCCACAATAGTATTGCTTCTTTCATTCACCTTATTTTTTTCATTAGGACTAGGTAAGAAGTGACTTCATTGTAGATTTATTTAAAGATGATAAGATCTCAAAAGCATCAACTAATGTGATTTGTTTAAAGATGACAAGATCTCAAAACATAAGGTACTCTTTGATTTCGGTTACTCTGAAGCCAGGAAAAAGCTGGAACTAGTGACATGGTTTTCATGTTCCTTCTGTTTCAGTTTCTGAAATGTTATTGAACTAAAGCTCTGTGTATTGTTGCAAATAAATAATAACAATAGCTATGAGAAAAATGACAGTATTTGATCACTCATTTGGGATGTTTAGTGGCAGAGAAGGGCTGGAACAATTAATGGCATTGCTCTTCAGATCCATTCTTTAACAGAGTTTTAAACACGTTCAAAAAAGGTATATTTATTGCACTTAAATTGGCATGAACAATGCAAAAGCTGTCAGCTTTTAAGGCTAAGGCTTGGGGCTCAGAGATTTATTTAATATTTAATCAACATGTGATAAACAGGGTATGCTGGGTAATGGAATAATGTCAGAATCTAGAAGATCAATAAGAACTTAGATTTAGAACTGGGACTTTTATTTTACTCTTATAGGTTTCCCAAAGTTAACAACAATAAGAATTTGAGAGCATCTAACATTAAGGACATGGATTTCAGTCTTTAATAGCAGTGTAGTTTGAGATCTTAAGTAGTTTTCAGTTTATAGACCTCTTTCACCATTTCTTTATAATACCATTTGTACTTCAACTTTAACAGGGAACTAGTTGGCTGGACATTTGTGTGTTCCCTCTTGTACTGCACATGGATTTGACTTTACATGATCCAGATACTTCTGTTTCAGAATGTCTAATGAAGCAGCACTCTTCTGAGAAGAGGATCAAGCATTACTCCAACTTACATCAAATATTATTAGTGGGGGAAGGAGATTTTTCATTTTCTTTAGCTTTAGCTAATGCATTTGGCTCTGCCAAAAACATGGTTCCCACCTCTCTTAACAGTAGAGGTACAAAAGCTTTCCTCCAAAATTTGTTTTTGTCTGTTTTCATTAAGTGTTGTTGTAGGTTTACAATCGTCATAATCCCTGTGATGTTTGTTTATCCTATTACAATCATGGATTTGTATGTCTTTTCAATACAGAGATGGTGGAAAGTTCGTATTCATCAGGCAAAACAAATCTTCATACTTTGAAGAAGGCTGGAGCAATGATATTTCATGGTGTTGACGCAGAAACAATGGATAAGAGAGCGATTATAAATTTGAGGAAGTTTGATAGAATTGTCTTCAACTTCCCTCATGCAGGTTACTTTGGAAAGGAAACTGATGAAAAAGTAATCAAGTTGGTTTCTTAAACTTTAAATCCTAACCTTATTAGAATTTATCTATATGAACTATGATTTTTCTCTACGACTGCACAGAAGATGTAGTCACAATCTAAATCAGAAGTTCTATAGTTGATAAAGTATGTTTGTTGGGCAGGAAACATCGCCATTTGGTGGGGATGTTCTTCAAGAATGCAAGGGTAATGCTCAGCACAATGGGAGAAATCCATGTTGCACACAAAGAATACTACCCTTACAACGAGTGGAAATTGGTGGAACAAGCACAAAATTATGGACTGGTTTTGAAAGAGTCGGTTATATTTAAAATGGAAGATTATCCTGGATATACTAACAGAAGAGGAGCTGGGCCTAACATTGGTGACACTTTCAACTTGGGGAACTGTAAGACTTACATGTTCATCCAAAGGTAAGAAAAAAAAAACTATTGCTCCAATATTTTGTGTTTGTTATTTTGCTTTGTAGACTTCCATGGTTTCTGGATATGTTAAATCTTTCCTTTTTGCAATTCACCCTTCTTGACTAGATGCATTTTGAGGACAGGGAATCAATGGCCACAGCAGTTCCTTTGCCAGACCTTTATCCTAAAGCACAAGCGGAGAGCCTTGAAGAAGCTATTTTGGAGCTTGAATCTGAAATACCATCAATGAGAGAACCTAAAGCACAAGCGGAGAGCCTTGAAGAAACTATTTTGGAGCTTGAATCTGAAATACTATCAATGAGAGAAGCTGAAACTGCAAAACTGTATTGGAAGGCTTCATTTAACCACTTGAAGATATTAGCAGATAAAGTAATCAAGGAAAAGGACGAATACAAAAGGCGAGCAGATGATGCCCTGCTTCAAAGGAATGAAGCTTGGAGGGAAAAGGCAAGTATTACCAACGAATTAACTGAAGCTTTGACTTTGAAAATGGACACGATTAACAGAAAAGATGTGAACCTTAAGAAGGCCCTTTTGGAGCTTCAGTGTGAAAGACAAGGACTAAAAGCTGCAGAAACTGCAAAATCAGATTTGGAAGCTTCATTTGAACAATACAAGTTGTCCATATATAAGGAACTGAAGAAAATGAATCAACTAGCGAGGCAAAGAGATGATGCCCTTGATCAAAAGGAAGAAGTTTGCAGGGAAATAACAATCACTGCCAAACAAATGTATGAAGCTTTCGGACGGCACAAGGATGAAAACGGTAACATGGACAAGGATGTAAAAAACCAGATTCACAGCTGGTGGAAGGGTTTTTTGATATGGCCATTTAAGCAACTGGTTCTATTTTGCTGTAACTTTGGGGACAATGACATGGAAAGCCGGCTTCTTTTCTGACATGCAAGATGCTCTGTTTTATTCATTCATCACCCATAGTACTGAATATTGGTCATAGCACTTATTATAATTTTCCAATTCAGCAAGCCTTTCAGCCTGCCCATCTTACTTCTTTCACTAAAGACTTCTGAGTAGAATGCAAAAGTCATATAACTTGATACCTGCTGTGTATAAAATTTGGGCCTTGGAAGTTATTACTGTTGGGTTAAGTGAAGCACAAATGAGCATGTTGTCTTCATAATTCGAAATGCTTTCTCTTTTTTGTAATTACTTCTATTGGTATGTGTGGCCAATTTAGAAGTTGTTTATTTCGAATGGATTTTTTCATTAATTCGTTGGAGATTGATTTATATAATGAAGCTGCTGGCTGAATGTAATTAATTCAGAACTTGAGAATAATATTAGATAATCCCTGAGTGTGGACGTAACCATCAAATTGATGGTGAACCACGATAAATCTGTATTCTTGTTTTGTGATTGTTTTTAATCTTTTATTTCTGCAAAAAAAATCACTTTTATTTTGCAAATTATATTCAACAATTGGTATCAGAGCGGGTTGGAGAAATTTGGTGCAAGAAATTGTGAAGAACTTCTGCAGCCATGGAAGATGCACACAAGTGGAAAATAGAAAAATTTGCAGGACAAAATTTCAGCCTATGAAAAGTGCAGATGGAATGCCTTCTCATCAAGCAAGATCTTTCGAATGCATTGGTTGGAAAAACCAAAGGGAAAGGATCTCTATCAGATGAAGAATAAGAGAAGTTGGACAAAAAAGCAAGGGCTACAATCTTCTTGTCATTGTTCAACAATGTTTTATTTAATGTCTCTACAGAGAAGACGACATAGGAGTTGTGGGACAAATTGTCTTCAATGTATGAAATGGCATGTGCTTCCAATAATGTATTTATTATGAAGAAATTGTATAATTTAAAAATGCGAAAAGGAGGGATTATGTCTAATCATTTGAATGAATTTAATACTTTAGTTACCCAACTGATTTCTGTAGGCATAAATTTGGAAGATGAAATAAAAACTATTTTATTACTGTGTTCTTTACCAAATAGCTAGGAAGGTGTTGTGATGGCAGTGAGCACTTCGGTGGCTGCCAAAAACAATCTAAAATTTGATGATGTTGCAGCCACTTTACTGAGTGAAGATATGCAGAGAAAAAATCAGGAACCTTCTTTTGGTGAGGCATTAACGGCTATAAGTATTGGGAATAGAGGTAGAAGTAAAGAAAGAGGCAAATATAATAATCGAAGGAGATCAAAATCAAGATTGCAGTCAAGAGGAAAAACGGGTGCCTGTTGGTTTTGTGGCAAGCCAGGCCACACAAAGAAAAATTGCTGGAATTATAAGAAGGCACAGGATTCGGTCATCAAAAATCAAGCAAACACTGCAGCTGAAAAAGACGATGGAGTTTTAATTTTGGCTGCTAGAGACATGACTGTAGACTCTTGGGTACTTGATTCCGGAGCTTCTTTCCATGCTACTTCATGCAAGCAAGCTTTCACAAATTTCAAAGAAGGTGTTTTCGGTAAGGTTTTTCTTGGTGACAATAAGGAGTGTGAAATTGTTGGTAAGGGTGATATAGTTTTAAATTTAAAAAATGACAGTCAATGGATTTTAAAGGATGTCAGATATGTTCTTTTGTTGAAAATAAATTTAATATATGTCAGTCAATTAATTGCTTCTGGGTGTGATGTTCAATTCTCTTTAGAAAATTGGCAAGTAACAAAAGGGGTTTTAGTGATTGCAAAAGGCAAGAAGTTGGGTAATCTTTATATTTTAAAATGCCATGGTAAAGTGGGAGCTACCATGACAATCATGGACAACAATTCAAAAATTTGGCATAGAAGGCTCGATCACATGAGTAGGAAAGGGCTTGAAGTAATGCTTCAACGAGACCAGCTTCCCGACTTGCACTCGGTGGATTTGCAGTTTTGCGAACATTGTCTTTATGGCAAACAAAGTTGGGCCAGCTTCTTAAGGACAGGCCATGATCAAAAAACCACTCCTTTGGAACTCATTCATTCAGACGTTTTTGGTCCTACAGAGGTAACTTCATTTGGTGGTTCCAATTACTTTGTCACATTTCTTAATGATTATACTCAGAAAGCTTGGATTTACATGTTGAATAAAAAATTAGAAGTTTTTTAAAAGTTTAAAATTTTCAAGGGTCTTGTTGAAAATCAAATAGGGCATAAGATTAAATGTCTGAAAACTGACAATGGAGGAGATTTTTGTTCCTCGAAGTTTGATAATTTCTCTGCAAACAATGGCATTCGTAGAATCAAGGTGGTCCTATTCACCCCTCAGAAAAATGGAGCATCTGAGCAGTTGAATTGGACAATTTTAGAGAGAGCTCGATGTATACTCTCCAATGTCGGATTGGGAAAACAATTTTGGGCAAAGGTGTGCAACACTGTAGTATATTTGATCAACTGTGCCCCATCATCTCATTTGGATTTTGACATTCCTGAGGAGAGATTGCTTGGGAAGAGAATTTCATATCATCATTTGCGGGTGTTTGGCTGTGAAGCATTCGTGCATATTCCTAAAGAACAACAAACGAAGCTCGATTTCAAATCGAACAGGTGCATTTTTCTAGGCTATGAAGAAGATCAATTTGGTTTTAGGCTGTGGGATCCCATTGCAAAAAAGATTGTGCACAATCGGGATGTTGTCTTCAATGAGGAAAAATTCTCAGGTTTGCAGCCTCTAGATAAATCTTCTAATGAATTTTTTGAAGTTGATTTATTTGAAAATGATTGTGTTAAGAAAACTTTTGTTACATTCTCCTAGCCTTTAATTCTTTCTTCAAACACAAGCACCCCTGTTTGTTCACAACCTATCAATGTCAATTCACAGTCTCAGTTAGTAAATTCATTGCCTTTACCAGCTAATTCACAGTCAATTGTTAGCACACAACTTTCTCTGCCCATGCCAATTTAGTCACTGCCTTTATGTAGTCAAACAACGCCTTCTACACATAGAATACAAGTTTTAAATGGTACGTAGCCTTCCATAGCTCATTCACAGCCATCTTTAATTACTATGCTGCCTCCTCCAATCACTATGCAACCTACACAAGACAATTCACAACCTTTGACAGCGTCATCTTTGTTCAATGTGCCACCTCCACTGTTTACTACATAGCCTCTTGTAAGTGAGGCACAGTCACAAACTAATTCGTTGCCTTCAATGATAAATACACAGCCTTCAATAAATGTTGTGTTGCCTCCATCACTTGCGCGGAATTCCATGCACCCAACGCAGCCTTTAGAAACACATTTGCACCTCTTCAAACACTTTGCGCACCCCCTGGTAATTCACATGCAGCCACTAGGATATAATTTGTAGACTTTAATTAATGTGCAACCCCCTCACTTTCATACACAATCTCTCTATAACCCATCATTGCCTCCAATTTTAAATTCACAGTCTCAAGTGGGAGTTGTTAGCGAACAAAGCATTAGGGGAATACAAGGGCAGACATCTGATGGAAATGTGTCAGAACAGGGGAGTATTGAAATACAAGGCAGTGGTCTTCATTTACAGAATAATCAGGAAAATGTAGAGCAACAAGGCAATCTACAGTCAGACAGTGACTCTCAATTAAGGCAATCAACAAGGAAGAGGAAACCACCACATAAATTTGATGATTTTCAGTTGTTTTTAATAGAGGATTATAATTATGAATTGTTGCTTTGTGGTGAGGTAGAGCCGGCGACTTTCAAACTAGCTTGCAAAGATGCAAATTCAGTTAAATGGATGGAGGCAATGAATGAAAAAAGAGAGTCTGCATGCTAATGACACTTGGGATTTGGTTCCACTTCCACAAATCGGAAACCTCTAAAGAATAAATGGGTTTATCGTGTGAAAGAGGAAGAGGGAGGTCATCAATGTTACAGGGCCAGATTAGTTGTCAAAGGTTTTGCTCAGGAAAAAGGCATTGATTACAATGAAATATTTTCACCAGTTGTGCGAATGATCACTATTCGAGCAATGTTAGGCTTGGTAGCCATTTAGGATCTTGAACTTGAGCAATTAGATGTCAAAGCTACTTTTTTTCATGGAGATGTTGAAGAGGAATTATACATGAAGCAGCCTAAATGTTTTGCAAAACTGGGTCAAGAGCATTTATATTTCAGATTGAAGTGGAGTTTGTATGGGCTCAAGCAAGCCCCCAGGCAATGGTATTTAAAATTTGATAGCTTCATGACTCACCAAGAATTTATTCGTTGTGATTCAAACCTATGTGTTTATTACAAGAAGCTTCTAAATGGTGAGTTTGTCATTTTATTACTTTATGTTGATGATATGTTGGTTGTTGGCAATAGTGTGAGGATAGTTTGTGAGTTAAAACAACATTTATATCAGAGCTTTGCCATGAAGGATTTAGGGGCAGCAAAGAGGATTCTTGGGATGAATATAATCAGGGATAGGAAAAAGAGAGAACTTAAATTATCTTAAGAAAAATATATTTTTAAAATTTTAGAGAGGTTCAATATAAAGAATGCCAAATCTATGAGTACTCCTTTGGTTGATCATTTTAAGTTATCCTCAGCTATGTGTCCAAAAATAGAAGAAGAAAAAGAGTACATGAAGCGTGTCCCATACTTATCCACAGTTGGCAGTTTAATGTATGCAATGACTTGTACTTGTCTGGATATTGGTCAGGCACTGGCAGTAGTGAGCAGATTTATCAGTAATCTAGGTAAACAACATTGGCAGGCAGTACAGTTGATATTCAGATATTTGAAAGGTACTTTTGATTGTGGTTTATGTTTTGGTGGTAAGGACATTCATCTACGAGGTTACGTTGATTCAAATATGGCTGGAGATCTAGATAAAAGGCGTTCTACCACCAGTTATGCATTCACTTTTGTTGGGGCAACGATCAGTTGGGTTTCTCGGTTGTAACAAGTAGTTGCACTTTCTTCTACGGAAGCAGAATATAGTGCTCTTTCTAAAGGGGCAAAAGAAATGATTTGGTTGCAGCTATTGATAGGTGATTTGTGGTTTCAACAATCTATTTTTACTCTTTTTTGTGATAGCAATAGTGCTATTCACTTGTCAAAGAATTTAGCCTTTCATAATCGAACAAAGCACATAGAGTTGTGATATCACTTCATTCGCCATTGTATTGAAGAAGGCAAGTTGTAGGTGGCGAAAATTGACACAAAATTGAATCCAGTTAACATGTTGATGGAAGTAGTTCTAAGGGAGAAGTTTGAATTCTGTAGAGCTTCTCTCGAACTTGTGCAGCTCTGACATTAACTCTGCAGCGGTGGGATATCTCTGAGTAGCAATTTGGTCTTCAATTGGGAGATTGTTGGGTTAAGTGAAGCCCAAATTAGCATGTTTCCTTCATAATTCAAAATGCTTTCTCTTTTTTGTAATTACTTCTATTGGCATGTGTGGCCAATTTAGAAGTTGTCTATTTTGAATGGATTTTTCCATTAATTTGTTGGAGACTGATTTATATAATGAAGTTGTTGGCTAAATGTAATTAATTCAGAACTTGAGAATAATATGAGATAATCCCTGAGTGTGGACGTAGCCATCAAATTGATGGTGAACCATGATAAATCTATGTTCTTGTTTTGTGATTGTTTTTAATCTTTTATTTCTGCAATTTCTTTTTCACTTTTATTCTTCAAATTATATTCAACAACTACCAGAGAAAAATGTCCTTTCCAATAATAGGGTGAAGGATAATTCTTTGAGAGTGTTGTTGTGCGTTTCGTCTGTGTCTTTGCATGTCCTTTCTGCAATCCATTTACAGATCTAGTACAAGTAGGCATTCACATTGGTTAGGCCATGACCCATTAGTAACCCTAATTAACTAATGTAATGCTTTTAATTTAAGCTTAATAGCTGTAATGGTGAAAATTTCATTTAGGACTCACTTTTGTTTGATTAACCTTTATACAAGAACAAATGTACAACTTGTATGTTTTCACCACAGAGCACACTCTCACAACCTAAGCTTTATTTGCTTCTATATAGAAAAACTTCTTCTTTAGGATCAATCTACAATTTTTTTGTTTTTTTTGTTTGGTTTTTTTTTATCTTAAGTCAACTATACCCTTACATAAATGATTATGGTATGATCCAAAGGAATCAATTATCGCTACCAGGTATGAACTAACACATTTTAGATGTCACGTAGTTAGACAAAATGGAAAATAATAACAAAGGTTGGAGGTCGAATGGTTATGGATTCTAAATATTATATAAAAGAACTTACAAACTTTGAAAATCGAACTTTGTATTCTTTGAATTGCTAGAAGCGTAAAACAAGAGCATACATTACTTGTTGATGGTGGTTTTAGCACAACCAACTTCCTAAGAAAAAAAAAATTATTACTCTTGAAAAGTAGAGGATTCCCTCTTCCAATGTTCCTTTTGAGTTAGATCTTTACTATGATGAATAGTTAAGTGGTTGATGTAAACGTGTTTCAACAAGGGCCCTGGATTGTTTGGGTTTTCTAGAAAATACATTCAAGATATGCAACGAAAAAAGAAAGAATTTTTTTTTGGAAATCACAACCAATTGCATTTTAGTACGTTACTTTAGCAGATCTATGTTATTTATATGCTCTTTCACCTGTTTAAAATATCATAAAATAGATCAAAAGATTGAGGGTTAAAAGAGAATTCAAAAATATAAACTAAAAGTATGTGAACAACAGTAAGATTTATTTCATTTATCAATTTTGAGTGGTTAGACAAAATCCAATAACTAGTATTAAAGCAACTAGTATTCACACAATTGTTATTAACACCAATTCAATTTTCAAAGGAAATTAATCAATCTCAAGATTTTGAAGTCATATAAAATCAAATCACCATTGGATCAAACATGTGCAGATTTGAGAAAAAACTCTATTCAATACCATAGTAACACAACTTATTTCATCAATTTACTCAATTCAAATAGATAAAACAATCATACCATTGTCAGAGATCAAGATCCATATGCATGCAAACAAGGCATAATCCTTTGATTTTATAAATATGTTTGACAAGATTCAATAGGAAATTCCATGCTACAAACACAAAAATTTTGATCCTTTACAATGACTAAAAGTTCCAAATAAATAGACTTTTGTGTCCTAAAATTCATAGATTTGGAAAGATAGTTAACTAAAAGTTTAACTTAGGTGCCCAAATTTAATCTACAGACATACTCTAACTAAACGTAATAGCTCTCCTAGAACTAAAGTCTAACTAAAAACACACATTCGTTTGGAAGTTCACCATCTAGGCATTGTTTTATTGCAAAATTTATTCAAAATAAACAAAAAATCAAAATTATGATTAATACTTGCTAGGAAAATTATCAGAGAACATGGTGATGACATCATTTATAATGTCCATCAGAGGACCCCAATGGTATTGCAACTTGACCCTTTGTGAAAATCTGGTCTAACTTCTCTTGTAGTTCGGTGGAGTTGGCTATCTCATCCTGGAAAGCCTACAACTCTGCTTTTCAAGTCATAGCTTGGTCAATGGTTTTGAAACTAATTTGATCTTGTAGAGATCCTTCTATTTCTCTGACCATTTTGCTAGGAGAGGTGACTAGGGATGGTGTTTCACACAAAAGTGCATCCCAATCTTTCTACAAAATTTTCTATCTTCATCATAGCATGTTTGGCTAGGTTCTTGTTCTTACTCAATTACGTTTGCATTTATTCAAGGTTTTTACCCTTAGTTGTGTTGCTTTTAGCCATTCTTTTGGATTATCTTGGTCCTCTTCTTCTATTATATCCACCTTCAACAAGTCATCTGAAGAAGTGGCCTTTATTTTCTACAAAATTGGGATGCAATCATCCCATACCATCAAATCCGCATCAATTTCCACCTCCATTTGGTGGGCCAAACTAGCTTCGTCACTATTGTAGTGATAAGCTTTTATTGCTTTTCTCAAAATTTTGCTAGCTAGCTTGTAATTCATCTTCCCATGTCCCTTAATAGCAATGACCCACCCTTCAAGGTTGGGATGTAGGACTTCTCCTTTCAATGTAGCCTACAAAACTAGCTCAAAAGCAACAACATCAATGGGTCATATCATATTATTCACACATGTTGTCAATTGAGCTACTTGATACTTCAATTCGTCTTGAGTATTCTCATCATTTTCCATCCTTTTTAGGATGGTAGGCACAATCATTTGTATTGATCTTAATTTGAAAAGTTTATGGATCTTATGAACATATTGTTGGAGTTGATGATTGAACCTCACAACTCCTATAAATCACCTGCAACCAAAACACCTATCACATCTAAAGAGAAAAAGTCATTGACGAGTGTTTGGAAACCTTGAGAGAGATTGATCTAGAAAATCAATTTATTGTGCAATGAATTAATCTGAATGAATGATTACAATGAATGAGAATCCTTATGTGATATCCAAGTGTTTTACCTATTCTAAATGACTAAAGTGCAATGGAAAAACACAAAGAAATACCTCAAAATTAACCTAAGGAATTTGTTAATGCAAAGAGAAAAAGTGTAAAATGATTGCAAGTGGTTATACTTTCCCTTTTGCAACTGAAACTCCTTGGTTGGCCCTTGATTTTGGATTACTATGTATGCTCCTTGGATGACTCTAGATGTGGCTAAATGCAAATTTTAACTATATGATTGGATGCAAATGCAAATAGATAAATTGGATGGCTAGATGAGTGCACAAAATGACAACATTTAGTTGCAAAATGATTAAGTGTTTTGAAATGTCTTAGAGGAGGGGGCATTTATTGAGAAAATTGAATTCTCTAGAGAATTCAATGGTTGAGATTTATCCAACAAGGCCAAGATGAAGGGCTAAAGTGAGTTGAGGACTCACAAGCCCTCACATTTTGACATGTGGAATGTGAAGTGGCTAAGGGTGAGATGATGTGTAAGTGATGTGGAGGAAGGACATGTACCTTGGAAGTACATTGGGAGATGAGAAAATTCCTGGAGGAATAAATGTGAATTAAAAATTCACGTGCTTGGCAGAATCTAGTGGATAAGAGAGGGTCTCCAAAAAGGTGGGAGTTTTTCACATGTGACTTGATGTGATAAGTCAAAAATTCTAGAAGATGCATGGGAAAATGGGATTCTAGGAGGAATAAAAGTGAATTAAAAATTCACATGGGGAAGAGAGGAGCCTTGGATGAATAAAAAGGAATTAAAAATTCCTTGGGGGATGGGGAGAGTTGACTAAGGTACTGATTAGGCTTAACTAATCAATAATTAGAGGATAATTAGGGGTTAATGAGGATTAGAAGCCAATTTGAAAAATTTGGAGGATGTGACACATCCTAATCAAGGATTAGGCATGTTCACATCCTTAACGAATACATTAGAATATGGATTAGGATTAGATGAAAATGACACGTGAGGAATTAATTTAGGGATTAAGGAGGGTAGGATATTTAATTATTAATATTAAATACTTTAGTGATCTGGCAAAATTAAGGATATTAATTAAATAATAATAATATTACTTAATTAATGCAAATAAGAGGATGTTTAGATGAAAATTGATAAATTTGGATAAATTAAGTGTCCAAATTTGGATCTCTACACCTTGTAACAAAAAAGAAAAAAGAAAATCCTAGATGAAGATTTGATTAGATTGTGTCAAGTGTCATCATCTCATGCAATAAGACAACTCAACCTATAAATAGTTCAATCTAACAATAAAAAACACTCATAAGTTTAGCTTAAGTAATTAAATTAATAAAGGACCTAATAATTAATTAATGATTAACTATCAAGTGATGTCCTAATTACTCCAACACATATTTCTTCTCCTTTTTCCTTTAGCTCAAGAAATTATAAAATATTGTTAGATTAGACAATCATAGTAAAAGGATTTTTTCAGAGGCATATACAAGTCTCAAGACCTTAACCCTTTCTCCATTTAGAGTAAATAAGACATGTTTATTTGTACTTCCATAAGAAAAATAATTATCTATGAAATCACTTCCTAGAAATATATCAACATGTGCCTTGTTAAACTCAAAAAAATAACATTTAAAAATGTCTCCTTCTATAGTGATTGTTTCTTGATGCTTATATTTATTGTAGGTGAAGACTTGGCCTTGAACATCCATGCTTTTGTACTTACAATTTTATTTTAATTGTTCTCAATTCCCTAATATTGAAAACTTACAAAATGATAATGAAGCACTAGTATATATATGTGCATCATAAAATTTTCTATTAATTTTTATAGAAATAAACTATGTATACCTCTCATGGATTAAAGTTGCAATATTTCCAAGCTTCAGCTATGGCTTAGGAAGTGGAAAACTAAACATTATTAATTTGTGGTTGGATTGATTTAGAGCATGGAATAACTAAGATTTAGATTGAAAATAATCTTCTTCTATTTGTACTATCTTAGGTTCTTCTTTTATAAGCCTTTTGTCAAGGTTGTTCTGGTAGTACCATATTCTACTTTTTGGAGGGTCAACTTAAAAAAATCAAAATTATTGAAATAACAATGGGTTGGTTATTACATCTGACATCAAATGCTTCACATAATTCTTCTTCATTGAAAGTAGGTTCACTATCCCATTTAAATTCTTTCCAATCAAGTTTTTGGAATAAATTTTCTTTAAATTCATTAGCTTTTATCAAATTATTATTGTTATCCATTCATCTTGTATTTCTACTTCTATCAAAATAATAAGTAGTTGGCCTAGAATGTTGTGGAGTGAATTTAGGAGCTTGTGGTGTAAATTGTGGAGCATACATATCATAAGAGAAAGGAGATTGGGATCTTCCTCTTCCTCTAAATGGATTCTATAAAAGAAAATATTCTACCTCTTTGTCTTCCCCTATTTTGTTTACCAAACACACAATGTTCACAAAAATCATTTTTACTAATAGAATAATCAGAAATACCATCAACCAACTTTTTGTTTGGAATAGTCTTAAGTCCTTTTTCACCTATGTGACCCAATCTATAGTGGCACAACATACATGCATTTTCAGTGTTAGCTACATTGGAAGAGTTACATAAAGTAGAGGCATTTAGCCTAAAAAAGGTCCCTATCTGAGATCCTTTAGCTATCACCAAAATCCCTCTTACCAACCAACAACCAAACTTTTTGAATGCCACATGTATTCTAGAATCATTCAACTTGGATGTAGTGAAAGCAATTCTTGCAATTCCTAGAATATGCAAAACATTATCAAGAGTTTTAATCCTCCCATCACTGAAACACAACTTTCCCTTTCCCTTACCAACTATCCTTTTGTGTTTTTTATCACCAAGAAAAACATCTCCCCATAATTTTTTAGTAAATAACTCCTTGTGAGGAGTCATATGGTAGGAGTAACCTGAATCAATAAGCCAAGCATCATCACTAATAGTGTTAGCTAAAATAAACAAAGCATCAAAATCATCATCAAAGGACTTTTCCATGAAGGAATCAAAATCATTTTTATTATTCTTACACTCCTTCACATGCCCTCTTTTACCATAATTCCAACACTTTACTCTTTCTAAGTTTTTAAGAATGTCCTTTAGACTTATCCCTCTTATTGTTCCCTTTAGGTCCTTTCAGTTTGGACCTATCATACACATGTAAGGCATCCTGGGAGCCAACATTCATGGAATTTCTCCTCATCTCCTCTTAAATGGAAATTATGGTTTCCATCTTTAGTTCTACATTACTACTACTTATGGCAATAATTGGATTTTCTCAAGATTCGGGCAAAGAAAAAAGAAACACGATACATTTATCTTCATTTTCTATTTTAACATCTACTAATGCAATATTACTTATAATTAGATCAAAAGCATTTAAATGATCTAGTATAGAGTCACCATCTTTCATTTTTAAAGAATATAAATGTCTTTTCAGATATAAATTGTTAGAAAAACTTTTAGTTTGATATATATCACCTATCCTTTTCCACAACTTATAGGTGGTGTCTTTGGTGGAGACATTCAAAATGAAAAAACCTGTAAGACACAATTGAATGGTTCCTCATGCCTTCTTGTCTAATTTATCCAATCTTCATTAGACATTGCAGTTGGTTTAATCTCTTGTGAAACCGACAACCTTTAATATCTCTCTTCAAGGAGGTCCTCCATTCTTAATTTCCACATCTCGTAGCTCATTCCATTAAACTTATCAATATCTTGACAAGATGTACAAGCCATGGTATATAATCCTTTTCATAAATTTGCAATATACCGCACAAAAAAAGATCCCAGTCATCCAAAAAACATTCAATACTTAAGAAAAAGGTGCCCCCTTCTAAATAAAACAGATAGCTCTAATTCCAAATGTTGAAAACAAGGTGAAACTAAGCTACAATATTAACTTATGTATGTAAATTCAAATCTGAAAATAAAATTACCAAATCAGATTATATGTATGTGATTGCACATTCACCACAATAGAAAAATCAGCAAACAAAACATGACACCAAATTTACGTGGAGAAACCCTTTTAGGAAGAAAACTCCACACAAGAAAAGAGGGAAAGTATATTATTGATCTTCACAAGCGAGATACACCGTAATACACTTCCTTGTTGATCTCTAACAACCCAAATGCTTCCATACACCTACAAATAACACAACATGAAACTACCATCTCATGGCTCCAATATATAGAACTTGTGGGAGGAAAAATCACAATGGTAAACCAAAACAAGAGGTGCCAAAACCACTTTCAAAAACCCATGCCCCTTTCTTGGAATACAAAGAGTAATGATAAAATATTAATTAAAATGCACAAGGCTCCAACATGGGCACCTAACCCATTACCTCTTCATCTTCTTACATTTAGGATGCTCCAATAATTGTTCAACTTCTAGATGGAACACCAATGGACACTTTTTTCCCTCCAAACTTGGGTGCCCCAATCAAGACCCTTTAATTTCCCAATGTATATGCCTAGGAGGTATTGTTTTTCCTCTAGTGGTGTGTAACCTCTTCCAAAATTTAATTTCCTCTTCAAAATATAGTTACAATATAATTCCAATATTAAATTAATTTCTCTTGTGTCCCCTACGACACTTTCCAAGAAACATGGAGACATAAAAAATGACATAGATTTGCAAGGTTAATGTCACCTAACTTAACACAAGGGAGAAACATACTAAATTGGAGAACAAGGCTATCAAATGTATTTTTTATTAGTTATATTTATGGTGTTAAAGAATATAAGATTTGGGATCTTATTATAGGAAAGGTATTATACAATAGAATTTTAATTTCCAGAGAGATTAAGTACTCTCATGTTGTATTCTAACTAGAACAAAGAAAAAAGAAAGAATTGGCTCAACTTCTTAAATTTCAAAGCAAGTTTAGTTGAGATCCAAAATGAGAGTAGAAGTTGAGGAGAGCTCTTTGAGCTCTAAATCTTTGGAAGAAGAGACCAAGAACCTCTAACTCAACTTGTTTGAAGGTCAACTAAGAATAAACAATCACCAAAAAGGTATTCCTATAGTGAGTGGAGATGCATCTTTGATTTAAATACTAACATTGATGAACCTAGAACTATACAAGATGCTTTAGGTATGCATGATGTAGAGTCTTAGAAAAGAGCCATGGATGAAGAAATAGTGGAGCTTGAAAGAAATTATACACAAGACTTGGTACCTTTACCTAAAGGATGCAAGATAGTTGGTTGTATATGGTTATTCAAGAAGAAATTGGGTTATGATGGTAATGTTGAAAATTTCAAGGCATCGTTGGTTGCAAAAGGTTACTTCTAGGTTGAGGGGGTAGATTAGAGTGATATATTTTCTCTTGATGCAAAAATGTCGTCCATTAGATTCTTTCTTTCAATTGCTACACCTTATGATCTAGAGATTGAAAAAATAGATGTGTAGATTGATTTCCTTCATGGTGATTTGGAGGAAGAAATTTACATGTCACAACCAAATCACTTCATAGTGAAAGGTAAAAGAATATTTGATTTGTAAATTAAAGAATTTTTTGTATGGCCTCAAGTAATCTCCTAGCACACAACACTAGAAATTTGATACAATTGTGTTGAGTTGGGGATTTGAGCATTCTAAATTGGATCATTATTTTTAATATAAATTTGATGGTGATTATTTTTTAATTATTGAATTATATGTTAATGATATATTGTTCATTGGAAAAGGGAAGGAATTAATTTAAAAACTAAAGTCTCAACTTGTAGCTATATTTGAAATGAAATACTTAGTGTAGCTAACCACATTCTTGGTATGGAGATAATGAGAGACATAGCAAACAAAATATATGTCTTGCCTAGAATAAGTATGTGAATTCAATATTGTAGAGGATTAACATGCATTATTCTAGATCATTGTGTGTCCCTGTTAATTTGGGGGGAAATTTATTTGTTACACAATATCCTACTTCTCCTTTAGAGATGGAAGATGAGAGAAGGGTACCTTATTAGAGTGTAGTCAAAATTTTAATGTATGTCATGGTCTATAATAGACCAAACATTTCCCAAGTAGTGGTAATTCTCATCAGATTTATGTATAATCCTAAATGGATTTATTGGGTTGTATTGAAAAGAGTCTTCAAATATTTGAAAGCTACCTCAAATTATTCCTTGTGTTATCATGGTAATTTTACAAGAGAGGTGCATTCTTTAGATATCCACAATAATGTGGACTTAAATAGGATTAGAGATGCTAATAGAACTAGCAATCATACCTTCGTGTGCAATGGGTACGCTGAAGATTTGTGGAGATCAATATTTTAGTTTATGGTATTCTATTTGAAAGATAGAAATTGTAAAATGTGAAGTGTCAAATTTTTTTAAATAAATGAATTTATGCACATATATTTTGGTGTCACATATCATTTTAACTAACAAAATATGATTTTGAACTACAATTCATAATCTAAAAGTAGCACAAGGTATTTTTGCAAAGTACAATAATCAATATAATGGTAGAAAATTGTGAGGAAATTCTCATTGTATAATTCATAAGCTTTGTAAAGAACAACGTATTAAGTAACATTCAATCCCTTGGCTTTATGACATTTTGTCTGTAAAGTACAAGAACCAGTATAATTGGTACTTTTGCAAAGGACAATAACCAAGAAAATGGCAGAAAAATGCGAGGAAATATTAACTGTAGAATTCATAAGCTTTGTAAAGAACAATTTATTAATATTAACAAATGAAGATGATTTGATCTATACTATAGACATGGTGAAAATAGCTCTGGAAACCATTGCATTTGTGGCTTCAACAGCAGCTGCTATACATTCAATAGTAAATAATGTTGTGAGGAAAACTATCAGAAAAATAGACTCAAGAAGAAGGAAAAGAAAGTTAACCAAAAATTTATACTACGTTCAATGAACATTAAATTAATGCAATTGATTTAGTAGATAACAACAGAACTGTAATAATGAAATAAAACACAACAAAACTGATCTACCCGTGTAGAGATTCCCATAAAATATTTCACATAAATAATGGCAATCACATGGAAGGCAGTAGTAAAAGACATATAACTTAAAAGTTGATTTATGAGATGCAAATGAAATAAAACAATTTATATCATAAACTGTACATGATACTACTCTATGCATTCACAGAGTGATTATACATGCTGATAGACTATTGAAATTCAAATTAAGAAGATTTAAAATACTAAATTGAGGAAATGCTAACATCATGCATCAAATAAGCGGTAAATCTTGGTAATCAACATGAAAGATGGGTTAAGTAAAATGTTTGAGAATGAGGGATTTCTTTACAGATAGTGGTTAAACTGACCAAACATAGTTTTCTATAGGATCAGAAGCACATCCAAGGAGAACATAATAGCTTGGTAATCAACATGAATACTGGATTGAATATAATATTATTCAAAAGGAAGTTTCTTTAAACATGCTGATTGAAATGGGAAAACATGTCTTTATACAGAGTTATTAGCACCGACAAAAACTAAAAGGATTAACTTGTAGAGAATACAAGGAAAACAGTATAAACAAAGCCCATCTATGCTACAAAATGGAGGATGTATGAAATGGACACTCTAGAAGGTAACTAGTCATATTTTAATGCAGTAAGCTCGTAGATGGATATCTCATAATTTGATTTGTTTTAAATGTTAGTGAGGCAGGGCTAGAAGATAGTAGGCTTGTGAAAGTATGAGGAATTAATAAAATATTTCGAACAAATAAATTTGATGGTCCCATCTTGGGTCATTGGCCTCAACATTCCCTAATACATTGATCAAAAGCTAAATGAATAGGGAGTGTTGATTTGTTTTAAATGATGAGGAGTTTGAATAACAAAACCATTTATAGTGTAAATTCCTTCATGACAACTTTATGTGCATTTCAACAAGATTGGAGCACTAGTACTCAATCATATGCAAGAGGAAAGAAAGAAGGTTGCCAAATACCAAACAGCTAAGCCAAAGTTGCAACACAATGTGAAGCTGTTTATAGATATGGTAGTTGCAAATAATCAAAATTTTGATCAGAAGTTAAGGCATGAGAAAAATTCTAGCAATATACCAGAAAGAGGTGCAACTTCAGAAAGAGGGTATGTGGCATAAGCAATAGCTAGAGAAGATAAGAGGGAGGTATTATGGGAGTATCAAATAGAGCCCACGATTATAAATCGGGTGTCTTGGGTAGAAACCCGTGTGCCCCTAATGTATGGAATACCAATAAACCCTAATTATTTTAACCCAAAACACTAGTAAGCCCTGCGAGTATTTTATGGCTCATCTAGGCATGAATTTTAGTGTCATCGCAGAGAAATTTTCACAGGATAATTATGCGTCATTGTTAGAGAGAGTTTTCATAGGATAATCTATGTTATAGTCAAGAGATGAAGAGACACGGTAATTAATTATCTACCAAGCATCCCTATTTCTGTCCCTAAAAATTCCCCTCCTCACTTGAATGTATACTGTGAAAATTTATATATAAAAGAAATGCCCTAAAATTGTACCGCTCTACCTATATTATATATAGCCTACTTTCAGAAATTGCAAGGGCAGTCAGAGGAAAAGACGAAAAGAGATAAATATAAAAACCCATGTTAGATGTCATGTGCAGCCACTCCCCTCTTCATTGCTCCATAGCTAATTATAGTGCATTTCCCACTTCCCCGCCTATTTTAGCCTTGTCCCTAGTTTAGAGGAGATGACAAGACTCCTCCGTCCCTCCTTTCTTTCCTTCTAATGAAAGCCTGGTTTAAAGTGCTTCACGTTATTCGATGCAGGCTGAGAAGCAAACCAGTCACAAAGAAGGGGTGGCAAGAATAATCCTTTAAATTACAACCTTATCCCTATACAGACAACATTTTCAACATACAGAAAAATGGTGTACAAAGGACTGCAGCGGCTGCCAACAAACAATTACCCATAACAACTTTACAGATAAAAAAAACATAGAAATAAATGATCATGTTGTCTACAAGACCCCAAAGAAGGTGATTGAAATGAAGGAAAGTGATGTACCTGAAGATTCTTGACAATTTCTCTCTATTTGTGAGCGAGCCCTAATGAATGAGTTATTTTGTTAAAACAAAGTAAACCAAATGCAATCTACAAAAGCTCACAAAACAATTGTTTTAGATTAAAAGGTCAGTTGATATTTTCTAACAATGTGCAACTTTTGAAATAGAGACAAAACAAAAAAGAATCGCAAATAATTCAAACCAGGAAAAATGGCTTACCTCAAGATTGTGCAAAATGTTCTCAATGATTTGTTTCTGTCAACAATCAAACTTCATCAACAAGGTAAATATTTTTGACCAACTCCCATCTAGAGTAAATGTATCTAAGAAGGAAAAGGTAGTTGCAACACACAGGGTACACCAACTCCCACCCATAGTAAATGTGCGAACAAGGCAGAAGGAAAAATGACAAGAAATAATGAACGGTGAAGATCTATTCTAGATGGTCTTGCATCCTGTTTTAACCATGTATAGAGAAAATGGATTGGAAAACTTCATTGAGGGAACGCCTTCGGTGTAAAAATATCCATCAATGTATATTTATTTATTTTAAATGATGGTGCTATAAGTTGGATTAAAAAGTGACAAGTTGTGGTCACTTTATCCACTACTAAGGAAAATTATATGGAGAAAAATAATTTCTATAAAGGAGTGATTCGGTTGAAAAGATAGTGTTAAAATGTTGGGTTGAATCAAGGCATGGTTACACTTTATTATGAGAGTCAAATTACATTTTTTTTGCAAAGAACCCAACATTTCAATAAGGACCTATAGAGAAGGGGGGGTTCGTTGCTTATGAGTATTTTTATTCTCAAGAGAATTGTTGGGAGCGAACTATACCCTAAACTACCTCAAGGAACAGAGCGGGAGTTTTAGAATCAAAATGAGTAGGTCATAGTGGTTTTTTGGAAAAACTGGTAAGTTTTCAGCCAAAGGATGGAGGCATAAAGTACAAACTACAACGCGGCACGATGAAGTCCCTGAGGCCCGTACGGACTAAAAATTGAGAATGTCGCAAAGAACATAAAGTAACTACTTCTACCCTGGCTACTAAGAAATCTAAGATGTAGGAAAGTAATAGAGAATAATAGAACTGAAATAAAGTAAAGTGAACTAAATGTAAATGATAAAACTAAGGAAAAGAAAGTGTTGATAGTAGAGCAAGCAATGAAGCCTCTAGCAAAGAAATATCTTTAATACCTTCACACATAAGATCAAGGGAAAATGTTGGGGCTGTTTAGGGCCTTTCCAAAGTCAAACCCCCATTTTGGTGTTCCCACCTTCACGAACAACCAAATAGATAGAGATGAATAATCAATAGAAATAAAATGAGTGTACGAGTGATAAAAGCAATCCCTAATCAAGGAGGAGAACCTGTATCACAAAATAGAGATGCAATAGATAGGGGATGTGAGAAATCCCAAGATGCTCAAAGATACAAGATAAGCAAGATATCACCTGCAAGGCTTAAGGAAGCCAAAGAGGGAGAAAGATAGTTGTAAGAGCCAAGAGAGTTTCCAAGAGTGTTGTAAGAATGTGAGAGTGCTATTGTAGCAATTTGTAGAGAGCTAAGCAAGCAAGAGAACAAGAGAGAAGAGAGTATCTCAAAGAGAGAAAGACTAAGAAGAAGCCCCAAATGAATGGAACATATAGCTTTTTAAGAGAGAATAGGAAGGAAAAGAAGGTTCTTGAGCCATTAGAAGGTGTCTTAGGCCATTACCACCAACAAAAGTAGTTGAAAAGTGGCAAGGAACTTAGAAATGGCCATTTCAACATCAAAATGTCATGGGACTCTAGCACGACGCATTAGTGTCTAGACACATCATGCTACAAAATGACAAGAATGGGAAAAACACAAAGTTTGGGGCAAAGTTGGCATGCAAGGGTAGTTGCTAAAAAGGGGTCTTGAGCATCTTGAGAGGGAGAAAGGTTGATGCAGGGGCTAAAATGAGCCTACGCAAGTGCTAAGAGAGTGGACACCAAAGTGGACACAAGAATGTATGTGAAATTGAAAGGGGTGCAATTTTATGACATTATAGGACCAAGAACATAGATGTGAAATTTCATTTTGTTAGAGATGTGGTTGAAGATGGAAGGATGTAATTAGAGAAAGTAAAAACTGTGATGAATGTTTTAATTGTTTGTCAAAGCTCATGAGTATAGAGAAATTTAGATGGTGTTCAAATTCTATGGACCTCTTAGCCCTAGTAGATTCTATAGTGGTATGTTTTCCTTTTGGCTCTTGCAAGGTATTCTAAAAGTGGGAGAATGGTGGGAATTTTTGTGTTGGTGTTGACAGATTGAAGTGAAGAACCCAGATGCCAAAAGACCAGGTAGTGAGGAAAAGGGAAGAAAACCTAGGTGAGCTATCATGAAGACAAGAAGATGCAACAACAAGATAAGAAAGAAGGCCTCAAAAAGGACAAGATGAAAGACAATAGGGTAAGGCTAGTTGCAGAGTTTGATAGAAGAATGGACAAGTTTGAAAAATGTGTTGAGCTTGTATTAAAACAATGTCTTGAGAAAGCATATCAAGAAAATGTTTGGCATTGGCCAATGAGAAAGAAGGTGAAGTGGCCACTTAAGAAACTGATGGAAAAGAGAAGGAAGCAACTGGAAGTTAACAGATTGAGAAGGTGGTTGAAAGTACTTGACAAGCCATTCGAGGAAAGAGATGTGGAGGCAAGTAAGTCTAATTGCTCTGAAATTAACGAAAGCTTTGAGTGTGTAAATGCAGGCATAACAGTAAATGAAGAAGAGATCCTAAGTGAAGAAGATGGAATATTGTGTCATCCTGGGGAAGGTGAGATACTTGGTGAATGCATATTGCATTATGTTTTTGATAGTGAAAGGTTGATGAATAAAGAATATGTTTTTTGTTCTCTTAGAGAAAGACCAGTTTTTGATGACATGCATGATGAATTGGATGCTTTATTATTGGAAGAAATGGATATGAAGGATAAATTTTTTGCAACAATAGGACAAACTAAAAATTTCAATGATGAATGTAGCTCTGGAGTGCAACAAGAAGTATTCAGTCCATAGACAAAGATTAATCACATCCTTTGGAAGGAGATGGCAGGTTTGGGAAAAGAGGAACACTACTTTTTGTATGAAATTAAAGAGCAATTAACAACTGAGATGGAAGTGTTAGAAGATGATATTTATCAAAGGAGACCCTTAGAGGACAAGTTCAGTCCTAAGCCAACAATAGCACACGTGGAGGATTTCTTGGGTGTTGAAGTGGAGTGCATGGTGCAAGGAGACAAGGAGGATACCTCAAGGTCTCAATATTTTATTTTTGATCTTTCATTGGACTATGTATGTGCAAGTTTGTTAGAAAAGGAGATAAAAGTCATTAAGAAGCAGGATCTTGAAAGAGATCAAGTCTAGAGGAGGATGGAAAAAGAGGAATACCTTGCAAGGAAGAAAGAAGAAGGAGTTGAGAAGACAACCTAGAGAAAACAAGTGGAAGACACAAAGACAAAGCCAAGAAGACATCAAGACAATAGTGTAGAAGAATTGGAAGACTAGGAAGGAAAAGAAGACCTACACTCAAGTGGACTTGATTTTTTTCCTCCCCTTGGGTATATGATGCAGGGGCATCAGGGTCTTTATGAAAACTAAAGGAAATTTATGTAACTATGTTATCTTCAATTCCACCAAAGCGATTGGCTTTATTATATGTTTTGTGAAAGTTATTAATGACAATTTGTTTTCATTTCCTCATTGGGACAGTCCTAAAACCCTCCATGATGATTATTTGATAAGTTCCTTGCATTATCTTATGAAGTTTGATATAATGGTTGTTATGCCATGTTGTTGAAAGTTATTGCAGGCCAAGGATACAATGGACAAGTCATTCCTTGTGTTGATTGAGTGATTGGATTTGTGTGTGCCTTGTGACAAGAAACCATAAGTTGGGAATGTTGTATTATACAAGTTTGAGTCTTGAAAGTTTGAGAACCTTTATGTTATGTTGAAACAAGTCTATGACAATCAAGAGCCTTATGTTCACTCTATTTTCTTCCTTGTTTGTAATATTGGTCATTTGCATTGTTGAGTACAAGCCATTGTTGTGTGGTGCATTGATGGAAATAAGTGTTTGGTTCAAGAGGGTTTATGAATCACAAAATGTGTTGGAAAGTATTGAAACATTGTTGTCCCTTGTTCCATAATGTCTATCACTATTGATGTGTTTCCCATCCTTGAATGCTCATTAGGTTGTGTCCTAAATGGTGACAAGGTGTACTAAAATGTTTGAGTTGCTGCCTCCAATGAAACCATGGAGTGAGTATGTATAGGTATTTTCATATTGAGAGAGTGTCTACCCCTGCTTTGCATCACTTCTCCTCTCAAGATTAGTGTAGGAAGTTGATTCTATTACCCATCCAAGAGAACAAGATGAACCCTAAACATCACTTTATATGTTATCAAATGCCAAGTCTTGTAGCATGTCCTAGAGATCCAAACACCTACCACACTCACCTCACACATCAATGATAGGAGCCACTTTGTGAACCTCCTCCACCAACTCCACAATAAAACTCCTTAATGACATAGCATAGAATCTTTCACCCATTCATATCTACGTTAAAAGTCCCTCTCCCAAATAAATAGTGTAGACTAGAAATAGATGACATTAAAAATCTTACATTCAACTTCTCTCAAAAGATGTCCCCATGTGACCTATCCACAAGCATGTGAATTAAATAACAATACACCCAAATAAATAAAATTTCACTAAACATTATGAATGACTATTTTTTAACAATCATTTATTTAATCATTCTACATTTTGTAAAATAAGATAAAACAAAAGAGTTAAATTTATAAATGATATTAACCACTAAAATTTTCATAATTACTAAGAAACTTCATCCTAAGAGCAACCTATCAATCAAATAAAACAGAAATCACTTTCCCAAATTTCCATACACGAATACAGTGCTTAACATGATACAAATAAAAAATAAAATAGTTTTGATAGGTACCACCATTAAGGTAATTCAAAGGTTATATAATAAAAAAATGATAATAATATAAAAGGCTCCTCAAACTCTGCAATTAAAAGAATAATACACCGCCTTTAAAGAAAGTAAAAGTAGGGTAAAGTTTCCAAGTGCAGAATCTTACATACTCCACTCACCAAGACAAAAAAGAGAAAAAAAGTGAATTGGCAACCTTAACTTTTGCAAAACAGACAGATATGAACTAAAATATTTTTAGATTAATCTGAACTTTTGACCATAATTTCATTTATTTTTTATTATTCGGATTGTGTTTTATGTAAATTAAGATTATACTTGTATTTAGATATTTTGAAAAGGTCCGAATATTTGTAAAAAAACAAAGATATAAATTAAGATCACATTGAGTATGAGTATGATATAATAAAAAAGTAAAAATAAAATTTATAATTAAATGTGAAGTTTTGGAGATCTCATTAGGTGTCTCATTTCTTAACAATTTGTTCATATAATTTGAAATTTGTTTGTTAAATTAATAAATATTTATTCATCAGTTTATAAAAAGATAATCAATTTTGTATTTATTGAAAAACAAAAGATTAAGGATGATGTTTTTCTAATGGAAGAATGTTAGAGGCACAATCTTTCCGAGGATTTGAACTTTGGTGGATGGTGTACTCAAGGAACATACCATCACCCTCACCAATTGTGCTCAATCAATTCAACTACAATCCTTTGATTACTAGTTCTTTCCACTAAGCATTTGTGTGACTACCATATATATGACGGTTAGGTGATGAGAGACAACATTAACCATATTCTCATGGATATATATTATTTATCAATTTTTTTTAAAAATGGTAGGTGTTTTTATGAAAGAGTTTATATCATCCACAAAATTGTTTTGCCTTCTGAATGGATACCTCTCTATTCTTAACTTTCAGTTGAAAATACTATCATTTTTTTATTTTCTACACAACTTAAATTTATAAAATATTTTTTATATTAAAATAGTAAATTACAATAAAATAAATAATCTAAATCAAAGTAATGGTTATAATTAAATAAAAAATAATAACAAGTTACTCAATTTTCTATTTAGAATTTTTAGATACACAATATAGGAGTTATTTAAGCTTTAAAAACAGAAACTTCACTCACACATAACCTTTTTAAAAAAATTAATGTTGAAGATTCTTTCTGCTTTTTCGCAGAGGCAATAATCAAGCAGATTACTAAGTTAAAAAAACAATGTAAAATAGGTTGTGGGTTGCAGAGGAAACAGACACCTAACAAGCTCTGGTAGTGTAAATTCCTTATCTACACATTGTTGAAACTTAAATTATATGGGTTTATTTTTAAGCCAAAGATTCTTAAATTCTGTATTAGAATTCTTTCACTTGGTTGTACCTCTGTATTGTGAAAATTTTCGTTTTTAACACATACCATGTTTGAATCTCTGCTTCTTTTCCTCAGGCAAGCTTTTGAATTCGGTGGTTTTCAAGCCTTCCAAATGCAAGTAGCTGAGAAGAAGTGCATGAGGTGAGCAGAATTATTTTCTGTTTCTGTTTTTTTTCCCTTGAAGGATATGGATTTCTTATATTGTGACAGTTTATATTGGCTGTACATATCTTTACAAACATATATTATATATTAGGATGAGTTAATTTACAATAACAGGGGAAAAGAATTAAAAGAATATGAGGTAAATTGACAAATGATAAATTAAACTACATCAAATAATTAAGCTGCTTCTGGATTTGATTGTGTGCTTGTTTTTTTCTCAATGTTTCAGATCACACACAAAAATCCGTCATCAGAATAAAGAGCTGAAAAGAATTTTCTGATGATGGATCACTGCATGTGATCTGAAACATTGATAAAAAAACAAGCACACAATCAAATCCAGAAGCAGCTTAATTATTTCAGTTATGGATTGTGGAAATCTAATTGCATTAAACTACATCATTTTGAATCAAGTCTATTAATTTAGATATCTCTTCTTTGATATGGTCTCCATGAAGAATTTGTGTTTTTTTTAAATCCATCGTCAAAAGACCCAATTAGCCAGCCAGTCTGTAAGTTGGCTAGTGGAAGGAGTCAATCAAAGGAATCTAATCAGATTCTCACACATTTCCTCAATCTTAATAGCCCAGACCCAATACTTAAGTCCTTTTCTTCAAACCATTGATAATGATATGTGAGTTTCCTCCCATATAAATAGCATGGGCAGATAAATGAGAAGAACCTAATATACCCCTGAAAGCAGCTTTTTATATGGGAAGATAAATGAAAAGAGTCTAATATACCCTTGAAAACAGCTTCTGCTTCAACAAGATTGTTAGTATTTTGGTCAATATAGCCAACTCCAAAGGTAATAAGAGAGCCATGAACTCCTATTTTGGATTTGGATTCTTTGCTGGCACTGTCAAAGTTTAGTTTCTAATGTTTATGAATAGATTCAGTCCCACAAAGACCCTTAGTATACTCATTAGTGATTATGGTCTTTTAGAGTCAAACTGATTTTTGTCCACAACAAATATACTAAAATTTTCATTGGAAAAAGTACAATTCACAAAATTTTGCAATGTAACTTCGAACATAATCCAAATTTTCTCTTTATTTGAAGTGGTTTTTTAAGATCCTCACTTTCCTTTCAAGCTATATGCTCCAAGCCAAGCATGACTGGCATCTAATTCCATGAGAAAATAAAAGCATTTCCCTTAAATGGGCAATTCATTTAGCCAAAAATGACTAATAGACATAGGATAACCTAGGGGATTTTAGATTATCTATTACCTTCCCCCAAATCTTGAAGGCAAGGGGTGGTGAAGGAGAAGGTGTGCACTAGTTTCCTCTACATTATCACATATATAATATTTGAGGATTTCAAGTCAGTATTTTTTTTCAATTGTTTTGTTGATAGAAATTTATTATGACCATTTAACTAAGGGAAAAAAGAAGCTTTTGACTAGGGTTTAGAGTTTGAAACCCTTTTTCACGCTAATGAAGGAGTTGGGTTAGTTTCTTTATCAACAAAAGCAAAATAAGTCAATTTATAAATATAAATTTGAGCACAAAAACAAATATGTTGTATGTATAACCTTAATTCTATGTTCTCTCATTTAAAATATGTTTAGCATATAAACCCACAATAGTAATATTAAGAAATATTTTATTTTAAAAATAATAGTCAATAGTATCATTTTGTAGTTGGAATTCTATTTCTGAAATTGTTAAATTTGTTTACATTATAATTATAATTTTATTTTAAGAATTTCTAAAGTTCTTTGACAATCTTAATTTGTCTCATGGATATTTTGTATATATATATATAGATTATTTGCAATTATTTGTTCTATTTAACCAGTCATTTTGGCATATTAAATTTTACAACATAGAGAACATCTTCAACCTTTCTTACTTTTTATTTTTTATATTTTATTAGAGGACCTTGTCTTATCTTTTCATAAGTTAGTTCTAGTCTACATGTGTGAAGATCACTATATATAGTTTATCAATTTTTATTATATTTTTATAAATACTTAAGATCAATACTTTCTTTAAAAAATACAAAAACCCACTATTCAAAGTTATCAAATATTCTTCTTTCAACTAGAATTTCATTTATGTTTTAATTAAAATAAAATTTATTCTCACATCTAAGTTTCTTAGAACAATAAATGTTGTAAATGAAAGCAATATATTTCACTCTTATTTTTTATATGATAAAAAGATATTTAATTTATCCTCTCTTAAGATAAAATAATTTCAATGCAGCCAACTAAACAAAAATGTGAAGTGTGAAAATAATAAGACTAGTTTTTTTGGGAGAGTTAATAGAGACACAATAGTAACAATTATAAAAAACCTACTGAATATAGTAAAAAGCCAATAACTCCTCTTGAATTCTACTAGAGATAAAATGAAACAAATAAGAAAGAAGAGTCTCCATAATCTACTAAGAACCAACTCCAATTGAATTATTATCTTCAATACATGGCCTTTTCTACTTCCAATTTCCTTCACTGTGCTTTTCTTTGGGGACATAGACAATAAGGGCCTCTTTGGTAATTGTAATATCCCTTATGAGCATACAAAATACAATTTTTTTTACATCCTAGCTCTCCAACATGCCATTAGCATGCACTCATTATATCACATCTCAAGAATCTAGTACACCCAATATAGCCTAACATCTTGTAGATGCACAATGTCAACTAATGTCAGGTTTTCCTCTTATGAGTGAACTCAGGTGAGCATTCAACTCCCTAGTCTCTCTTGTAGCTTAGACAAACCTTGCAAAAATTGAAACAAAACTTTGTCAAAATTCTTACTTCTATACAAAAAAAAATCATTTCTAGCAAAAAAAATTCACATCTATATACAGATACATTCTCATTCCTTTCTTCTATTTCTACTTTATTTTCCTTTCTATTCTTAGATGCTAGCACATCTTCTAGACACTAGCACATTTTTCAAATACTAATGTGTTTGTTGGACATATGCATGTATTTTAGACACCCATATGCACAAGGGCTGCCACCACATCCTGCAAGTCCCATTTTCTCAAAAACTGAAAAAAATATAAATCTGTTAACATACCTCTCTAAGTTGGATACCCTACTTAATGTGCTCTCTATGCTAGTCCAACCTAGTGGGGTGAAACTCATGTCTCTATGGCATCTTTGTTGAAAAAAAGGTTGAAATAATCAATGAGAAATGGTGTTCTTTAATGCATCCAAATTAATTAACAATGATAGATCATAATATTAATTGGAAATCAACAATGAAAGAAAATGCACACCATAGCAAAGTATTTACATGGAGAAACCCTTGTAGGAAAAAATCCCACACTCAAAGAGACTCAATCTTGTACTAATCATTAAAATATTCATATCAATATAATATACTAATCTCTCAATTCCAACAACATAATAATGCACAAATGACTTATAAAATAATATCATTATATTACCATCTCAGGGCACTGGAGTATATAGGAGATATGAATACAAGATACCATGAATAGTATTGCCAGACTAGTGGCAAATGTTGCTCATCCAAATCTAGGCATACACCTTCATCTAGAATCACACTACTTACAATTGGTCAACCACCATGAATAGTAACTCCTTTTGTGCACCTTACACCCAACTCATGTGTTATAAACATCATATATTTTGTCATAATGGCCAAATTGACTAAGATCTCAATCCCAAGCTCTCCATGGGAAGATTATCCAAATTTGTCATAAGATCTATTTGTAGAAGATCTTCATACACATCCCATTCTTTTCCTAATTTCTAATATCTTCCCAAATATAACTTTGAACTTAAATAACACTACAATTACATCTGAAATAATAATAAATATTTTTTTCTTGCCATAAAGGAGGGGTGTCCAAGTCTACCCTCTTCATGATCCTCCAAGATAAAACATTATTTTATTGACAACAATAATTAAAACAATTAAAAAATGTATGGGTATTTGCAAAGTGAATGGCACCTTATCCATACAATTTTCACTCAAAAATATCCCATATGATCTAGTTTTCCAATGTGAATAGTAAAAATATTTTTTACATTTGGAAAAAATTCTTATTTATATATTAAAATTTCTAATTTTTTAAAAGTTTGAGACTTTCTACATGCCTTTTCTCCCATCTTCAATGAAAATTGTAACTTATTCTCAACCATAGATTTTATTTGATGTTATATTCTTCCACATCATATAAATTTTGTCCCACTATTGCTCTTTGCAATAGTGTTTCTAAAATGTTCTCTGAAACTTCTCCTTAACACTTTTGTCATACTTTCATTATTTTTGGCCCATTTTTTTTAGGGTAATTCACATTCTAAATTTTGAAATCTTCAAATCTTAATGTTCTTACCTCTCAACCTATTCTAGGAAACACGAGAGGGGATATATTTTCCCTCTAAATTTTGTAATTAGCTAACACACTTGTCCAATTAAAGCATAGGCTTGGGGACTAATCAATGAGGCATGTCTAATTATCCAATATATGTTGGGGTCACCTAGAAACATTGCACACTAGTCCAAGTTGTCTTGAATTTTATCAAACATTTGAATCACCTAGCAACAAAGCATCCTAGTACAATTCATTCAGTTTTCCAAAAAAAATCATGATTATTAGCAACATAGTAAGTTAGACCTTGAATCATGTCATTCAACCTTGTATCAATTGTTTTCATTTCTCCTCATCTCAAATATATTCCTTTCCTATCATACCAATTATATTGATGTCTATTTGTTTGCATTAGTTGTTCACTTTTGAAAGAGACATTATATTTGTTATATTTCTCTCACCATTTAAGTTTTCCTCTCATGTATTTTTATTTTGATTACTAATATTGACGATGGATTGATCTATCTATTTTACATTATTATGATTTATGAGATCATGGTTTTGTAGATTTCTAGCTTGGGGACATGATTCCCCCACTCAAATAACCATTACGTATCATTTTCATATCCTTTTTCTGTTATTACATTCATTATTTTACTTTAGTAAATTAGTGTAGATTTATCACCTAATACCATAAGCTCACTAATTGGAGTAAAATGTAATGCCAAAAAACACATACCTTGCTTGGTATTACAAATTGTCCTCACTTTGGTATCTACTCCCATAATATGTTTAGGGTGCACCAAACCAACTACCTTAGCCTTTTCTTTCACTAGTTTGCCAACTTTTTTATCGTGTTTTATTATTTCTTATTATTATTACCATCTACTGTCATAACTATATGTGCTCGATTTTCATAGAGTTTAATCAACTGCACTCCAGATTATTTGGAAATAGTATGATTATTATGTTCCAACACTTGACCAGGACTATTTTAACGCCCAAATTCATAATGAATCTTCTATTATCCGATACCAATAATTGAATTAACATTTAATAGTAGTTTTTATCTTTACCTTGGCTTCTGATATAATTGATCATCTATGCTTATTTCTATTCTCAAGTTTTAATGTATTTTATTTACATGTTAATTTGCTCCATAAGGATCTCATGGAAATGAGGACTCTCAAAACTCAAACTTACTCAATCCTTCATTTCTAGAATTCGCAAGTGAATACTCCCCCAAGAAACTCATAAGCTGCACAAGATCTACTTAAAGCTAACTCAAACAAATTTTAGTTTTGAATTTCAAAGGTGACTATGTCAAAAACTTAAGAGTATTCTAGTGCATACACATAGCATGCTTGATTGGTCCAACCCACCAAGACTTCTTGAGGCAATTGAGAGAATTTTTCCAACCTTTTTCTTTAGAAGATGTGAGAATCATATAGTCTAACTTAACTTAGTTTTAGTTCCCTTTTATAAAGTGATAATTTTTAGAGAACAATGTCCCCTTTTGCCATGGACATGTGGTGATTGAGAATTGACTCTGACTAAGATTTAGTCCAATAAATCTATGGATAAGAATTACACCAATCACTCCATGGTTACAAATTATGAGAATTGGTCCAA